>JAWWLS010000113.1:8228725-8239127 GCA_035040975.1 Myioborus melanocephalus | reverse complement strand
CACAAAATAAATACAAATAAAATAATAAATGGACCATCAGGAACCCCCTGCTCTGGGAGGTCACTGTGAGCAGAGCTTGTTGCACAGACACCTCTGTGCACAGCCAATGCACAAATAAATATATAAATACAAATAAATACACAAAATAAATACAAATAAAATAATAAATGGACCATCAGGAACCCCCTGCTCTGGGAGGTCACTGTGAGCAGAGCTCGTTGCACAGACACCTCTGTGCACAGCCAATGCACAAATAAAAATTCCTCCGGCTGTCCTGGATGACTCCAGACCCTGGCAGAGTCAAAGCCACCTGTGCCTTGGATTTTAGCCCATGGAAACAATTACCAACTCTGTGTGAAGGTGTACAAGCCACAAGAGTTTGAGCAGAATAATAATTAATTTATCACAGGGTGAAAAAGTAGAATTTTAAAAGTTTTTAGAATAAAGTTCAAAAAACAACATAAAAGAATCTAAGCATGTTCTGTCTTCTTCTTCTTCTCAGCCTCCATCTGCTGCTGGGATGGTGGAACTTTTAGATTAGAGTAATACAAACTGTCTAACATAAGTAATAAGTATTATTACTTACTGTAAAATACTATTAAGCATTATTGTAAGTATTATTACTTATTGTATTCATTGTAGATTTCTTTAAAACGAGAAAATGATTGTAAATAAAGTACACATAGTTTTTAGTATAAAAAGATAACAGCTCCCTGAGGGCATAAGGGAGCTGTAAAGTACTATTAAGCATTGTAAAGTACTATTAAGCATTATTGTAAGTATTATTACTTCTTGTATTCATTATAGATTTCTTTAAAAGAAGAAAATGATTGTAAATAAAGTGCACATAGTTTTTAGTATAAAAAGATAACAGCTCCCTGAGGGCGGGCAGGGTGCCACAAACCGACCTGGTGACAAATCTCAGCAAGGCAAAGAAAGACAAGGCATTAAAAAATAAACCATGCAGGTCAAAGAAAGATAATATGTTAAAAAAGAGCAAATAAACAGCCTGGATCTGCTGCTGAGCTGGCTCTGCAGCTCCTCACAGGTGTGGCAGTGACTGTGACAGTCCTGTCCCCCGCCCTGCACACCTGTCCCAGAGCCACCCACACCTGCACTGCCCAGGGAACATCAGGGGTGGGCAAAGCAGAGACAATCAGGGGTGGGGAAAGCAGAGAAAATCAGGTGTGGGAAACCCAAAGAAATTCAGCTAAAGCCACCGTGTCACCTGTGAGCATCCTGAGAAGCCTCAGGACAGCACCTGTCCAGGAGCTTCCCATCCCCAGGGGCCACAGATCCCCACCCCGGGACCCTGTGGGGGCAGCTCTGCAGGTGTGACCTCTGCAGGTGTGACCTCTGCAGGTGTGACCTCTGCAGGAGTGACCTCCACAGGTGTGACCTCTGCAGGTGTGACCTCTGCAGGAGTGACCTCCACAGGTGTGACCTCTGCAGATGTGACCTCCACAGGTGTCACCTCCTCAGGTGACATCCTGCATGGACCCTCCTGCTCCCCAGACCAGCCACGGCCACCAGGACCCGTCTCCAGCCCAGGTAAAGCCCCCAAGGCACCTGGCTCAGACCCCAGCCCACGACACGCTCATGGTGGGAGCAGAGGTGCCCCAAAGCATCCCAGCAATCCCAAAGCATCCCGACCCCAAAGCATCCCAGCAATCCCAAAGCATCCCGACCCCAAAGCATCCCGACCCCAAAGCATCCCGACCCCAAAGCATCCTGACCCCAAAGCATCCCAGGAATCCCAAAGCATCCTGACCACAAAGCATCCCAGTGGGACTGGGGTTCATCCCACTGCTGGGACTCATCCCACTGCTGGGGTTCATCCACTGGCCGGGCTCAGGGCTGGTCCTGCAGCCAGGGCTGGTCCCACTGCTGGGGTTCATTCCACTAGCCAGGTTTGGGGTTCATCCCACTGCCTGGGTTTGGGGTTCATCCCACTGGCCAAGTTTGGGGTTCATCCTGCAGCCAGGGCTGATCCCACTGCTGGGTTCATCCACTGTCCAAGTTTGGGGTTCATCCCACTGCCCAGGTTTGGGGTTCATTCCACTGCTGGGGTTCTGGGCTTGGGGTTTATCCCGCTGCTGGGGTTCATCCCACTGCTGGGGTTCATCCCACTGCCCAGGTTTGGGGTTTATCCCACTGCTGGGGTTCATCCCACTGCCCAGGTTTGGAGTCCATCCCGCTGCTGGGATTCATCCACTGCCTGGGTTCAGGGCTGGTCCTGCCGTGGAGCTCAGCACCCCCGGCTCGTTAGCAGGGCCCGCCCAGGCAGTTCACGGTTCATGTTACAGCCACACAAAGCACCTCTGTTCCTCCTCCACCTCTGTTCCTCCTCCCCCGCCCGGCACAGGCTCCGCTCAGAGCCCGGCAGGGACGGCGAGGGACGCGGGCACAGCCTTCCCAGTGATCCCAGGGATCCCAGCGATCCCAATGATCCCAGTGCTCCCAGTGCTCCCAGTGCTCCCAGTGATCCCAGTGATCCCAATGATCCCAGTAATCCCAGTATCCCAATGACCCCAATGACCCCAGTGCTCCCAGTGCACAGCCAGAGTGGGAACAGCAGAATCCTCTTGGAATCACAGCTTTGGGCTGGGGGGACCTTGAAGCCCATCTGGTCCTGGTCTCTCCCAGCTACAAACAAGCTCTTTCCAGGCCCAAGGGGCATCCCGGCACTCAGGGCTGGGCAGGGGATCTGCAGGGATCTGCTGGGATCTGGGATCTCAGCCCCAGGGTGGGACCAGTGCTGGGATCTGCTGGGATCCAGGATCTGCCAGGATCCAGGATCTCAGCCCCAGGGTGGGACCAGTGCTGGGATCTGCCGTGATCCGGGATCTCAGCCACAGGGTGGGACCAGTGCCAGGATCTGCTGGGATCCAGGATCTCAACCTGAGCAGTGGGACCAGTGCCGGGATCTGCCAGGATCCAGGATCTCAACCCGAACAGTGGGACCAGTGCTGGGATCTTCTGGTATCCAGGATCTGCTGGGATCCGGGATCTCAGCCCCAGGATCTGCTGGGATCTGGGATCTGCTGGGATCCGGGATCTCAGCCCCAGGAGAGGGATCAGTGCCAGGATCTAGGATCTCAACCTGAGCAGTGGGATCAGTGCCGGGATCTGCTGGCATCTGGGATCTCAGTGGGATGAGCCCCAGCAGTGGGAGCAGTGCCAGGACGTGCTGGGATCCAGGAAGCTCTAGAACGTGTCAGGCCGGACCCTTCCCGGCTGCGTGCGGACACGAACGTGCTCCGCCTTGTGCCGAGTGAGAACAGAGCTGATTGCCACCAGCTGCTCCCGCTCCGAGCTCGGCCCGGCCTCCATGAATAAATAAACAAATGCGGCATTTTCCACACAGCCTGACTGGGACGAAAGGCAGCGGCGCAGGTCTCTGTGGTTTATTCCCTGGGGTTTATTCCCCATGGTTTATTCCCTGTGGTTTATACCCGGGGTTTATTCTCCGTGGTTCATCCCCCGTGGTTTATCCCTGTGGTCGATCCCCAGTGGTTTATTCCCCGTGGTTCATCCCCCATGGTTCATCTCCCGTGGTTTATCCTCATGGTTTATCCCCATGGTTTATCCCCCCATGGTTTATCCCTGTGGTCGATCGCCAGTGGTTCATCCCCGTGGTTTATCCTCCATGGTTTATCCCTGTGGTACATCCCCCGTAGTTTATCCCTGTGGTCGATCGCCAGTGGTTCATCCCGGTGGTTTATCCCCCGTGGTTTATCCCGCTCCCGGCAGCTCCGTGCGCTGCTCGGCGCCGTTCCGGGAGCGCTCGGCCGGCGCCCGGAGCGGCCGCTGGGGACGGGGCAGGGCTGGTTCAGCAAAGATCGGGTTGCAGCTTCCAAGCAATCGCTCCCCTCTGAGCCTTTCTCGTCAGCGAGCGCTGAGCCAGGCCCGGGAACAGGCTCGGGGCTGGGGGAGCAGCCGGGGGATGGGGTTGGGGATGGGGCTGAGCCAGGCCCGGGAACGGGCTCAGGGGTGGGGGAGCAGCCGGGGGATGGGGATGGGGTTGAGCCACGCCGGCGAATGGGCTCAGGGATGGAGCTCCAGGGCTGGGGGATGGGGCTGAGCCAGGCCCAGGGATGGAGCTCCGGGGCTGGCGGAGCAGCCGGGAATAACGGGGAGAGGAGGTTTTGTTCCCATGGCGGGGGGGCTGCGAGGTCCCTTCCCACCCGACCCACCCCATGGTTCTCCCCTCACGGTGTGCAGGGATTGTTCCAGCCCTTTGTGCCACCAGGGCATTTGGGATTGGGGGGACGGCGGGGCCGAGCGGTGAACGAGGCGCACCTGGGAAATCCCTGCACAGGAAATGCCAGCCCCGTGTCCACCCCTGCTGTCCCAGGACACGGGGACACCCGGGAGTGTGTCCCGCTCTCGGTGGGACACGGGGACACCCGGGAGTGTGTCCTTCTCCTGGTGGGACAGGGAGACACTCAGGAGTGTGTCCAACTCCTGGTGGGACAGGGGGGCACCTGGGGGTGTGTCTGGCTCCTGGTGGGGCACAGGGACACCCCGGAGTGTGTCCCACCAAGAGCAGCAGGGACGGGGGGGGCTGCTGGCCCTGGGTCACCCGTGCCCCCTAAACGCCGTGTCCCCTGGCCCTGGGCCACCCGTGTCCCCCCAGACTCCGCATCCCCTGGGCCACCCGTGCCCCACAAACCCCTCGTCCCCTGTCCTGACCGAGGCTGTCCCCGGCTGTGGCCCCAGGCAGGGCAGGGGCGGCTGTTGCAACACAGAAACCGCTTCGGAAAACACGGGAAAGCAAAAACACCGAGCTGGGAGCGCTGAGGCCCCAGGCAGGGACACCTGAGCCGTGTCCTGCACGTCCCCAGGGTCAGGGACAGGGAGTGGCAGCACGGGCAGAGCCCGCGGGCCCCGGAATGGGGGTCACCGACCCCCTGTGCCCTGCCCCAGGGAAGGGGCTGTCACACCCCTGTCCCAGGCTCCCAGCTCCTGCTCCAGGCTCCAGCTCCTGCTCCAGGGCTCCATCCAACACCATGCCCAGGTGAGGGGCTGTCACATCCCCTGTCCCAGGTGAGAGCACACTCCAGGCTCCCAGGGCCCCATCCAACCTCAGGGGGGCACCTGCACCCCTCTGTGCCCAGCGAGGGCACCGGCAGCAGCAGCAGCAGCAGCCCCAGGCCAGCACAGACACCGTGCCCAGGGCTGGGCACTGCTCAGCCCCGTGGTGGTGCCGAGGGATCCGTGGCTCCAGACAAACCTGTTCTGTCCGTGCCATCCTGTTACACAACCAGCAGGTGAGGGCAAGGCAGCCGATGGAAAATATTTGGGTTCCAGTGAAGCATTTGATCCTGTGTGCCACGAAACTGTGGGCTCAGCACCAACCCAGCCCTGGGTCCTGAGGAGCATAGGGGGGCACAGGGGGGCACAGTCGTGTGCCCCTTGCAGGTACCGGGGCATGGGGAAGGAGCAGAGCTGTGGCAGAGAGCAGCAGGGCTGCCCACTCACCCAGGAGAAGCACCTGAAGCAAAGCAGAAATTTTCCAGAGTAGAAATCTATTTTAATCTAGGTGAAATGCACATCTTTGAGTAAAATCTGTCGCTTGCTGTTTAGTCTGACTGCCTGGTCTCACAGAAAACCTATGCTCAGAGAAACTGCTTCAGCTGAAGGACAAGAGATAACTGGGAGAAAAGGAGCAGACAAAGCAAAGCAATCTGACTCAGGAGCTCTTTCTGATAAAGACGAATTAGCAGCAAATGTCACTCAAAATCAGTCGAATGAACACGCATGAACCTACTGTGAAATTGCATGCATATGTATTTGAGAGGGATAAAAATAATCTGAAGTTCTCAGAAGCAAGCATGTCATTTCAAAAAACGATTCCCACACGTGTCCAGGGCTGTCATAAACATACCAGCTTTACAACTGCACACAAGTTGTGGAGTTTGTTTGTTTGTCTGTTTGTGCCAATCACACCCCAGTGCGTGGCTGTGCCCCAGGCCTGGGAGAGCAGGCAGGGAAACTGAGTCAGGGACAGCCCAGCGGGGTGGGCAGTGCCAGAGCCAGGAGGGGCACCCACAGCACCCAGACGTTCTCCAGGAACCCTCCCTGTGACAGAACCATCGAAGCCCGGGGTGCTGTGGGTGGGAAGGGACCTCAAAGTTTCACCCCTGCCATGGCAGGGACATCTCCCACCAGCCCAGGTCACCCCAAGCCCCGTCCAGCCTGGCCCTGGACATGTCCAGGGATCCAGGGACAGCCACAGCTGCTCTGGGAATTCCATTGCAGCACCCCAGCACCCTCACAGGCAGGAATTCCATCCCAAAATCTCATCCCATCCCAAAATCCCATCCTGTTCTCACTGCAACACCTCACCACCCTCAGAGGGAGGAATTCCCTCCCAAAATCTCATCCCAAATCTCACACTGCTCCCACTGCAACACCCCAGCACCCTCACAGGCAGGAATTCCTTCCCAAATCCCATCCCAAATCTAACAGTGCTCCCATTGTAACATCCCACCATCATCACATGCAGGAATTCCTGCCCAAAATCCCATCCTGCTCCCATTCCAACACCCCACCACTCTCACAGGCAGGAATTCCTGCCCAAATCCCATCCCAAATCTAACAGTGCTCCCATTGTAACATCCCACCATCATCACAGGCAGGAATTCCTGCCCAAAATCCCTTCCCACATCCAGCAGTGCTCCCATTCCAACACCTCACCACCCTGACAGGGAGGAATTCCTTCCCAAAATTCCATCCCATATCTAGCACTGCTGCCATTGCAACACCTGATCATCGTGACAGGCAGGATCCATCCCAATATCCAGCACTGCTCCTACTGCAACACCCCAGCACCCTCACAGGCAGGAATTCCTTCCCAAAATCCCATCCCAAAATCCCATCCCACCCCAATATCTAACACTGCTCCTACTGCAAGACCCCAGCACCCCGACAGGCAGGAATTCCTTCCCAAAATCCCATCCATCCCAATATATACCACTGCTCCCACTGAAACACATCACCACACTGACAGGCAGGAATTCCTTCCCCAAATCCCATGCTGCTCCCATTCCAACACCCCATCACTCTGACAGGCAGGAATTCCTTCCCAAATCCCATCCCATATCCAGCGCTGCTCCCGTTGCAGCACTCCACCACTCTCAGAGGGAGGAATTCCTTCCCAAAATCTCATCCCAAATCTCACACTGCTCCCACTGCAACACATGACCACCTTGACAGGCAGGAATTCCTTCCCCAGTCCCATCCCACATCTAACAGTACTCCCATTGTAACATCCCACCCCATCCCCATCATCACAGGCAGGAATTCCTTTCCCAAATCCCATCCATCCCAATATATACCACTGCAACACCTGACCACCCTGACAGGCAGGAATTCCTTCCCCAACCCCATCTATCCCATACCCAGCACTGCTCCCAGTGGGAGGGCTGGCAGCCTCTGCCTCCCTCCGTGCCCACGGCTGCCCTTCCCTGCTGCCCAGCAAACACTGCCCTCCCTGTTCTCGTCCCTGCTCTGCGGCAAGGGGACACCCGAGTATTTTTCCACTGCCCCGAGCAGAGCCAGGACAGCTCCTGCAGGGGCAGCAGCAGCAGCAAGGCTGGCATTTCCTGCTGCACCCTGCCCGTGCCAGTGCAGCTCCTGCAGGGGCAGCAGCAAGGCTGGCATTTCCTGCTGCACCCTGCCCGTGCCAGTGCAGCTCCTGCAGGGGCAGCAGCAAGGCTGGCATTTCCTGCTGCTCCCTGCCCATGCCAGCACAGCTCCTGCAGGGGCAGCAGCAAGGCTGGCATTTCCTGCTGCACCCTGCCCGTGCCAGCACAGCTCCTGCAGGGGCAGCAGCAGCAGGGGCAGCGGGGTTGGCATTTCCTGCTGCACCCTGCCCGTGCCAGCACAGCTCCTGCAGGGGCAGCAGCAGCAGGGGCAGTGGGGTTGGTGTTTGTTTCCTGGCTCCCTGCCCTCGCCTGCAGTGATGTTTGCTTTACCCCCAGCCCTGCATGGCCCCAGAGGGGACACCAGCCTGGGGACACCCCAGCACTGCCAGCCTGAGCAGGTGACACCAGGCTGGGTCACCCAGCCCAGCCTGAGGAAGGGACACCAGCTTGAGGCCACCTCAGCCCTGCCCCAGGAGGTGACACGAGCCTGGGACCACCCCAGCCCAGCCCTGGGAGGTGACACAAGGCTGGGTCATCCTCTGCCCCATCCCACAGGAAAGCTGTGCCCAATCCCTGGGCATCCTGTACCCCATCCCTTGGCATCCTGCGTGCCATGGGAATGCTGTGCCCCATCCCAATGCTCAGCCACAACACACATCCCTGCTGGAGGAACATCCCAGGGAATGCTCCAGGACACACATCCCTGCTGGAAGAACATCCCAGGGAATGCTCCAGGACACACATCCCTGCTGGAAGAACATCCCAGGGAATGCTCCAGGACACACATCCCTGCTGGAAGAACATCCCAGGGACAGCTCCAGGACACACATCCCTGCTGGAAGAACATCCCAGGGAATGCTCCAGGACACACATCCCTGCTGGAAGAGCCCTCGGGGGCAGAGCCAGCCCTGCAGGATCTCAGCCCGGGTTTGCCATCCAGGCTGTCCTGGTTTGCCAAGCAAACTGTATTCTATTTGCCATCTGTATGGCAGTTGTCCTCTGCTCAGTGGGCAATTTTCCTTATCTCCTCCACAACTGGGGAGACTCCTGCTGATAAGAGGCCACTGAATGTCCCTGCATGGCTGATAAGAACTACAGCATCCCACTGGGAGATGGGAGCCCAGAGGGGAGATCCCAGCATTCCCAACTGGAGATTCTGGAACACCAGCAGGGCTTTCTCCACTGGATTTCCCAGAGGAACAGCAGCTGCCTCTTCCACTGGGTCCTCAGAGGAAGAATGAAACATTCCACAGGATCCCTGATCCAACAGAACCAGCCCTGACACTCCAAAAAAACTGCAGCCACAATTTCAATTGGATTTCTACAGGATCCCTGCTCCAGCAGAACCAGCCCTGGCACTGCAGGAAGGCTGAGCCACAATTCCAATGGGACTGCCACCAACACCCTGACCCACAGGGTGTCAGGTTGCGTTCTGACTCTGTCAATGTTTACTTCACTGCATTGTTTATTTTATTTTTATTTTTATTCCCTATTAAAGGACTGTTATTCCCTGCTCCCTTTTTTTTTTTTTTTTATTTTTTTTTTTTTTGGCCCGAGAGCCCCTTAATTTAAAATTTATAACAATTTGGAAAAGAGGAGGTGGGGTTTCACATTTTCCATTTCAGGGGAGGCTCCTCAGCACACACCTGTCTGTTCAAACCCAGACAAGCGCTCAGGGCAGAGCTGAGCCGCATTCCAGAAACTTCGCCCAGCCCGGGACAGCCCAGCCCGGCACGGAACACGAACCAAAGCCCCCGGGACAGCCGAGCGCTCGGGTTACAGCACAGGAAAGGCAGGAAGGGGCACGGAGGGGGCTGGAGCCGGCCGCAGCTCAAACAAAACCATCCCCGAGGGAAAGAGAGGGAAAGGGCCAAAAACCAGCGCGGGTAAAGGCAGGAAAGGGAAAAAAACAGGGAAAATGGCAGGAATTGTAACGCTGAGGGAGGGGGGAGCACAGGGGGAACCGGCTGGGAGCTGGGGATAAAGGAAAAAAGGAGCTGCAGCCTGGAATTCCTGTGAAAAACAGGGATAAAGGAGCTGCAGCCTGGAATTCCTATGAAAAACAGGGATAAAGGAGCTGCAGCCTGGAATTCCCATGGAGAATAGGAGCAGGATTAAGGAGCTGCAGCCTGGAATTCCTGAGCAGGACTGGGATGGGATACAGGAGCTGCAGCCTGGAATTCCTGTAAAAAACAGGGATGGGAAAAAGAAGCTGCAGCCTGGAATTCCTGTGAAAAACAGGGATAAAGGAGCTACAGCCTGGAATTCCTGAGCAGGACAGGGATAAAGGAGCTGCAGCCTGGAATTCCTGTGAAAAACAGGAATAAAGGAGCTGCAGCCTGGAATTCCTGTGAAAATCAGGGATGGGATAAGGAGCTGCAGCCTGGAATTCCCATGGAGAATAGGAGCAGCATTAAGGAGCTGCAGCCTGGAATTCCTTTCAGAGCACGGACGGTGATTGAGGAGCGTGTTCCTGCATGAAAAACCACAATTCCTGCTCTGAGCCCTCTCGGCAGGCTGACGTCAGCCCCTCCCCAGCAGCCAGAACAAGGCTCGGGATTGTTTCGGCCCAAGAGAGCTCTGAGGATTAAAGGCTCGGTGAAATGCAGAGCACGGCACGGCGAGAGCGGCCCCGGGGCGCCATCCATCATCCATCCATCCATCCATCCATGAATCCATCATCCATCCATCATCCATCCATCATCCATCCATCCATCATCCATCCATCATCCATCCATCATCCATCCATC
>JAWWLS010000113.1:8212106-8222179 GCA_035040975.1 Myioborus melanocephalus | reverse complement strand
CCATCCATCATCCATCCATCCATCATCCATCCATCCATCCATCCATCATCCATCCATCCATCCATCATCCATCCATCATTCATCCATCATCCATCCATCATCCATGCATCATCCATCCATCCATCATCCATCCATGCATCATCCATCCATCCATCATCCATCCATCCGTCCATCCATCCATCCATCATCCATCCATCCATCCATGCATCCATCATCCATCCATCCATCCATGAATCCATCATCCATCCATCCATCCATCATCCCTCCATCCATCCATCCCTGCTCTGCCCACGGAGGGTGATGGGGAGGGCTCCAAACCTGGTAAAGCCCAGGCTTGATCTGTGCCAGACCCGGCACAGCCCAGGATCCATCCGTGCCAGACCCGTGCTGGGGACAGAGCTGCTCTGGCTGCTTCCAGTAACTTTTTTCCACCGGTGAGCTCTGGAATTCCATTTCCTTCTGGTTCACCCTTAACTGGGTGAACTGTTCAGAGCACAGCCAGGGTGAAGCCTCCACTGTCCTCAAGTGTTGGCTATTAACCCTAAACTCCTGGATATTAACCCTAGATTCTTGGCTACTAACCCTAAAGTCCTGGATATGGCTATTAACCCTAAAATCTTGGATATTAATCCTTAAGTCCTGAATATTAGCAGAAATTCTTGGATGTTAACCCTAAAGTCTTGGCTATTAACCCTAAAGTCCTAAGTTCTATTAGCCCTAAATTCTTAGATATCGTCCTAAATTCTTGGCTATTAACCCTAAATTCATGGATATCACCCTAAATTCTTGGCTATTAACCCTAAAGTCCTGGATATTAGCCAAAATTCTTGGATATTAGTCCTAAATTATTGAATATTAACCCTAAATTCTTGGATATCATCCTAAATTCTAGGCTATTAACCCCTAATTCTCAGATATCACCCTGAATTCTTGGATGTTAACCCTAAATTCTCAGATATCACCCTGAATTCTTGGCTATTAACCCTAAAGTCATGGATATCACCCTGAATTCGTGGGTATTAACCCTAAATTCATGGATATCATCCACAATTCTTGGATATTAACCCTAAATTCTTGGATATCACCCTGAGTTCTTGGATATTAACCCTAAATTCGTGGCTATCATCCTGAATTCTTGGATATTAACCCTAAATTCATGGATATCATCCTGAATTCTTGGATATTAACCCTAAATTCATGGATATCATCCCTGAATTCTTGGAGATTAACCCTGAATTTATGGATATCATCCTGAATTCTTGGATATTAACCCTGAATTTATGGATATCATCCTGAATTCTTGGATATTAACCCTAAATTCATGGATATCATCCTGAATTCTTGGATATTACCCCAAAAGCCTTGGCAGCTCCCCTGTGAGATGAGCTGAGCTGGGCAGGGTCACCCCAAACTCGCCCTGCGAGGTTCCCCCGGGGCAAACAGGGGAGCAGGAGGAGGCAGGGATGGCAGGAGGGGAAGGAGCCGAGCGCTGCAGCTGATCCCCTGTGCTGGAACGGCTCCTCGCGGCTCCTCACGGCTCCCTGGGGACAGCTGGCAGCAGAGCAGCTTTTAAAAATAACGCCGTGGCAGGAATTGCAGGGCTGGAGCCGTCCCAAACCTTTCCCCAGCGTGGAGCCGGATCTGCTGCCAAGCGCAGACCTCATCCATGCCTAAAAATGGGAACCCCCGCGCTCCCGGGATCCCAGCGCTGCTCTTCCAAGCTTTGTTTTCCTGTTCCCACCCCGAACCTCCCCCCTGCCTCTGGCTGCTTTCTGAGCACCGCTTTATTTCCATTAAACGCTGCCTCAGCGTTTCTGCCCCGCGTTTTCCGCTGCTGTTCGCCTCCTTTCACCCTCCTGGAGGAGTCAAAGCTCAGAGCTGGGGAGCCCCGGGATGCTTTGGGTGGGGAGGGGTCTTCAACACCCCCAGTGCCACCTGTGACAGGGGCAGGGACACCTTCCATGGGCAGGGACACCTTCCATGGGCTGGGACACCTTCCATGGACCAGGGACACCTTCACAGAGCCAGGGACACCTTCCATGGGCAGGGACACCTTCCATAGGCCAGGGACACCTTCCATGGACCAGGGACCCCAATGTCCAGCCTGGCCTGGAAAACCTGCAGGGATGCAGGGGCAGCCCCAGCTGCTCTGGGAATTCCATCCCAGCCCCTGTCCACCCTGCCAGGGCACAATTCCCAATTCCCAATGTCCCACCCAGCCCTGCCCTCTGGCACTGGGAGCCATTCCCTGCCTCCTGTCCCTCCATCCTTGTCCCCAGTCCCTCTGCAGCTCTCCTGGAGCCCCTTCTAGGCCTGGCAGTGGCTCCAGGATCTCCTCAGGGCTCAGTTTCTCCCTTTAAACCCCCGGATCTGCACCCCACAGGATTTGTGTGCTGAGAATCTGAAACTCATCGCATCCTGGTCCCTCTGGGTGCCCCACCCCTTCCCTCACTCAACCCCAGGGCCATTAACCCTATATCAACCCTAAATTTTTGGATATCACTCTAAATTCCTGGATATTAACCCTAAATTTTTGGATATAATCCTAAATTCTTGGATATTAACCCTAAATTATAAGATATCATCATGAATTTTTGGATATTAATCCTAAATTTTTTGGCTATCACCCATAATTCTTGGATATTAACCCAAAATTCTTAGACATCATCCTGAATTCTTGGATATTAACCCTAAATTCTTAGATATCATCCTGAATTCTTGAATATTAACCCTAAATTCTTAGATATCATCCTGAATTCTTGGCTGTTAACCCCTAAAAACCCAAAGCAAATCCCACCCTGAAGCAGCAGCAGCAGAATCAGGAGCAGGGGCAGCTCCAGGGTGGCTCAGAGGAATAAATCACAGGAACAAATCCCAGTTCCCTCCACGAGCCCCAGCTGAGCTCTCCCACCCCAGGGAAGGGCTGCAGGAGCCCAGAGCTGCCCCAGGGCACCCCCAGAGGGGCAGAACGGACAGGTGGGGATGGGGAGGGGGTGGAAATCACAGCCTGGGCCCTGGAACCGGGACGGACACACGGACAGACGGACAGACGGACACACGGACACACGGACAGACGGACAGACGGACACACGGACAGACGGACACACGGACACACGGACAGACGGACACACGGACACACGGACACACGGACAGACGGACGGGGTGGGAGCAGCAAACTCCTGCTGGTCACAGCCCCCCCTTCCCGGGCAGATTGGGGGTTTGGGACCCCAAAGCACCGGAGATAAACCAGACTGACAAACCAGGCTCACCACAGCCCTGCCCACACCACCAGAGGCACAAAACCTCCCGGAAAAAGCAGAAAACGGAGTTTATTCTCCCTTCTGCTCAAATTCTCCAGGGTGGGTGGTGTAATGTACGGTAGAGATAATTCATGCTATTAATGTATAAAATATTGAGAAATCCAAACCATGTCTTTCGACCATTCTGGCCGGGCTCAGTGTCTTATTCACATACATCTGGTTCCCAGATGCGCGTTAAGATAAACATCGAGGCTTTAACTTTTAACGTAAGAATAGAGGCTTCCAGGCCGATGATCGTCCGTTTCCCGAGTTGTCGGGCGATTATCGCCCTGCAGATTGCATCTATCGAGACAGTCAGCGGCGCCAATCCGATATATCTGAGTACACGGCTTCCCCGGAGCCGACCGACACCGATGGCACATCCGGACCCGGCTTTTGTCCAGCTCTGCACGTGGAAAGCCACAGCGATGCACGTGAAGAGACACAAAGAACACTCGGTCATCTCTGCCTCGGCCACAATAAACTGTATAAAACCCACTGCAAGCAGCAACATTTGTGAACTGGGACAGACTGTGACACTCGGGGGGACTCTGCCACTCTCTGGCTGCTGCTCTGGCTCTCCTGAAGCAGTTGTGCTGCCCAGGGAAGGACAGCCCACCCTTCCCACCCTTCAGAAGGCCATCCCACCCTTCCCGCCGCTCAGGAATGCCAGCCCACCCTTCCCTGCTCCAGCTGGCAAACCCCCGGGGATGGAGAGCCCCGGGACCCAAAGCACTCGTGTGGAGACGGCTCTGGGGGTTCCCACCTGTCCCACACCTGCACAGGAGGATGAACCCTCCCTGGGCCAGGTTTGGGCATGGCAGCACCGCTCCAGAAAGGTCCTGCATAAATCAGCATGGAAATCCTCATTAAACATCAACACTGAACATCACTGGCATTGAAATCCTCACCAATAAATGTCACTGTTTGTTTGGCATTGAAATCCTCACCATTAAACATGGCTGGCAGTGAAATTCTCACCATTGAACATCACAGGCATTGAAACTCTCACCATTAAACATTGAAATCCTCACCAATAAATGTCACTGTTTGGCACTGAAATCCTCACCATGAAACATCATGGGCATTGAAATCCTCACCAATAAATTCCAAAGTGTTTGTTTGGCATTGTGATCCTCACCACTGAACATCGCTGCCATTGAAATCCTCACCATTAAACACCACTGGCATTGAAATCCTCATTAAACATCACTGGCATTGAAATCCTCACCATGAAACATCACTGTTTGTTTGGCATTGAAATCCTCACCATTGAATATTGCTGGCATTGAAATTCTCACCATTAAACATGGCTGGCAGTGAAATCCTCAGCAATAAATGTCATTGTTTGGCACTGAAATACTCACCATTAAACACCACTGGCACTGAAATCCTCATTAAACATCACTGGCATTTAAATCCTCACCAATAAACATGTTTGTTTGGCATTGAAATCCTCACCGTTAAACACCACAGGCATTGAAACCCTCACCATTAACACTGAAATCCTCACCAATAAATGTCACTGTTTGGCATTGAAATCCTCCCCATGAAACACCACTGGCACTGAAATCCTCACCACGAAACATCACTGTTTGTTTGGCATTGAAATTCTCACCATTGAACATCGCAGGCATTGAAACTCTCACCATTGAACATTGAAATCCTCACCAATAAATGTCACTGCTTGTTTGACATTGAAATCCTCACCATGAAACATCATGGGCATTGAAATCCTCATGAAACATCACTGACATTGAAATCCTCACCATTAAACACCTCTGGCACTGAAATCCTCACCATTACCCATCTCTGTTTGGCCAGAACAGACTGAAGGAATTGTCACAATATCCCTCCCAAACCTGCCCTGGCCCAGCCTGGGGCCGTTCCCTCTGCTCCTGTCCCTGTTCCTGGGATCAGACCCCAAATCCCCCCGGCTGTGCCCTCCTGGCAGGGGCTGTGCAGAGCCACAAATCCCCCCTGAGCCTCCTTTGCTCCAGGCTCAGCCCCTTCCCAGCTGCCCCAGAACCTTCCCAGCTCCATTCCTATCCCTGAACTCCTCCAGCTCCTCGATATCCTGCATTCCACGAGGGTCAGGGTCAGAATCAGGCACCTGGTGTGGGGAAGGTGTTTTCCAGAGAGGGGGAGGGAGCAGGAACGGGGGTGTGGAAGCACCTGGCAGCACCGAGGGACAGAGCAGCTGATCAGCCAGGAGGAGCAGGGATCAATCAAGAGCTGTTATCAGCCAGGAGGAACAGAGATCAGCCAGGAGGAGCAGAGATCAGCCAGGAACTGTTATCAGCCAGGAGGAGTTGAGTTATCAGCCAGGAGCAGGGATCAGCATCTCAGCAAAGCCCAGCCTGGGAACTCAGGCCGGGAGATGCAGCCCTGGGCCGAGCTGAGCGCTGGGGCCAGGTCCTTTCCCGGGACAGGGGAGATAAGGGGCAGATAAAGGGTCTGGCCCTGGGGACAGAGGAGATAAGGGGCAGATAAAGGGTCTGGCCCTGGGGACAGGGGAGATAAGGGGCAGATAAAGGGTCTGGCCCTGGGGACAGAGGAGATAAGGGGCAGATAAAGGGTTTGGCCTTGGATGGGCCTTTCCCCTCCGGGCACCAGCAGTGCCTGCGGTCTTCTGTCCCCCAGCCCCGTGTCTGTCCCCCAGCCCGGGACCAGGATTCACCCCCCAGCTCTGCTCTCTGTTCTGGGGGCCCTGGCAGGCACAGGGTGGCTCCAGCCCCATTTTTGAGGAGGCACTCCTGGCGCTGCAGCCTGGCACAGGAAGATGAGCTGACCCCTTCTCTGGGGAGGAGGAACGGCGCTCTCCAGCCCCGGGGTGGGCTCTGGGGGCAGCCCCGACCCCGCACCGGTGACCGGCACGTCCCCGCTCCCGCAGGAGCTCCAGGGTCACCGTCCTGCCACCTGCGGGGCTGGCACCGGGCACGGCTCAAGGACCCAGACCAGCAGAACCCTCCGGGAGCCTCCAGCGGCCCCGCGGAACGGGCCCGGACTGACCCGGGGCTCTCCACACCGGGGCACGGCGAGCCCAGCCCCGGGGCCTCACACAGCGAGCCCGGCCTCCGACACCGGCACCGGGACACGGCGAGCCCGAGTCCTGCCCCAGACAGCCCAGAGCACGGCACGGTGAAACCTGAGCCCTTGCAGCCGCACCGGGCACGGGGAGATCGGCTCCCTGGGCACCGTGAGCCCGCTCCCCGCACACCTGGGCACGGCGAGCCCGCTCCCCGCACCGGCACAGCCCGCACCGAGAGAAGGCGACCTCCGCTTTCCACACCGAGACACGGCGGGCTGGGCTCCGCTTTCCACACCGAGACACGGCGGGATCGGCTTCCAACACCGAGACACGGCGGGCTCGGTTTTCCACGCCGAGACATGAATCGCTGTGGCACGGCGGGCTCGGCTTTCCCCGCACCGAGACACGGCGGGCTCGGCTCCTCATACCGAGACACGAATCTCTGCGCACGGCGACCTCCGCTTTCCACACCGAGACACGGCGAGCCGGGCATGACCGAGCTCGGCTCCCCGCACCTCCGGCCGCCCCCAGGGACTCGCTCCCCGCATCGCCCTCCGGCCGCGGCCCTCGCCGAGCCCCGCTGCCCGTACCCCGCAGGGCCCGGCGGCCCCATCCCCATCCCCGGGATCCCCATCCCCTCCCCGGCCTCCCCCCGCCCGCCGTTCCGCGGCTCCCACCTGCTCGCGGCGCTTCTGCCAGCGGCCGCAGGGACTCTCCTCCAGCACCTCGCTCTCCTCCTCGCTCTCCTCCTCCTTCTCCTGCGCCAGCCGCGCGTCCGGCTCGGGCACCGCCATCCCCGCCGCGATCCGCGCCCTGCGGGCTGTGCCGGGCTCTAGTCCGACCCGATCCGCTTAGATCCGACCCGATCCACTTAGATCCGATTCGATCCGCTTAGATCCGATTCGATCCAGTCCGCTCCGCTCCCATCCGAGCCGCTCCGAACCACCTCGAGCCGAGCTGATGCGCGCCGAACCGAAGCGAACCGAACGGAACCGAGCCGAAAGGGACGAAACGGAGCCGCACCGAGCGGCACCGAGCGGCACAGCAGCGCCCCGAGCCCGCCGCGCTCCGCCGGTGCCGTGCGGGGCCGGCCCGGTCTCGGTCCCGCCCCGCTCCGGACGTGCGGCCGCGCACGCCCCGCCCCGCCGGGAGGGGCTCCCGCACCCCCGGGAGGGGCTCCCGCACCCCCGGCAGCCCCCGCACCGGGCTCGACCCGTCCCGGGGCCGTCCGGTGCGTGTCCGTGTCTTGCCCCCCCAGCAGCCGCCGGTTGCCCCCTCCCGGGGCTCGTCCCCACTCTCGGAGCTCCGTTCCCGTCCCACCCTCCGAGCCCCGTTCCCGTTCCTGTCCCACCCTCCGAGCCCCGTTCCCGTTCTCCCCTCGGAGCCCCGTTCCCGTTCCCGTTCTCCCCTCCGAGCCCCGTTCCCGTTCCCGTCCCGTGCCCCTGGGGCTGCCTTGCCCGGCGCTGTCCCCGTCTCGGGGGTCCCTGTCCTGCCTCGGGACCATCCCGAGCAGCCCCGGTCCCGGGGGCTCTGCGGGACCCCCTGGCCGGGCCCCGGGCCCCCCGAGAGCTCCGCGCCAGCCCCCACCCGGCGCCCATCCGATGTTTTCGTTCCGCCGGGAACTCTCTGGCTCGTTACATTATTTTTTTGGGGTGTTTTTGTTTTTGTTTTTCTTTTTCTGGCCGTCTCCAGTTATTTTAGCCCGGCCGTTCCTCGTCCCACCCTTTTTCCGCGCTGCGCTGGCGCCTGGCGGGGCTCGGGCTCGTCCTCCCCCTGCGGGCTGCGGCTGCTCCGGGGGACCGAGGGGACCGCGGGGCCAGGGGGGGACACGGGAAGGGCGCGCCAGGTACGGCCACAACATCCCGGCCTGGCACGGGACGAGGGAGCACGAGGTGTGTCCTGGTGGGGGCCACCACCGGGTCCCCCTTGGCCACCACCATGTCCCCCTTGGCCACCACCAGGTCCTCCTGGGCCACCACCAGGTCCCTCTGTGCCCCCCAGCCCCTGTTCCAGGTCGGTGCCCGGTGCCAGGAGCTGCCAGGGTGGGTCACCTTGTCCCCTGTGTGCCAGGAGCTGCCAGGGTGGGTCACCTTGTCCCCTGCGTGCCAGGCAGGGCTGGAAGAGGTGCCAGCCCCTGGTTTTTATCACGGCAGAGTCTGGGAATGAGTTCAAGGATCAGGGATGGAAATGTTGCCACCAAACACAAACCGAGCACCGCGCCCGGGCACCTTCCCCGTCCCCAGAGCCCCTGCAGCGCCCCGGGGCCACCTCCCGGCCGTGGCTGATTCCAGCTCCTGATGGTGGCACCCCTGTGACCCCCTGCCAGCCTCTGTGCCACCCCTGTGACCCCCTGCCAGCCTCTGTGCCACCCCTGTGACCATCTCCTGGCCTTGTCTGACTCCAGCTCTCGATGGTGGCACCCCTGTGACCCCCTCCTGGCTGTGTCTGACTCCAGCTCTCGATGGTGGCACCCCTGTGACCCTCTCCTGGCCATGGCTGACTCACTCCAGCTCTCAGTGGCCCCTCTGGGACCCCCTCCCAGCCTTGGCTGACTCCAGTTCCCTGTGACCCCCTCCCAGCCTCTGTGCCACCCCTGTGACCCCCTCCTGGCTGTGTCTGACTCCAGCTCTCGATGGTGGCACCCCTGTGACCCCCTCCTGGCTGTGTCTGACTCCAGCTCTCGATGGTGGCACTCCTGGGACCCCCTCCTGGCTGTGTCTGACTCCAGCTCTCGATGGTGGCACTCCTGGGCCCCGCTCCCAGCCCTGGCTGACTCCTGGAACTGCCTTCACCGCCTCCAGCGCCCCCGAGAGGGATGGGCAGATGAGCAATGGCGTGGCCGAGTTTGCTGATCCGCTGCAGTTTCTGGGTGGTTGGGCTGCAGTGCTGGCTCTGGTGGCACAGGTGTGGACAGGTGAAACCAGCTCCTCAGCTGGGACAGCACCTGGGCTGGGGCCGGGCGGGGCTGGAGCTCGGGGAGAGGCTCCTCAGTGTCCCACACCTCTCCTCCCTCCTCAGCTCCCTCCTTGCTCGCTGGGCAGCGCAGGTGAGCTCACCTGTCCTGCCTGCCCCTCCCAGGTGTGTCACTCCAGACGGGGAGGGCACAGGGAGAGGCTCCTGGCTGTCCCACACCTCTCCTCCCCTCTGCAGGTCCTGCCTCACTCACTGGGCAGCGCTCAGCAGAGCTCACCTGTCCTGCCTGCCCCTCCCAGGTGTGTCACTGCACACGGGGAGGCAGCTGGGAGCCCCATGGAGCTGTGGAGCACAGGGAGCAGGGAAATCTCTGCCTGTTCCTGCAGGTGAGTGCTCAGAGCACGGAAATCTCTGGCTCTTTGTGAAAAAAGCCAATCACTTGTTTTTAAAATTTTTAAAAGTTTAATAGTAATAAAATAGTTATAAAAATAGTCATACAATTAGAGTAATAATAATTTGGACAATTTGAATTCGGACAATATGAGACAATAAAGACAAAGAGCTACGGACGTCTGGGTACCCACGTTAACAAAGGATTAACCATTAAAAACAATAGGCCATTGCATATTCATACACTTCATACATGATGCATAAATTCCATTCAAATACAGGATTCTGTCTGGTCATCCTCAACTTCTTCCTTCTAATCCTAACAGCGCCTTCAAGGCGGGAAGAAGTTCGTTTCTTCTGATCAGAAGGCAATAAATTCCCTTTCTCGGAAAGATTCAGGTGTCCTGTGGCTGCTATCTCGCTGCAAGTCCTTTCTGTTA
>JAWWLS010000113.1:8119281-8139038 GCA_035040975.1 Myioborus melanocephalus | reverse complement strand
CCAGTGCCACCCACCAGCTGAAAAAGCCACCAGCAGCACCCTGCTCCTCCCTGCCAGGGCCAGGTCAGTGTGCAGGGAGGGAGCAGGATGGCACAGGTGGGGCCACGTGGGTTGTGGCAGCTCCAGTGCAGTCACAGGTGGTCCCACAGCCCTCCTGCCCCACGCTGGTGGTCCCTGATCCTGTGTGCCCCCATCCCAGGGCAGGACTGCAGTGTGACAGTGCCAGCCCTGGTGCCAGGGATTGGGCACAGGGAACCAGGCACGTGCAGGATGCCGCCTCAGGTGGGCAGAGGATAACGTGTGCACTGGGAAAAGCTCTTCCAGCCCAAACTCAGCCGGGGCTGCTGGAGCTGGGGCTGGGGCTGGGGCTGGGGCTGGAGCTCCGATGATCGCTGCCAGCCTGCCCCAGACACGGTGCCAGCACGGCTGCACTGGCTGCTCCAGTCGGGATGTGCCGAGAGACACGGGACTGCAAGGAACAGCGGACCCCAAACTGGTGCTGGGACCCGCTGGGTGTCCCCCCGTCATCCCTGTGAGGGTCCCAGAGCCGCCCCCAGCCCCGGCTCGGGCACCGGACACCGCGGGCTGCCCGTGACAGCCCGAGCAAACAGCGCTGGAGCTGCCTGACAGCAGCTCCCGGTCCCGCACCGCGCTGCCCGCACCGCACCACCGCGTCCGAATGGCCCTGGTGCCCGGGGGCTGCCCGGTGCCCGGCAGGACATGCCCGCACCGCACCACCGCGTCCGAATGGCCCTGGGGTTTGGGGGCTGCCCGGTGCCCGGCAGGACATGCCCGCACCGCACCACCGTGTCCGAATGGCCCTGGTGCCCGGGGGCTGCCCGGTGCCCGGCAGGACATGCCCGCACCGCACCACCGTGTCCGGATGGCCCTGGTGCCCGGGGGCTGCCCGGTGCCCGGCAGGACGTGCCCGCTGCAGCCCTGGGGCAGCACCATCCCCTTTCCATCGGGCACGGGGGGATTCATCCCTCCAGGCGAAACCGGCCCCGGCTCAGGACACAGAGCGGCAGCGCTGGGGCAGCACCGTCCCCTCTCCACCGGGGAATTCATCCCTCCAGCCAACAGCGGTCCGGGCACAGGGGCACGGAGCAGCAGCGCTTCACACGGGGCACAGCCGCCCTTGGCCGGAGCACCCGGGCTCCGAGCCTCAGCGGCACGGCCGGGGGGGTCCGGGGGTCCCTGGCCATGGGGAGGTTCAGCGCCCCGGCTCGGGGGGGGCGTGGGAGAGGCCGGCCGGGCTTTGTGGAGGAGCTGAACAGAGCGTTCCCGGCGCGGCGGGGGCCGAGCCAGCAGCGCCCGGGGCGGTGGGCACAGCGAGCTGGCAGCCGCTCCGTGCCAGCAGGGCCGAGCTGGTGGCCGCGGCCACGCTTGGGACAGCGGCACGGGTCCCGCCCGACGGAGCACAGCCAGGACGGGGCGGTGCTGCCGCTCACATCCCGAAGGGGGGGGAGGGACCCCTGCACGGCCGGGGAGGCGCCCGGTGTCTCCCGTGGCACCGCGGTTCTGAGGGATGGTTTAACTCGGGGCGGCGGGGAGGGTTCTTGCAGCCTCCGCAGCAGCAGGGCAGGGTGACATGCAGGGCATTAAAATGGGGAAAATCGTGGAGTTCTCCATGGTGACGAGTTTGGCCGGGTCACTGCCGGCCGGTGGTGCTGAAGGGGCTGTGGGAGGGACAGAGGGTATCAGTGGGGCAGGAGGGTGACATGGAGCAACACAAGGGGATGAAGAGTGTCCGTGGGCAGGGGACAGTGTGCTGAGTGGGGGAAGAGGCCGGCTCACCCCAGGAGCAGCCAGCCTGGATCTCGGGGCATTCCACCCTCCTCACCCTCCTCTGTCAGCCACTGCGGGGGGATCCCACTGCCCCAGGCACACCAGGGAAGGTCCCTGGCACTGGGTGGAAGGGGTTTGGGAGAAAGGGTATCCCCCTGGCACATGGATGAGAGTCCCATGGCTGGGCCTGGGAGCAGGGGCATTTCTCACCAGGAAACAGAGCTGGACCCCACCAGTGTTGGGGCTGGGGGGGTGTGAGGGGCTTCCAGGCCATGACTGGGACAGGGCCATGGGTCAGGGGGCTCTCGGTGCTCTCATGAGCTTTAGGAAAGGTTACTCACCCTGGAGGAGGAGTCAGGGAGTTGAGGGGTAAGCAAGGAATATCTGGGGGAGCAGGGAACATCTGGGGGACACAAGGAAATATCTGGGGGGCCAGTGAGGTGGGGCAAGGCCCCGAGCAGCTTGTGGGAATGTCTTGCTGTTCTGGGACCTTTCCTGAACCCCCCAATGGCTGCAGCAGCCTGCAGCCCCCCTGAGTCCCCCCCGGCCCAGTTGTGCCTAACGGCCTCATCCCACTGCTGTGGGGACAGACGGACGCTGCGGTTAATTGCTGATGGACAATGCAATTAACGTCCTGCCCAGCCACCGCCATCTGTCCCGGCCAGCCCCAGCCGGGGCTGCTGACATGCTTGGCTGGTCCTGGCACAACTGAGACCCCACCGGCTCCTGGACATTGCAGGGGTCCTGCAAGGTCCTGACAGCTCTGGCGCTCCTGGCACAGTGCCTGGGGCTCCTGGCACTGCTGTGGGACGACCCTTGTGCTCAGGGAGTCCCAGCCTGGGCTGCACCTGCCTCACTGGGCAGGACAGACCTCTTGAGCCACCTGTGCCGGTGGCTGCACTGACGTCTCCAGGTTTTCCAGGCTTTCCCTTCTGAATGCTGCTGCTTACCAGTGGTTGCCAGGCCATCAGATCCTAAACCCCCTGAAGCCCCTAAGCCCCACAGCTGACCGCTGCCATCCACCCCCAACAGCCCCCCTGCCCAAAAAGAGCGCCCACAGCACAGCCCACACTGGGCAGAGGCCATGGCACCAGCAGAGGCAGCAGCACACACGGGAACAGTGCCATGGGGGACAGTGTCCCTGCCCAGCCCACAGCCCCAGTGATGAAGGGACAGGTCTGTCCTCATACAAGCAATGCTCAGAAGCCCCCACAGCACCAGTAGCACCCACTCCCCAAAACCAGGGGTTGAATGCTGCACCCACATTGACCTCCCAGCAGTGCCAGCTGTGCTGCCAGCTCTGGGGATGACCCTGTGGCCCTGCTCTGTGCCTGGCAGCACCATGGGTACACCCAGGCCCAGGAGCTGGTCAGATCCCTGACACACTTCACCACGACCTGCAGCAGCCCACACAGCCCATGGCACGAAGCTGCAGGAGGCAATGGAAGCCCACGGTGGCAAGGCCAGGGGGTGAACAGATCACGCAGAGCTGCCGGCTGGTTTCAGAGGATTCTCCTTTACTGCCCTTGCAGGGGAGCCCTGGGTCCGCACTGCTCCTTTTACAGACACTTCGTGGTATGTACAAGTTTAGCGTTTTGCCCCCAAAAAGAGATGTGTTTGGGTAATCCATGGACCCCCAGTGTCCCAATGAGTGAGGGCTGGGGTGTGGGGGGCCCCGGGAGTGGGGACTGTCCTGGAGCTGCGTGCAGGGACACCTCATGCAAAGCCGAAGGGGGTCATGAGAGCAATAATGACACCAGAGGCGGAGGGTAACATGACAGGATTTACAGGTGGCAGATGAGAGCGGGTGGAGAGGAGGAGATGTTTTGGAGATCCGCGGTGAGCCCGACACCACACCAGGAGGCCATCCCCAGGGAGGAGGGAGTGTGTGGGGCAAGTGGGGGCCGGGTGACCCTGCAGGTGCTTCTTGGGCCATTGGCTGCTCGGGCACCGTGGCCCCAGTCTCTGGCAGGGGACTCTGGCAAGTGCAAAGGGTGAGGGAGAACGTCCCTGTGTCCTCAGGTGCGGTCCCACCGGCCTCAGGGCGGGGGACGGGCTCCATGGCGGCGATGAGGGGAAGTGGTATGGACATCCAGCCACACTACAACAAAGCGAACAGAAAAGATGGGATGAGACAGGGAGAACAATCCATGAAATGAAGCCACCAAGCCCGGCCGTCAGTGCCACGCACCTGCCGTGGGAGCGGGACAGACCGGGGAGGTCGGCGTTACCTGTGCAGGTGGGCACGGCCGAGCAGCTGCCGCCTCCGGGGCTCCCCTCGAGCCCATCCACGACCTGCTGATGTCGGAGACCCAGCTCAGGAGCTCGCCCAGCGGCACTGGGAGGTCTTTGTTGGGACTGGAAAAAGACGTCTGCCAGAGAGAGAGCGCGTTAGCGCTGGCGTGGGGATGAACCGGGGGGAAAGGAGTTACCGCGAAGAAGGAAAAGGAGGCTGTTTTTACAGAAATCTGCCTATTTCTAACATGAGCGTTTGCCAGGCTGCTGCAGCATCCCACGGCCCACCCTGTGCTGCAGGGGTCCCATGGCCCTCATACCCTTAGTGAGGGTCAGGAAAACCCCCACGGCTCTGGGGCATTCTGGGGGCAGGAGCTGCGCAGACCCAGGCTGGGCGCGGGCTCTGGCAGACACCTGCCAATGGGTCACGGAGCCACATGAGCGTGAGGAAATCAACCTCGAGCAGAAGCACTTCCCAGATACACGGAGAGACTGACAGACAGACCGGCCGACCGCGGCGGGCGCGTCCCGGAGGACGGGTGAGCGGGTGGGCTGGCGGAGGCGGGCACGCAGCGAAGCCCCTCGGCGGGCGAAGTGGCGAGCGGAGGCAGGTCCCCCCGCATGGCGCGGAAGCACCGGGCAGCGCCAGCGCGGCACTTACGGTCAGGGCACCGGCTCTGCGGCGCGGTGGTGGGGACGTGCCGGGAGGCCAAGGCAGGGAGATGGGGCAGCTCGGGGGGCTGGGGTGCAGAGCCCCCTCCTCACTGCACCGGGGGCACGTGGAAGGGGTCCAGGCAGCAGCTTCAGGGCTGGTGTGGCGGGCATGGCCGAGTGTGTCTGGCTGTCCAGTGCTGAGGAGCTGGTGATGTCCTCCTCTGGCACATTGGTTGCAGTGGGGTGCACCACAGGGCCAAGGCAGTCTCCTCCTTTGGGGTGCAGGGGCTGAAGCCGGCAGGTTAATTACAAAAGAGTGCTAAGTGGTTAGATCCAAACGGGGAACTGTTTTCTTGGTGTCCGGCTCGGCCGCGCTGTGTGCGAGCAGCGGCGGGATTGGCGCGGCCAGGAGCAGGAACGGTGTCCGGCTCCCGGGGCGCAGGGTGGGGAGGGTAGTGTGTATTCATTCTCTCTTGTCTCTTAATATACAAACACTGTCAGCACATTCGCATATATTAATTTATTAGTCTTGTCTTTTTGGTTAAACTTGAGGCACTGCTTTGGGAGAAGAGTGGAGGTTCAAAATTAAAAAAAATACTAGTGATTAGCCAGCAGCATTGCCACATGCGGAGCGGGTGAGGCGGCGCCTCGGGGGGCTGGCAGGTCTCAGGCCACATGGAGCAGGGGCCCAGACACCCCGGGGCACTCCCTGCTCGCCTCCCACCCGCAGCTTCTGGATGTGGCCAGGGCGAGGGCAAGGGCAGCCTCCTCCACGGTGCCCTGGGTCCCCCCCATGTATCTGCGCCCGAAACTCGAGGAGGAGTAGGAGGAGGAAGAGAAGGTCATGGAGAAGCTGGAGCCGGTGGCGTCAAAACTGCCGCGCCGGGAGCCTGAGCGGGAGCCGGTGCGAGAGCCTGAGCGCGATCCGGAAGTGGAGCCGGCGCTGCTGATGTTGTAGGGGCTGTAGTAGCCCTTGCTGGATTGGGAGGAGGCCTCCAGCAGCCGCAGGCCAGTCCCATCCTCGATCATGCTCCGGTCCATGGCGTCCTTGTAGGAGATCTTGAGCTTGGTCTTGGGGCAGGTGAGGTACTTGGAATAGGTGTTGACATCCCGCAGCTTCTGGGCAGTCCGCGCGTCAATGGTGCCCTTCTGCAGCGCGTCATCCAGGGACACACGGCCTGGGGCGTCGGGCTCGATCAGGCCTCCTGTCAAGTACTGCACCTCCAGGAACCGCTGCCCGGCCTCGTAGTACAGCCAGCCCTTCTTCAGGGCCTGCGCCGCCGACATCTTCGTCTTGGTCCGCGGGTCCTCAAAGCCGTAGAAGGCCTTCTGCGCCAGGTTGATGCGGTCCACCATGATCTTGTCAACCAGGCCCTTGGTGACCGCATCGGCGACGGTGCATTTGTCACCGGTGTTGGGGTCGATGATACCCCCGGTGCAGGCCTGGGCTTCCAGCAGCCGCTGCCCTGTGATGTTGTCCACCAGGTTGCGGCGCATCGCCTCCGTGATGGACACCTTCTCCAGAGTGTCCGTGTCCAGGATGCCTGCCACTGGCCCAGTCTCTTCAGTTGGGTCAGTCCACATGGAGATCTGGGTCCGTGACAGGGCTGGGCTGACAGTGTAGGAGGAGGAGGATCCAACCGAGGACGACCGCGACCGGAAGCCACCCATGTTGCCAGAGAGCATGTCAGCAAACTCGGTGATGGAGAGGGTGCCCGAGCGGTACTGGTCCAGGGCTGACTGGTCGATCAGACCCTTGCCAATGGCATCGTCGATGTCATACTGGCGCCCCGAGCGCCTGTCGATGATCATTGACTTCACCACGCCATCGGAGGAGGAGGTGGTGATCTCCTCCCACTCGCACTCCTGCTCTGACAGCTCCAGGTAAGTCTGGTGGTCAATGAGGCCCTTGCGATAGGCTTCGTACACAGACATCTCCTTGCCGGTCTCTGGGTCAACAATCACCACCCGGCGCTTGCGGACGGAGGACTTGGAGGAGGTTTTCCTCTCCCGCTTCTTCTCCTTCAGAGGCAGGAGGCAGAGGCCAGTCTCTGGGTCCGTGATGCACCGCTCCATGAGCTGCAGGTAGGTGAGGTTCTCCTCTGTGTTGGGGTCGAAGAAGCCCTTGGTGTCATCACTAGGGTCCAGCAGGATCTCGTTCATCTCCTCGTCAAAGAGGCCCCTCTTGTAGGCCACCTCCACGGGCAGGCGGTGGCTCTCCTCGGGGTCAATGATGCCTCCCGTGGCGATCTGTGCCTCCAGCAGGCGGATCCCGTGGTCCTTCAGGATCAGACCCTTCTTCATAGCCTGGAAGAGGGAGATGAGCTTTCCGGTGTAGGGGTCCCGGTAGCCGGTGACGGCCCTCTCAGCAGAGAGCAGCTTGTCCTTGAACTCGGGGCCCACAATGCCCATGCGCACAGCTTCCTCCACTGTCAGCTTGAGGCCCTTGATGGGGTCAATCACGTAGCCCGTGGCCGCCTGTGCCTCCAGGAGCTCGAAGGCAGTGCCAGGCCGGATGATCCCCTTCTTCATGGCCTGGTAGATGGAGAGACGCTCCTTTGTGGAGTCCACAAAGACGCCAGCGATGCAGCTGGTGCCCTCCAGGAACTTCTTCAGGTTCTTAGAGACCTCCTCGACAGAGGTGAGACCCTCCTGGAGGCGCTGGGCTGTGGCTTCGTCCATCACCTTTGAAAGGACCAGCTCCTCCACAGTGATCTGCTTCCTCAGGCCCCGGAAGGTGAGCTTCCGTGTGTCGCAGAGCGGGAGCAGGAGGAGCCGGGAGTTCTCGTCCTTGCGACACCGCCTCAGCAGCTGCGTGTAGCTGAGCTTCTCATCTGTGGAGGGGTCCACGTAGCTGCGCACCTCGCTGGGCTCCGACAGCATGTCGTATGTCTCCTTGTTGATGAAGCCCCGCTGGAGAGCCACCTCCAGGGGCAGGTGGAAGCCCAAGTGAGGGTCAATTATACCGCCGGTGGCGATCTGGGCATCTAGGAGCTTGAGGGCCTCTTCGCTGGGAATGAGGTCCTTCTTCATGGCCTGGAAGAGGGAAATCTTCTGTTCACTGTAGGGGTCTCTGTAGCCAGTCACAGCCCTCTCAGCGGACAGGAGCCGGTCGTGGATCTCTGGCCCCACCACGCCCTTCCTGACCGCCTCATCAACAGTCAGCATTTCATTCTTCGTGGGGTCGATCATGAAGCCGGTGGCTGCCTGGGCCTCCAGGAGGGAGCGGGCCACTTCGGAATTGATCAGCCCCTTCTTCAGCGCCTGGTAGACACTGAGAGTCTGCTTGGAGGAGGGGATGTAGATGCCAGCCACGCAGCCTGACCCGTAAAGGTACTTCCAGACAGTCTCCACATCCAGGAGCTCCCGGAAGGTTTTGGAGCCCTGTTTCAGCAGGTTGTAGATGTCCTGTGTGATGATCTTGGCCTCGAAGAGGTCCTCGGCGGTGATGCGGCGCCGGACGTAGTCATAGGATGTGAGATTCTGCTGCCGGATGATCTCAGTCTTCTCGATGATCTCGATGATAATGATGATCATGCGCTCCTTGGACACGCGGCCCGACTGGAACTCCTCCATGAGATGTTTACGCTGCTCCTCGGGCAGCAGGTCTGAGTGCATGACATCCCACAGGGACATGGAGGAGCCTGCCCGGCTGCCCACAGGGATGTCCACCTGTGTCTCCTCAAACACCTTCCGTGTCTCTGCTTCTGTGTACACGTGAGTGGTTTCCATCACTTTTGGCTTCTCAGGCTCCCGCAGAGGCAGCAGGTACAGGCCCGTCTCGGGATCCTCGATGCACCTCTCCTTCAGCTGCACATAGGTGAGGTTCTCCTGAGTGTTGGGGTCAAAGAAGCCCTTGGTGTCATCAGTGGGGTCGGAGAGGGTCCGGTTCATCTCCTCGTCGAAGTAGCCACGCTTGTAGGCCACCTCCACGGGCAGGCGGTGGCTGTGCACAGGGTCGATGATTCCGCCGGTGGCAATCTGGGCCTCAAGCAGACGGATTCCGTGCTCCTTGACAATCAGCCCCTTCTTCATGGCCTGGAACAGGGAGATGGTATCGCCCGAGTAGGGATCCTTGTACCCCGTAACAGCCTTCTCAGCCGACAGCAGCTTCTCGTGCAGCTCAGGCCCGACAATGCCAGCCTTCACCGCCTCATTGACGTACAGCTTACGGTTCTTCACAGGGTCGATCAAGAACCCGGTGGCTGCCTGGGCCTCCAGGAGGACCACGGCAGTGCTGGGTCTCAGCAGGTTCCTCCTCATGGCCTCATAGATGTTCAGCTTCTCCTTGGTGGCCTCCACATAGACACCGGCAATGCAGTCGCTGCCATGCAGGAATCTCCTCACTGCATCTGTCTCTGAGAGTTCCTTCACTGATTTCTTGCCTTCCTTCAGCTGCTCGTACTGGGTTTTGCTGATGATGCAGGACTCCAGCAGCTCACTGGCTGGCACTGGAGCCCGCAGACCACTGAATGTCAGTTTCTCCTGCTTTTTGGTCTCTGCCTCCTCGATGATGGTGATCACAATCTTGATGATCTTCTCGATTGTCACTTTGCCGGTCTTGTACTGTCGGAGCAGCTCCCGCCTGTGCTCCTCTGTGAAGTATTCAGAGTGGATCAGTTCCCAGATGGTCATTGTCTGGCCCTTCATGCTGCCCACCGGGACCTCGATGGTTGTTTTGTCGAAGCACTCCTTGGCCTGGCTGTCGGTGTAAACCTCCTCCTGCTGCGACTGGATTGCCCTGTCGGACAGGGGCAGCAGGCACAGGCCAGTCTGCTTGTCACGGTGGCAGCTCTTCTGCAGCTGGGCATAGGTGAGGTGCTCCTGGGTGTTGGGACAGTAGAAAGCCCTGGCTTCATCTTGGAACTCAGTCAGAGCCTTGTTTATCTCTGGATCGAAGTAGCCGCGTTTGTAGGCAACCTCAAGCGGGAGCCGGTGGCTGTTGACGGGGTCGATGATGCCACCGGTGGCAAGCTGGACGTCCAGCAGCCGGAGCCCAGTGTCGCTGGGGATGAGGCCCTTCTGGAGTGCTTGGTAGAGGGAAACCGTCTGACCCGTGTAGGGATCCTTGTAGCCAGTCACCGCCTTCTCTGCCGACAGCAGCTTCTCGTGGAACTCTGGCCCCACCACCTCGGCCTTCACTGCCTCGTCCACGGAGAAGAGCTTGTTACCCACAGGGTCAATGATGTACCCGGTAGCAGCTTGTGCCTCCAGCAGGGACAGGGCAACCTCTGGCTTCAGCAGGTTTCTCTTCAGGGCCTCGTAGAAGGTGAGCTTCTGGCCTGTAGACTCCACCAGGACACCAGCGATGGCATCTGTGCCCTTCAGGTACTGCCGTACGGACTCCATCTCTGCCACATCCTTTACGGACTTCTTGCCCTGGTGCAGCTGGTTGTAGAGGTCCTTGTTGATGACCTTGCTCTCCAGCAGCTCGGCAGCGGGCACGGGGCCCCGCAGGCCCTCAAAGCACATCTGGCTCTTTCTCTCACTTTCCTCCACAACCGTGATGACGATCTTGATGATCTTCTCCACTGTGATCTTGCCAGTCCTGTACTGCTGGATCAGGTCCCGCCTTTGGTCCTCAGTGAAGTATTCAGAGTTGATGAGCTCCCAGATGGTCATCGTCTTCCCTTGGAACTTGCCAAATGGTGCTGTCACTGTGGCCTTCTTGAAGACATCCTTGGCTTCCTTGTCTGTGTAGATCAGCTCTCTGGCTTTGGCTGCTTGGTCAGTGAGCGGCAGGAGGCACAGCCCTGTGTCTGGGTCAGTCACGCACCGCTCCATGAGCTGCAGGTAGGTGAGGTTCTCCTGAGTGTTGGGATCGAAGAAGCCCTTGGTGTCATCAGTGGGATCAGACAGGACCTGATTCATCTCCTCATCGAAGTAGCCACGCTTGTAGGCGGCTTCCACGGGCAGGCGGTGGCTGTTGACAGGATCAATGATGCCACCGGTGGCGATCTGGGCCTCCAGCAGGCGGATGCCATGGTCCCTGACGATGAGATCCTTCTGCATGGCCTGGAACAGGGAGATTTTGTCACCCGTGTATGGATCCTTATAGCCGGTGACAGCCCGCTCAGCCGACAGCATCTTGTTGTGCAGCTCTGGCCCGATCACCCCCTCTCGCACCGCCTCGTTCACCGAGAGCCTTGCGTTCCTCACAGGGTCAATGATGAAGCCAGAAGCAGCCTGTGCCTCCAGGAGCACCAGCGCTGTGCCTGGGCTGAGCAGCTTCTTCTTCATGGCTTCGTAGATGCTCATCTTCTGGTTGGAGGGTTTGATCAGCAAACCGGCAATGCTGCTCTTGCCCTGCAGGTACTTCTTGACATCCTCCCTCTGAGAGAGCTCACCCACACTCACAACACCCTTCACCAACTTGTCCAAGTTCTCCCTGCTCAGAATGCCGGCATCAGCCAGCTTCTCTGCTGACACCTTCTGCCGGATGCCGTCAAAGGCGAACTCCGGCTCCCCATTCTGGGCTAAGCCGTCCATTGCATCCCGGCCATTGGGCACAGCCTTGACATCCAGCAGCTGTGTTGTTGTAACCACCTCCCCAGGCAGGTCATCTGTCTGGATCATGATCTCCCGTCTCTGGGCCAGGGCAGCCTTGTACTCCTCCTGCATCTGCTCAAGCCTCTCCCTCAGCTTCTGGTTCTCTTCTTCCAGAAGTTTCTCCTGCTGCTGTCGCTGCCTCTCCAGCTGCTGCAGTTCTTCCTGCTTGTGCCGGACGTTTTCCTCAGCTTCCTTCTGATGCTTCTTAGCTTCGTCTAACATAGCTTTCAACTGCTGCTTCTCCTGCTCCATCTCCCGCTGCTGCCGCTCCTGCTCTGCCTTCAGGTTCTGGGCTTTGTTCACCTCGTCCTTGAAGAGCTTCTCCAGCTTCGATTTCTCCTCCTCAATGAACTTCTCCTTCTGCAGCAGGGCATCTTTCTCCGTCAGGAAGCTCTGCTGCAGGAGCTGCGTCTCCTGACGGAGCTGAGCCTGCTGGGCCACCTGCATCTGGGGTGGGAGAGAGAACAGCATGGTCAGACACCCAGGAGGGCAGTGGGGGACTGAAGGTGGGCTGAGGCAGGGGGACAGGCAGCAGGGGTAGCACGGAGGCACACAGTCACCCACACACTCTCTACAACAGGTAATAGCTAAGGAGCAGAGCAGGGGTTAGGGAGCCACACACAACATGAGGCAGGATGACTAGGGGAAGGACACAAGGGAACCCCCAGCACCAAGGCTGGGAGCTGGGCACAGAGAGGAACACGGCAGGACATGCCACGGGGTGGAAGAGCCAGCTCAGGCGGTGGGGATCCCACCTTCATGGCTCCTGGGGTTTGGGGTCCTGCTCCGACGCTGCGTGAGGGGTTTGCTCCACCACCTACAACTCTGTGCACATCCCTGACCTGCACGGGGGGTCCAGCCCCACCATCCCCAGTGATGGTCCCTGGGGACCGGCCCAGGGATGGTGTGGGCTGGCTGGGAAGAGGGACAGCCTCCCTGTGTACCACCACCACTAAGGGGGACCCGCAGCCCAGTACCTCCTCTGCCTTCTGCTGCAGCAGCGCTGCCTCCTGTTTCAGCTTCTCCTTCTCCTTCTCCAGGTCAGCGATGGCCTTCCGCAGCTTTTCGGCATCCTCATCGCTCTGGTGCCGCTGGATCTCCAGGGTGTGCACCATCGTCATCTTCTCCTGTGTGGCCAGCTCAGTCTCATGCAGCCTTTCACTGATCTCCTCCGCCTGCTTTTTGAACCGCTTGGCTTCCTCCTCAGCCTTAGCCTGGGCCATGCTCATCTCCGCCACTTGCAGCTTGAGGCGCTCGGCCTCAGCCGTGATGTCCAGCTGCCGCCGGCGCTCAGCCTCCAGCGTCTTCTGGAAGCCCTCGGTCTCCTCAGCCAGGCGCTGCTGCATCTGCTCCTTGTCCTCCTGCAGCTTCTTGGCATGTTCCTGCGCCAGATCCTTCTGCTTCTGCAGCATTTCAGCCTCAGCCCGCAGCCGCGTGGCCTCCTGCACCGCCTGCATCTTCTCCTTCAGCATCTTCTCTGCCAGCGCCCGCTGCTGTGCCAGGTCATCCTCAGCCAGCTGCCGCATGCGGGCGGCCTCCTGCGCCTCCACGCTCAGCCGGGCCACCTCCTCTGCCACCTGCTTCATCTTCTCTGCCTCCTCCGCCAGGAACTTCTGCGTGTTGTCCTTGTCCTTGAGGATCAGCGCCTTGTTCTCCTCCTCGATGCGGCTCTTCAGCTTGGCCAGCTCCTCCATCTGCACCCGTACCTTGAAGAGTTCCTCCTCCACCTGGGCCTTCTGCCGGACGGCGTCTGTCACCTCCTCCTTCAGCCGCTGCAGCTCCTCATCCAGGATGCCCTTCTGGTGGTCTGTCTCATCCAGCTGCAACTTCACCTTGGTCAGCTCCTGCTCCACCTGCGCCTTCTGCCGCAGTGTCTGCTCGGCAAACTTCTTGTGCTTCTCCATCTCGGCGTCGGCCAGCTGCTTCTGCCTCAAGGCTGCCTGCTCTGCCTGCGCCCGTTTTGCTGCCTCCAGCTCGGCCTCCTTCCGCAGCTTCTCCGCGTCCGCCTGCGCCTCTGCCTTGGCCTGCGCCTCCTCCTCTGCCCGCTGCTTCAGCCGCTCAGCCTCCTCCACGCGCTGCCGGGACAAGCTGGCGTCCTGCTCGGCCTTGCCACGGGCAAACTCGGCCTCCTCGGCCGCCCGCCGGGCCCGCTCAGCCTCCTCGCGCAGCTGGTCCAGGAGGCTCTGCTCCTGCTGGCGCGTCTGCAGCAGCTCCTGCTCCTTCTGCTGCACGGCAGCCAGGTGCGCCTTCTCCTCCGCCTCAATCCGCTTCTGCGCCGCCTCCCGTGCCAGCTGGATCTGCCGCTCCGACTCCTTCTCCGCCAGCTCCTTCTGCCGCCGCGCCTCCTCCACCATGGCCCGCAGCCGCTCCACTTCCTCCAGGGCCAGCCGCCGCTGCCGCCCGGCCTCCTCCTCGGCCGCCAGGATGGCCTGCACCTTCTCTTCGGCCTCACGCCGGCGGCCCTCCTCCTCCAGCGCCAGCGCCCGCTGCCGCTCGGCCTCCCGCTCCGCCTGCTCCCGGCTGCGCTGCACCTCCTCTGCCTCCCCACGGATGCGGTTCAGCTCCCGCTCCAGCTCGCTCTTGCCAGCTGAGGCCCTCTCGAAGCTGGCCTTGAGGGCGCGGATCTCCTCCTCCACCTGCCGCCGCTGCCGCAGGGTATCCTCCACGAGCCCCTTCTGCCTCTCCAGCTCGCTCTCTGAGGAGCGCTTCAGCAGGGCAATCTTCTCCTCAATGTCCTGCTTGTGTTGGGCCGCCTGCTCCTCCAGCAGCTTGCGCTGGTAGGCCTCATCCTCCGCCAGCCTCCGCAGCCGCTCGTTCTCCGCCTCCTTCTCCTTCAGCGCGATCTCCGCCTCAGCCTTCAGCCGTGAGGCCTCGTTGATGGCCGCCAGCTTCTCCTTCAGGATGCGCTCGGCCTCGGCCCGCTGCCGGGTGGCCTCATCCTCTGCCAGCTGCCGCTGCCGCTTGGCCTCCTCGGAGAGGGCGCGCAGGCGGGCGGCCTCCTCGGCCAGCTCCCGCAGCTTGTTGGCCTCCGCCTCCAGCCGCTGCTTGGACTTCTCGCTGCTGGAGCGCGACTCCTCCTCTGTCTTGGCCTTGCTCTCCAGCAGGACCTCCATCTCTGCCCGCAGCTTGGCCAGCTCCTCCTCCAGCTCTTTCCTCCTCTGGATGGCCTCGTTTACCTCGCCCTTCAACCGCGAGAGCTCTTCCTCCAGGAGCAGGCGCTGCTGCTCCCCGTTCTCCATCTCCGCCTTCAGCCGGATCAGCTCCTGCTCCGCTGCCAGCTTCTGCTGGGCTGTGCCCTCTGCCAGCTCCCGCTGCTTTTCCAGCTCTTCCTCCGCCAGCTCCTTCTGCCGCACGGCCACCTCCTCTGCCTTGGCGCGCTTGCGGGCCTCGCGCTCTGCATCCTCCTTCTGCTTCTCGGCCTCCTCCTGTGCCAGCGACTTCTTGTGGGCCACCTCTTCGGCCTGCAGGCGCAGGCGCAGCGCCTCGTTGGCCTTCTGCCGCCAGCGCTCCAGCTCCTTCTCAGCCTCCTCCCGCGAGCGCTCGGCCTCCAGCTGCTGCCTCTTCAGCCGCTCGGCCTCCTCCTGCAGCTGGGCCACCACATCGTGCTCCTGCTGCAGCGACAGCTCCAGCTGTGCTGTCTTCTCGGCGAAAGAGAGCCTCTTGCTCTGCAGCTCAGCCTCAGCGCTGCGCTGGGCCACCTCCTGGGCCACCTGGATCTGCCGGTCCTTCTCAGCCTCCGCCTGCCGCATGCGTCGCTCAGCCTCCTCCGCCTGCAGCCGCAGCTGCTCCAGGTCTGCCACCGCCTTCTGCTTCTCCCGGGCCGCTTCGCGCTCAGCCTGCACCTTGCGCTTCAGCTCCTCCTCCGCCTCACGCTTCTTCTGGCTCTCCTCCTTCACCTGTCGGCGCAGACGCTCGGCCTCCTCCTGCGCCTGCCGCTTCTGCCGCTCAGCATCTTCGGCACGCGCCCGCAGCTCCTGCAGCTCTGTCTCTGCGCTTTCCCGCTGCTTCTCGGTGCTCTCCAGCTGCAGGCGGATCAGGCGGATCTCCTCCTCCACCTTCTTGCGGTTGTATTCGGCCTCCTCGATCAGCTTCACCTTGGACTTTATCTGGTGGTCCGAGTTCTGCCGCAGCTGCATCAGCTCCTGCTGGATGTTCTGCTTCTGCTGCTCGGCATCCACGGCCACCACCTCCCGCCGGGTGACCTCCTCCTGCATGCGGAGCTGCAGCTCCCGCGCCTCCGCCTCCGCCTGTGCCTTGGCTTTGGCGTGGGCCTCGGCCAGCTGCCGCTGCTTCTCCAGCTGCGCCTCCACCTCCGCCAGCCGCTTCCTCTCCTCCTCTTTCAGCTTCTCGGCGGCTTTCTGGAGGGGAAAGAGGGTGCAGGGGACAGAGAGGGGAGAGAGAGACAAATCACAAGGGATGCGATCGCGCCGTGGAATCGATGCTGGCCCAGCTGCACACTGCCGAGACAGCGGAGGGGTGGCAGATGCGCGTGGAATGGCTTCGGCCCCTGGGCCACCGCACGAGCCGGTGACGCCAGCTTCCAGAAGATGTGTGGCACGACAGGGGACACACGTCAGCACAGGCAGACAGGCAACAGGAGCCAGACAGCAGCGCAGGAAGCCACGCTCCAGAGAGAAGGGACAGAGAGCGAGCGGAGCCCAAGCGATGAAGACGATGCGAGCAGCGTGCACATCACCACCCTGGCTCCCCCTGCGAGGGGGCTGGCACAGACAGCCCCTGCCGTGGGCAAAGGAGAGAGACGGCCGGAGCACCGAGAGCAGAAGAGAGGGGAGCGGTGCGAGGGTGGTGCCAGCAGAGCCTTCCCTGCCGAGAAAGCCTCAACAGGAGAGAGCGGTTCAGCTGGTTCAAACCCCTCCCAGCCCTCTCCAGGCAACTAGGAGCAGGGTCTGCCAAAGGGCCAACGCAGCTGGCGCACCACATGCACCATGAGCAAGGCACAGCACGCTCCGCAGGGCCCGGGCACAGGCAGCACATGCAGGGGAGCCAGGCCCCACAGTGGACCCCTGGTCCCGGAGCAGCACAGACGTAGAGGAGGGCGAGGAGGAGAGGGTGAGCCGTGGGGCAGGCGGAGGGTGCCGCGGGGAGAGGGCATGCGCAGAGTGAGTACCTGGTGCACGGCTGCCAGAGTCATCCTGGTTTTTTACCCTCCATTAGATCCCCACCAACACAAATACTCCCCAAGAAAAAGCACTGGCAAAGCGGCTCCAAGGGCAGAAACCAACAGTTAGAGAGGTTACCCCGCGCCAGACCCCACGGGCCAGCGCCCAGCACAGCAGCATGCGCAGGCAGGTGCTGACTGCACTACGTGTATCTGGGAAGTGCCTCCTACCACCAGTCACACCAGATCCCCCAGTGCCCAGAGCCAGCTTGGCTCGGAGGCCCCCTGTACGCAGAGCCAGCAGCCTTGCTCCCAGGAGCCCAGCAGGGAGCAGGAGTTAGAGGCCCTGGGCCAGTATTAGTGATAGGGCCTGAGTCATGGCCATGGGCTGCTGTTAGTGATGGGGCTGTAGCCACAACCATGGGCTACTGTTAGTGATGGGACCAAGGCTGGAGTCACAGCCACGGGCCAGTATTAGTGATGGGGCTGGAGCTGGAGTCACAGCCATGGGCCAGTATTAGTCATGGGTCTGGAGTCACAGCCATGGGCTGCTGTTAGTCATGGGGCTAGGGCTGGAATCACAGCCATGGGTTGGTGTTAGTGGTGGGGCCAGATTCAGGACGTGAATCAGATCCAGTGACAGGGCTGGAGTCACGGCCGTGGGCTGGTGTTAGTGATGGGGCCAGGGACGCCGTGAACTGCGCTCCTTTTGGTCACACAGCTGGCCATGCCGCCCTGCACCGCTCCCTACCTCCTCGTCCTCCAGCCGCCGCAGTGTCTCGGTGATGAACTTGATGTACTGGGTGGTGAGCGTGGTCAGCTCACTGTACTGTGTCCGCAGGTCCACGTACTGTGGAGACAGGGGGTCAGCACGGGAGAGGGGAGCTTGCCCACCAGTACCCCAGCAATGATGGGGCTGCACAACCATGTGCCACAGCCCTGAATCCCCCCCTTCAGTGAGCAGCCACGCCCCAGGAGCTGCAGGACACCCCCGGCCAGTGGCAGTGAGACCCCTCCTCACCTCCTGGATGATGCTGTCAGATGCCGACTGCACTTTGGGCTTCTTGGCCGGCGATGCCACTGGCTCCACCTGTGCCTTGAAGCTCACCAGCTGCAGCTCGTAGTCCTGATGAGGAGAGAGTGATCAAAGCTCTGCTACCCCCGGCCACGGTGCTGTGAGCCCACCCCCTGCAGGACACAGTGCTGCCTCCCCAGGCCCACCTTGATGGCGTCAATGTACTGCTTGGCATAGCGCTGGCACTCCTCCACCTTCTCCTTGTGCTGCTCACACTCCTCCAGCAGTTTCTGGGGAGACACGTAGGGGTGAGCCCGGGCAGCCCACGGCCACCCAAGAGCACACCTCACCCCACCATGGCCACCCAAGAACACACCTCATCCCAACATGGCCACCCAAGAGCACACCTCACCCCAACATGGCCAGGGATGGCCAAGAGCACCCCTTGCCCTGCATGGCTGGGAATGGCCGGGAGCACCCCTCACCCTGCTGCAGCCAAAAATGGTCAGGACCACCGCCCATCCTACTGGGGACAGCTGAGAGCACCCACCAGGTGCCATGGCCAGGGATGGCCCCCCTCCTGCTGCAGCCGCCCAAGAGCAACACTCAACGTGCCATGGCTGGAGACAGCCCAGCACTCCCCTCCCTCTGCCGCTGACAGAGATGGGCAGATCTGCACTCTGCTGGGGATGGCCAGGTGAATCCCTTCCCACACCACGGCCAGGGATAGCTGAGATCACCCCTCATCTTGCTGAGGAATGCCCAGGAACACCCCTCACCCTATTTGGGATGGTCAGGCACACCCCTCACCCTGCTGGGATGGCTGGGAGCACCCCTCACCCCATTGAGGATGGCCAGGCACATCCCAGACCCTGCTGGGGATGGCTGGGAGCACCCCTTACCCCATTGGGGATGCCCAGGAGCACCCCTCACCCCACTGCGGATGGCCAGGAGCACCCCTCACCCTTCTGGGAATGCCCAGGGGCACCCCTTGCCCCATTTGGGGTGCCCGGGAGTACCCTTCACTCCATTAGGGATGCCTAGGAGCACCTCTTGCCCCACTAGGGATGGCCAGACACACTCCTTACCCTGCTGGGGATGGCCAGGAGCACCCCTTGCCCCATCGGGGATGGCCAGGAGCACCCCTTGCCCCATTGGGGATGGCCAGGCACACCCCTCGCCCCATTGAGGATGCCCAAGCACATCCCTCACCCCACTGGGCATGCCCAAACACACCCCTAACCCCATTTAGGATGCTCAGGAGCACCCCTTGCCCCATTGGGGATGCCCAGGAGCACCTCTTGCCCCTAGGTCAGCCCCACCTTGCCCCCATGACCAGCCCCACCTTGCCCCCATGGGCAGCCCCACCTTGCCCCCACGGCCATCCCCACCTTCTCCTGCAGCAGCTGCTCGCGCACGGCCTGGCTGTCGGTGATGGGCACGGCCTGGATGGCCTCCTGGCGCTGCCGGGCGTCGCGGATCCACTGGCGCAGCGCGTCGCAGCTCTGCCGGTAGTAGCCCAGCTGGCGGCCCAGCTGGTCCAGCTCGCGCTGCCGCAGGTCGGCCTGGCCCAGCACGGCCTGCCAGCGCTCCAGCAGCTGCTGCACCCGCTCCCGGTACCGCTCCAGGTCCACGTCGCGCTCGCTGTGCCCGCGCACCATCCGCTCGTTGACGTCCTTGGCCTTGCCCAGGTCGGTCTCCAGCGTGCTGAAGAAGGGCTGGTGCCCCTCGGCCTGTGCCCGCAGCCGCTGTGGCAGATGGGCACCGGTCAGGGCCGGCCACGGTGTCCCCAAGCCACCCCCCGGGTCCCCTCGCCACCCCCAGAGCCCCCTGTACCTTGAGCTCAGCCTTGCTGGCCTCCAGCTCAGCCAGGTCGGCCGGCACTGCCTGCACGTCCTTCAGCTGCTCCTCGTACTTGCGGAGCAGCTCCTCAGCCCCCTGCGTGCTCCGGATCACCAGCCCGATGGTCTTCAGCCTGCGGCACAGGGGCGGCATCAGCCGGGAGCGGGATGGGAGCGGGGTCGGGATCGGCCGGGATCAGCCGGGAGCGGGATTGGGAGCGGGATCAGCCGGGAGCGGGATTGGGAGCGGGGTCGGGATCAGCCGGGAGCGGGATCGGCCGGGATCAGCCGGGAGCGGAATCGGAATCGGCCGGGATCAGGAGCAGGATCGGGATCAGCCGGGAGCGGGATGGGAACGGGATCAGCCGGGATCAAGCGTGCGCGGAATCGGACATGGGCGGGATGGGAGCAGGATGGACCAACCGGGATCAGGATGGGAGCAGGCAGCTCAGCAAGAGCAGCGCCGCAGACCCAGGAGGGAGGGAAAAGGGAAAAAGGAAAAAAAAAGAGGAAGGAGAAAAAGGGGAAAAGGAAGAAAAAGGGGAAAGGAAAAAAA
>JAWWLS010000113.1:8096185-8110534 GCA_035040975.1 Myioborus melanocephalus | reverse complement strand
CTGAGAACCCCCCTAACCATGCCAGGGGGGCTGGGGACAGCTGAACACCCCCCAACCATGCCAGGGGGGCTGGGGACAGCTGAACACCCACCCTACCCAGCCAGCACCCCGGTGGGTGCCCGGTGACCCCCTCAGTGTAGCTCACACACAGCCCCAAGTGCAGCTGGTGCCCCCTGTGCCACGATCCCCCCAGACACACACAGCAGCTTCCCCTGTGCCAGGATGGATCTGGCATCGCTCTGGCATCGCTCTGGCATCGCTCTGGCATGCAGAGACCCACCGTGAAGGGCTCAGACCCCCCACCCACCGTGAAGGGGTCAGACCCACTGCCTAGCACAGCGGCAGCCCCAGGGTGTGCAAAGAGGAAGAGCGCAGCGGGACAGACAGACAGAAAAAGAGAGCAAGGACCTACCTCTGGTCGCCAGTGCTGCGCAGGGCAGAGAGAAGAGAGCAGTTAGGAGAGAGCTGAGAGGGGACCCAGCATGGGCAGAGCGTGGTGGCACCACGGTGGCACTGCAGGGTCAGGGACGTGTGGAGACACATTGGGGGGCTGGGCCACGTCCTAGGGCGTGCCAGGCGCCAAGGTGGGGCTCTGCCTGTGCCAGGGAATGGGGACTGGAGGGGTGGGACAGGACTGAGGGCGTCAGAGCACAGGACACATGCCCAGGTGTCAAGGGCACTGATCCCTCCTGGCATATGGGGAGGGCAGCAGGAGGGCAGATCCCACCTGGAGGACAGATCCCACCTGGAGGGCAGCTGAGAGGCCTTGGCCAGAGGTGTGGCACAGGGCACCAGGGACCCTCCATGGCCATGTCCTCGGCCGTAGCAGCACACGGGGCTGTGGCGGGGGTGATTTGGGGCAGGGGACACTGGGGCAGCGGTGCCCGCTGGACTGGCGGTGCCCATACCTTGATAAGGTGCTTGTTGACCCATTTGGTGAAGGTTTTCTTCTGGACACGATCTCGCTCATCTGCAAGAGAGGAGAGGCACAGGTGAGCCAGTGGCAGCGGGGTCTTGGCACAGCCAAAACAAGGCCCCGGCGGTGGCACCGCAGGGCACGGCTGGCGCAGGAAGCGATGGGCCAACCGCTCTGGGGAAGCACGGTGAGTCACGGGGGTGTGGGGAGAGGAAACAGCTAACGGGGACCGGCCCCAGCGTGCCAGCACCGTGCCAGCGCCAGCCAGCACCCACCAGCACCTCAGCACCGAGATTAGATCAGTTGGCCAGAGCGCGGTGCTAACAACGCCGAGGGTGCAGGTTCAACCTCGGTACGGGCAAATTAAGGGTTGGACCTGGTGATCCTTGTGGAGCTCCTTTCACCTCAGGATATTCAGTGCCCCTGTGGCTGCAGGGAGCAGGGGATGACCACCCAACCCCGAGCCCTTTGCACTGCTGTGAGGAGCCCCAGCCCTGCCCTGGGCTCGGGGGGCACTGACTGAGCGGTTTGGGCATGGCATGGACATGATGCCATGGGGTGCTTGTCCTGGCACAGTCCCAGCCCTGCCCTGGGCTCGGTGGGCACGGACTGAGTGGTTTGGGCATGGCACGGTCATGATGCCATGGAGTGCTTGTCCTGGCACAGCCCCAGCCCCACAGACAGGGCCCTGGTGGGACATGCACGGCATCGAGATGAGCCCACGCAGCGACTGCGCTGCCAGAGCCCTGGGACACCCCGGGACACCCCCAGGACACCCTTCTGTGTGGGCACAGGGCCAGGCAGGGCTGCAGTGAGTCACGGCGCTCCCTGCCCGCTGCCCTGTCATTAAGGGATGGCATGGGAATGCTGACGCATGGGATGAGAACCCGGGATGGCACAGGACCCACCCCACAGCATCCGCTACCCCCAGCACCCCATACCCCACTGCCAGTACCCCATATCCCACTGCCAGCACCCCATATCCCACTGCCAGCACTCCATACTCCACTGTCAGCACCCACTCTGCTGTCCCCTGCGTCCCCAGTGTCACCGCCACTGCCACACCCAGCCCGCTGCCCCAGAGGGGGTTCGGAGGGCACAAGTGACCCCCCATTCACACACGGGGCGATGCCAGCGGAGCCTCGGCAGCCGCGCCGCCCCCCTGCCCTCGCCGTGGCGAGCCGGGCGCTGCGTGCCGGGTCTTGCCCCGCTGCAGCGTGCCGGGATCTGCCCACGCGGCACCCAGCGCCCCGCAGGCAGCGCTCCCCGCGGGCGGAGCGCCCCGGGATGCTGCAGCGCCCCAAGAGCCCCGCGGGCGCTCCGCGGCACGGCCAGGGCGTGCCGGGCCAGGAGCGGCCACGGTGCGAGAGGAAGGAAGGAAGGAAGGAAGGAAACGTGGGGCGCAGTGCGCGCCGAGCGGGGGGCACCGACACCATCCCCCGGCACCCGTGTCCGCAGCGCTGACACCCGAGGGGTCCCCGGAGCGGCGCCCACCCCCCGGCGGCGGCACAAGGAGAGCCGCGGCCAGGCCGGGGCGGCCGGGCAGGGCGTGGCAGGAAGCGAACGAGGGCACCGGGATGGAGCTGGGCGGCGGCCGGGGGGTCTGCAGCGCTCTGCCCCATAGCCCGGCCCGCAGACGGAGCGGGGGTCTGCCCTACAGCCCGGCCTGGGGTCACCAACCTGGGGACACCGCCCCGGTATGGGGGACACCGCTCCGGTGTGGGCTCTGCCCCAGAGGCACGGCTTCGGTGTGGGGGTGGCCCCACAGCCCCGGGAACAAGGACCCAGCATGGGGGTGTCCCCAGGGACCCCGGCTCGGTGTGGGGGTCTGCCCCGCAGGCTGCCCTGGGGCCACCGCCCCGGCATGGGGGACACCGCTCTGGTGTGGGGCTCTGCCCCATGGCCTGCCTGGTGGCCCCCAGCCCCAGGAACACGGGCCCAGCATGGTGATGTCCCCCCGGGACCCCCGGCCCGGTGTGGGGCACAGCCCCGGGGGCACTGCCCCGGGTGGGGATGCGGTGGTGGGCGGCCCCCCCAGCCCCCCCAGGCTCGGTACCTTTGCGGCCCTCGGCCGCCCGCAGCACGGCCAGGTACAGGTTGTCCTCGGAGCCCGTTCGGGCCGGAGCCTCGTCCGAGCTGCGGCGCGGGCGGGACATGCTGAGTCTGACACGGCTGAGCCCGATACGGCTGAGCCCGACACGGCTGAGCCCGACACGGCTGAGCCCGACACGGCTGAGCCCGACACTGCTGCTCTGCCCTCCCGCTCCGCCGCCCGTCCCGCCGCGAGTGGGGCGGCCCGGGGAGGAGACGGGGCTCCCTCCCCCCGCCCCACGCCCCACGCCCCGACCCTGCCCACAGGAAACTCCTGAGCTTTAACCCTTCCCTCGCTGCGCCTGCAGGCGGGATGGGACCCACGGAGCAGCCTCAGGATGTTCCATGGGGAGCCGGCACGCCCAGCCCCACTCACGGGGCCTGAGACCTCCCGATCTGCAAGTGCGGGGAGTGGAACCCTCGGGGTCCTCAGAAACCCCTCACCCCGAGCGGTCAGACCCCCTGCCCCACACCTCGGGGACCTGGGGCCCTCAGGAGCACAAGTCTGTGGGGGTGGGAGCCACAGCCTGGGGCTGTTGGAGCCCCAGTCTCCACACCTCAGCACCACCAGGTTCCCAAGCTCTGGAGCCTCAGGTCCCCCAGGTTTCCAGGACAAGAGACCCTCCTTGCCCCTAACAGGGGGTCCCCAGAACCCCTCTGGCCCCATGGTCCGGAGCTCCCCAGCACCCAAAATCCCAGCTGGGACCTTCATCCCCTGGGGGGTTTTGGCACCACCCGGTCCCACAGCCCAGGGACCACCCCAGAACCCCCAGCACACGCCCTGGAGCCGCGGGACCCCTGCTCCCCCCACCTGGGGCTCAAGCCCCCAGGTTCACCAGCCCCAGTTCCAGGTCCCACATTTGAGGGGCTCAGATCCCTGGGGGGATCTCTTGAGGGGTTCAGGGTCACAACCCCCAGGGACTGAGCCCCACAGCCTCCCCCGGGTGCCCCCAGCCCCACCAGCATCTCCCCTCCCAACAGCACTCCAGGACAGCACCCCACACCCTGCCCTGTGCCCCACAGCACCCACGGGGTCTCACATGGGGTGGGGGCATTGCCAGAAGGGTTGGAACCCCCCCTCCCCAGGGATTCATCGCCCACCATCTTCCCCCAATGGGTGACAACATCAGCTGAGGGGACCACAGGGCAAATTCAGGGCTTGTGCCCCTCTGGGTGTTGCATCCCCCCGGGATGTCCCTGCTCAGGGACCCCCAGGGTGGCAGAGAACCCCCAGCCCGTGGGGTGACACAGAGCTGCCAGTCCTGCCCAGGGCAGCACCCGTGTCACCAACGTCACCAACGTCACCCACGTCATCCACGGCAGGGGTGTTGGCAGCTGCTGGGGAAAGTGCAGCTGTGGGTGCCCTGGGCGCTGCCAGCCTGGCACAGCCAACACCCCAATGCCTAGGTCTGCACCCCAACACACACGTCAGGGCCCTAAGGCCCATATCCTGCACCCCAATATCTATGTCAGCACCCCAAAGCTACGTCTGCACCCCAACATCCACGTCTGCACCCCAATACCCTTGTCTGAACCCCAATACCCTTGTCTGAACTCCAATATCCATCTCTGCACCCCAACATACATCTCTGCACCCCAACATCCATCTCTGCACCCCAATACCCTTGTCTGAACCCCAGTATCCGTGTCTGCACCCCAACATCCATCTCTGAACCCCAGTATCCGTGTCTTCACCCCAACATCCTTGTCTGCACCACAATCACCATGTTTGTACCCCAACATCCTTGCCTGCACCCCAGAATCCATGTCTGCACCCCAACATCCATGTCTGCGCCCCAACATCCATGTCTGCACCCCAACACCCGTGTCTGCACCCCAATATCAATGTCTGCATCCCAGTATCCATGTCTGAGCCCCAACATCCATGACTGCACCCCATTATCCATGTCTGCACCCCAACACACACGTCAGGGCCCTAAGGCCCACATCCTGCGCCCCAACACCCTGTCTGCACCCCAACACCCGTGTCTGCACCCCAATATCCGTGTCTGCACCCCCGTTGTGCAGCGTTGCGCTGCCCATCCCCGGTGCGGAGTCCAAAGGACGCGGGGCCGCGGCCTCGTCCCGCCGTGACTCACGGTCCAACCGCGCACCGGCGGCGCCGAGGGGAGCCCCGCCGGCCGCCGCCCACCCGTGACACGCAGCCCGACACCCACCCGTGACACGCTGAGGGTGCGGGGGCCCGTCGGGGAGCGGCAGCCGCGGCCGGGCCGATGCCCGCTGGGACGGAGCCAGCGCGGCCGCCGCGGAATGCGGGCGGCACCGGCCCGGCCCCGGCCCCGGCACGCACATTTTTCCGCCGAGAGCGCATCTGGCACGGGCACATCTGGCACGGGCACAACTGGCACAGGCACATCTGGCGCCCGGAGCGCGGTGGGAGCCCTGCTGACGCACGTCGGGGGAGGCAGGGACACCCCGGAGCCGCGGCTACCGCGACACGGCCGAAGGTGCCACCGGAGCCGAGAGGGAGGGACACGGAGGTGACACCGCCAGGGCGGTCACAAGGCTGGCAGCGCTGCGCTCCGGCACCGCGCTCACACGGGCCGAACCTCGGCACCGGGGCCGGAGGGTTCTGAGCCGGGACCGAGAGCTTGGGATAGCGTCGGAACCCAGGAAATTCCTCTGGCTGCCCTGGAGGAGTCGAGACCCTGACAGGGGGTTCAGAGACCTTCAGGGCAGCCAGGGGAATGTCCTTGGTTCCGACAGGACCGCTGCGGGGTGAGGGGCGGAATGGCGCCCCCGGCACCGGCACCCCCAGAACCGGCACCCCCAGAACCGGCACACCCCCAGCACGGCACCCAAAGAACCGGCACCCCCAGCAGGGCACCCCTGGCACCCCCAGCACGGCACCCCCAGCACCGGCACCCCCGGCACCGGCATCCCCGGCATCAGCACCCCCAGAACCGGCACCGCCGGCACCGGCACCCCCAGAACCGGCACCCCCCGGCTCCCGCAGGTACCGGCCGGGAGGACGCGGCGGCGTCAGGGCGGGCTCTTTGAAGACCTGCCGGGGCGGCTCCTGGCACCGTCCCCGGCGGCTCCCGGGGCAGGCGGTGCCCGGCTCCCGGCCCTGGCAGCTCCCGGCTCCGGCGGCTCCCGGGCCAGCCGGGCCGGCCGGGCAGGAGCGCCTCAGTCTCGCCCGCGGGTGCCGACGCCACCGGGCCGGCCCGGCTCCCTCCCACGGCGGCTCCCACCCTCGGGGCTCCGGGGGAACCCCCCGGGAGCCGCCGAGCCGCCCCCACCTCGACACCGCGCCGGGCACCCGCACCCTGCGGCATCCGTGGGCACGGAACGGGCCCTGCCACCACCGGGGCTGCACCAGCGCCATGGTGACACCCGGGTGACACCGCCACACAACAGGCCGGGACAACGCAGCAGCAAAGCACCGGGGCTGGGGGAGACCTCGAGCCCCGGGCCAGGGAGTGCCAGGCAGTGCCAGGGTCTGAGGGTGTCAGCAGCAAGCGGGGATTGGCACCGGGGGTGTCAGAGCCTGGGGACAACACCGGGAGGGGGTCAGTGCCAGGGTGACACACACAGGGGGACCTGGGGGACCTGGCACGGCAGGATGGGCACACGGGGCACTGAGGGCAGCGGCTCCTCAAGGTGTGGGGGCATGGCAGGGTGGATGGGAATGGGGACATGAGCTGGGACAGACACACGGCCTGCGCACACGGACAGACAGACACACAGACACATGGACACACAGACACACGGCCTGTGCACACAGACACACAGACACACAGACACACGGACACACAGACACACAGACATGCAGACACAGGCACACAGACCACGGCCTGCACACACGGACACACAGACACACAGATACACTGACACACGGACACATGGCCTGCACACATGGACACATGGACATACAGCCACATGGGCACACAGACATACACACAGACACACAGACACATGTACACACAGACAGACACCAGCACACGCACAGAGGGCGTGCACACACGTGTGCAGACGTGCACACATGCAGGTGTGCAGGGACACACACACACAGAACACATCTGTGTGCCAGTGCATGTGACACATTTGTACACACACACACATGCACCAGGACACCCGTGTGCACACACACACACACACACACACACACACACACACAGAGAGAATACATCTGTGTGCCATTGTGTGTAACACATTTGTACACACACATGCACCAGGACACTCATACACACACACACGCAGAGAATAAATACATCTGTGTGCCACTGCGTGTAACACATATGTACACACACACACAGAACACATGTGTGTGCCACTGCGTGTAACACATATGTACACACACACGCAGAACACATGTGTGTGCCACTGCATGTGACACATTTGCACACACACACATCAGGACACCCATGTGCACACACACAGAGTCACACACACACAGAATACATCTGTGGGCCACTGCGTGTGACACATTTGTACACACACACACACACACACACAGAATAAATACATCTGTGTGCTACTCTGTGTGACACATTTTTACACATGCACAGGCACCAGGACACTCGTGTGCACGCACACACACACACACATGTGCGCACTGAGACACACCTGCAGTGGCCCGCACAGATGTGCACATGCTCTCACACACATGTACACTGGCACAGACACGTGTGTGCACACACACAGACGTGTACACGCAGAGACACACACACAGCATGCACACACACACACGGAGACACACATAAACATAGAGGCACATAAACACGCACAAACACACACAAACACACATAAACAGAGGCACACAAACACGCACAAACACACACAGAGACACACATAAACACAGAGGCACGCACAAACACGCACAAACACACAAACACACACAAACACGCACAAACACACATTTACACACACAAACACGCACTAACACACATTTACACACACAAACACGCACTAACACACATTTACACAATCACCCTTTCCCGGCAGAGCCCGCCCCAAACCCGCGCAGCCCAGCCTGGCCTCAGGGCGGGGTCACAGAGGGGGCGTTGCTCCCGGGGCGGGGGGGATCCGCGCTCACCCCGCCCTTCCCGGTGTCCCCCCGCCCTCCCGCCGCTCCCGGGTCCCCCCCGTCCCGCCGCTCCCGCACCCCCGCCCCGGGACCCCCCCCGCGCTCCCCTCCCGCCCCGGGACCCCCCCGCTCGCAGCCCCGCGCCCCCCCGGCCCCGCTCCCCTCGGTCACCGGTGCAGCAGAGCCGGGCGCTCAGGTACCGCCGCCGCTCGGGCCCGGAGCCGCCGCTCAGCCAGTCCCCACCGGGACCCGACATGGCCGCGCCGCTCCGCCGGACGGCACCGGACGGGACCCACCATCCACCGACGGACGGACGGACGGACGGACGGACGGACCCACGGCCGGGACCGACCAGCGGCACCGGGCGGACGGGACGGGCGGGGAGGGCGGGGGGGGGAAACGGGCGGGACCCGCCCCGCTCCGCCCCGCCCTCCCCTCAGCGGCCCCGGCTGCGCCACCGCCCGCGGCACCGGGGAAACCGGAGGGATCCGGGGGAACACCCCGTCCCTGCAGCCCGGGGAAAACTCCATCCCACACCCCGGGGCGATGTCCGGACGGGACAGCCCCTCCCGCACTCGGGACCCCGGTGCTGGGACCCTGCACCCCACACACACACCCAGAACCCTGCACTCCCCTGTCCCCCCGCCCGGAGCCCCCAGGACCACCCGGTACCGCGGTCACGGGGCCCCCCGACACCTCCAGTCCCCGCGGCCCGGCCTCTCCACACACACAGAGCTCCGAGGGTGGGGGCAGCCTGTGCCCCCCCAGCACAAACCGCTGGCTCCAGCACCCATTCCTTCCATTCCCGCCGGCTTCCTCTCCCCACGGGGGTCCCTGTGTCAAGGGCAGCCCCCAGCCCGTTTTTCGGGGGGATTTTCCCCACCGACGCCCCCCAAGCTGCCGGGACCCCCTGTGCCCCCGCCCTGCGGTCGGACGAGCCGGGCAGCACCGCAGGGCCGGACCCGTTTGAGCTGGGAAGGATTTGCGGCGGGGACGGGGGTCCTGGGGGATGCCGCGGCATCTCGATGCCCCCCAAACCCTCCGGCCCCCGCAGGTCACCTTCTCCAGGCCCGCAGCAGCAGCAGCAGCAGAGCGAGAAGCCCATGGCGCGTCCCGGCCCGGCGCCCCCCGCCCTGCTCGGCGTCCGGCCGCGTCTGGTGGGAGCGCAGCGGAATCCGCGCCCGGAGGGCGGCCAGAGCGCGGCCAGTGACTCACACAGCCCACGGCCTCCGCCAGCCCGGCTCCTCCTGCTGCTGGGCAGCGGAGCCCAGCCCCGGCCGCTCTGCTGGGACCCCCCGGCCCCGCAGGGCTGTGGGCAGAGCGCAGCGGGCAGCTGGCACACAGCTGGAGGGGCTGCAACCACCAGGCATGGCATGGCATGGCATGGCACGGCATGGCATGGCATGGCATGGCATGGCACGGCATGGCACAGGACCCCCGGTCAGGGAGGCGCTGGAGTGGTTTGAGGCGGCTGCAGCCCGTGCCGGCACCCCGGGCACTGAGGGGGCTGGGGGAGCAAGGCACATCCCACGGGGGTCTCGGGGGGTCTCGGGGTGCTTGAGGGGGGTCTAACGTTAAAACCCAACACGGCACAAGCAGGCCAGGATGAACCAGGCCAGCAGCAAGGCCCAGCAGTGGGGGCTGGGCACGGCACGGCACGGCACGGCATGGCACGGTGCCCAGGCACGGCTCAGCCCCACGGCAGCGGCAGCGCCGCATCTGTGCTGCCGAGATAAGGGGCCGGGGGGGCGGGGGGGCCGGGCCGGGGCGATAGCAGCTTGCGAACGGGGAACACCGCCTGGAACGGGACACGTGTCCCGTGGGATGCGCCCGCCACGCCCGCCACGCTTCCCGCACGCTGCCAGGGCCCCGCCACGCTTCCCACGGCTCCGGGACGCTTCCCACGGCTCCGGGACGCTTCCCATGGCTGCGCCGCGGAGGACGTGGGACAGCGGCGGGAAGAGCTTCCCCATGGCCGCCAGAGGCAGCGCCGGGGGGCGGAGGCCGTGCCGGGGGGGCCGCGCCGGGGATGCCGGTGGTTGCCAGCCACGGCCCCTCGAGGCTGGTGAGTCACTGCTGCGGCCAGAAGCAACATCCAGCAACGCTCCCGGCCTGGCACAGCCAGAGCCGCCAGCGCGGTGGAAAAGCTGAGTGAAGCGGAAAGGGGGACACGGGGGGGGGTTCCCAAACCTCTGGGGCCCCCACCCGCCCGCTGCCGCCACGTCTCTGGCAGCCTTGGAAACCGGAGCGGAGCCAAACAAACAGCGGCATCCTGCTGCCAAAAGCAGCCGGCGCCGCCGCCAGGCTGCCAAGCTCTGCCTCGCCCGCCCGAGCTTCCTCAGCCCTCTGCCCAGCAGCGCTCTGCCTCGCAGCCCCGCGGGCATGGGCACGCAGACCCGGACGGGAGCTCCGCCTGAGCTCTCGGTTCCCCGAAAACACCTGCCTCGGCACTGTGCCACGAGTGACAGCGAGCGCAGCTGGTACAGCCCCTCGTGGGCACCGGGAAGCCCCTTCGTGGGCACCGGGAAGCCCCTTGCTGGTACCGGGAAGCCCCTTTGTGGGCACGGGGCAGCCATCTCGCTGGCACCGGGCAGCCATCCCGCTGGCACCAGGCAGCCCCCTGCGGGCACCGGGGAGCCTCTTCATAAGCACCGGGCAGCCCCTTTTTGGGCACCGGGCAGCCCCTTCGTGGGCACCGGGAAACCCACCACGGACACCGGGCAGCCCCTTGTGGGCACCAGGAAACGCACCGTGGGCACCGGCCAGCCCCCCGCGGGTAGCCCCTTCGTGGGCACCGGGAAGCCCCTTTGTGGGCACGGGCAAATCCCTTGTGGGCATCGGGAAGCCCCTTTTTGGTACCGGGAAGCCCCTTCGTGGGCACCGGGAAGCCCCTTCGTGGGCACAGAGAAACCCACCATGAACACCGGGCAGCCCCTTCTTGGGCACTGGGCATCCCCCTGCGGGCACCAGGAAACGCACCGTGGGCACCAGCCAGCCCCACGCGGGTAGCCCCTTCGTGGGCACAGAGAAACCCACCACGGACACCGGGCAGCCCCTTGTGGGCACCGGGCAGCACCCTTTTCCCCCCTGGGAGGGTTTCACGATCAGCGCTCTAAACCAAACCCCCTGCCCCGGCGTGGCACAGCGGAGCGCGGGCACCATCGGGGGCACCAGGCACCACCGGGGGCACCGGGCACCACCGGGAGCACCCGCCGAGCCCCGCGGGACGGCAGAGCGCAGCCCTCAGCACCGCCCAGCGCAGTCGGTGCCGCCGGAGCCCCCCGGGAGCTCCCAGCCCGCAGTGATGGGCCCCGGCAGGTGCGACCTTGGGGGTGTCCTTCGGGCTGGAGCCGCGCCAGGGACAGCGGCCCACCCCCGGTGTCCCCCCCGGCGGGGGCTCCGGGCCGCCCAAGGTGCCCTGCACGCCTTATCTGGCACCGGCACCGGCAGCGGCCGCCGCGGCTCGCACCGGCCGCGGGCTCGGCGCATTCCCAGCGCGGCGGCCGCGGGAGCTGAGCCATCCCGGAGCGGCGGCGGCCGCGTGACGGTGCCCGGTGCCACACACAGACCGACGGAAGCCGCGGCCAACGCCCTGGAAAGCGCCCGGGGGAAGGGAGGGCGGGCCGGGGCCGCCGGCAGAGCCCCGGCAGCTCGGATGCAGGTGGCTCCGGGGGTGCGTGGGGGTCTCACAGGACCCCCAGCCACCGGCACCCTCTCGGCCCTTCCCGGCCCCCTCTGTCACCGGATATCTGTCCCCAAAAGCATTTGGCACCTCCACGCCTCGGGATGGGGATGCTGCGGAAGGGTTTGGGCAGCTCCCGGCGGGACCCCCACCAGAAAAAGCACCGGAGCGGACAGGGTGGGCACGGGCCGTGGCACCGCGGGGGGGGCACACTCTGTCCGTGCTGAGTCACCCCTGGGTACCATCACCCCCCCGCCTGGGTACCACTGCCCCCGGGATGCTGCCCCACGGCAGGTGACGCCCCCCAGAGCCCAGCGCAGCACGGCGCTCCCCCTGTCCCCCACCCCACGGTGGGTGCGTCCCCCCCAGATCCCCGCAGGACCCCCCACCCACCCGGGCCCCGGCGGGGTGCAGGTGTCGTGTGGCTCCCCCCGTGCCCGGCCCGGGTGGGCGGGGCGAGGGGCCGAGCCGAGCGCGGCGCGGGGGGGCCGAGCGGAGCCCAACTCACCGGTGCCCCCCGGCTCGTCCCGCTGCCGCCGCCAGTACCAGACCAGGGCGAGGGATGCCGCGTGCCCCGCCGCCACCAGCGATGGGAACAGGGACCCGCTGTCCTCCATGAGGGGCACGGCACGGGCTCGGCACCGGCCGGGCTCGGCGGGTCAGGGACGAACCAGCGCCCGCCCCCACGGGGCAGCGCCCTCTCCGCCTTAACCCCTCCCGAACCGCGCCTGGAGACGCCTCCTGCCCGCCGCACCGGCAGGGCCCCCCCGTTCCGCGTCTTCACCCCCCCCCCCGCGAAGTGTCCCCTTCATCTCGGCTTTTTATATCCCGGGACAACGCGCCCCGGCGGCGCCAGCACCCCCCCCGCCCCGTCCCCGTCCTTTCCGCAGCCCCACCGGTCTCACCCACCCGGTACGACCTTCATGGGCAGGCAGGGTGCGGGCAGGTGCGGGCAGGGTGCGGACAGGTGCGCAGCGCGGAGCGAGGGCGCAGCGCGGCTCCGCCGGTGGCGGCGGGGGCTGGGGGGGGGCGGGCAGGGAGCGGGTGTCGATATAAATAACCGGGGCCCGTCACCGAGCCCGAGTTAGAACATGACACGGGCGGGGGCGGGACGGGGCGACCGCGGCGGCGCCCCAGGACCCCCGGACCCCCCGGCAGCGGGGCGGGTGCTGACCGTCACCTCGGGGGTCGCCGTGGCATCAAGACTGAGAGCCCAGGCACGGCCCCGCCGCTGAGGGAGGCCGCCCCACCGAGAAGGGGGGAAAATGGGGCCGCTGGGGGGTCCCGAGCCCCCCTCCGCCCCGCGGGGACCCCGAAACCCCCGCCGCCGGTGCGACCCCGTCCCCGCAAGCCGGGACTCCAGGCCGGGTTTTCCGGCAGCGGCTCTCGGGGCGGAGGCAAAGCCCGGAGCCGGATCCGCAGGCACGGCGGGACTGGACGGGACAGGCGGGGCGCCGCGATCGCGTCCCACGCGAGGGTCGGGGGACACCGCATCCCCCGAGCCCAGCGCGAGATGCGACCCCACCCCCGGGCAGAGCTCCGGGGAACCCCTCCCGTGCCCACGGGACGCGGGTGCCGCCCGCGCAGGACCCGCACCCACGGGGCAGCAGCACCGCGGGCCCGGCCCCCCCGCCGGCCGGTGACTCACGGCGCTGGCAGGGCCCGGGCTCGGCGCCTCCAGGCTGGAAACTTGGACCGGAGGCGGCTGCCCACGGCCACGGGCTGACTCACAGCCCGGGGGGATCGGGGGGGGCCCCTCACCGCCGCCTCGGAGCGACACCGCAGCTGCCCCGCCCGGGGGGGTGGGACACCGGACGCCCCGCACCCTGCCGGGTCCAGCTGCCGCCGATCGTGTGTCGGGATCGCGTGTCGCCGGGGAGGCGGGGTTGGGGACCCCCCCTGCCGCAGCCGCAGCCCCCTCCCCAGCAGCACTGCCCGCCCCAGCTGCCGCCGTCTGTCCGACCCACCCCAGGCTCCGTGGGGACCTCGGCGCGCAAAATGCCCACGGAATGTCCCCCTCCCCTCTGCCATGGCCTCCCTGAAGCGCTGCTCCTCGGAGCACGGACACCCCACGGCACAGCCTCCCCGGCCCAGCAGCCGCCCCACCACGGTGGAGCCCGGGAGGGCGGCAGCAATGCCACCCCTGCAGCACCCCGGGTCCTGTCGCCCCACCGGCCGCTGGGGACCCCAAGAAGCCACCTCACTGCACCCCAGCCCCCCGTGATCCTCCAGGGACCGCTCCTGCCCAGAGCATCCCCGTGGGGTCAGGGGGGCACAGCGAGGAACCCCCAGCACCCTCCTCCCTCCCCAGACAGCGCAGGGGCCTGCAGGTACCCCCACCCCATCCTCGGCTGGGAACTGGGGGGGTTTAGGGGACCTTAAGGACTTGTCCTTGTCCCAGACCCCCCTGGCAGCAGCGGGGCTCGAGTGCCCCTCACCCACGAGCGCACCCAGGGGCTCTGGTTGGTACCTGCGGCCGGGCCGGGCTGTGGGGGCGGCTGGCACAGCCCCTGCCCCGCGGTGACGGCGGCGGCTTCCACGTGCCCCTGGGCCTCGTCCTTCCTGCGGTACAGGCGGTCACCGGCGGCAGGACGCGCCCGCTGGGTGCCA
>JAWWLS010000113.1:8065853-8081589 GCA_035040975.1 Myioborus melanocephalus | reverse complement strand
ATCCATCATCCATCATCCATCCATCCATCATCCATCCATCATCCATCCATCCATCATCCATCCATCATCCATCCATCTCCATCCATCCATCCATCCATCCATCCATCCATCCATCCATCCATCCATCCATCCATCCATCCCTCCAATGTTCATCCCTCCATCCCTCTCCATGGTTGGTAGATCCAATGAGCTGGTGTCCCGTCCTGTTGTCCATCCCTCCATCTCCTCGTCCCACCAGCCATCAGATCCTCCACCTCCTCATCTCTCCATCTCCTCACGTCTCCATCCAACTTTTCATTTATCCACCCATCTCTTCACCCATCCCCATGCCCATGTCTCCACCCATCTCTCCATGTCTCCGTTCCTCTCCTGACCTCACCATTCCCTCTCCATCCCTCTCCTCATCCCACCTTCTCCCCATCCAGACCTCCTGGAGAAGTCCCGTGTCATCTTCCAGCTGAAGGCGGAGCGCAACTACCACATCTTCTACCAGATCCTCTCCAACAAGAAGCCGGAGCTTCTGGGTGAGCCGGGCCACCACTGTGACCTCGGGGCTTCTCCTTCCCCCCTCCTCCTGAAATTTGGGGTGGTTTGAGGGGATTGGGAGTACTCAGAGGTGTCTCCATCCCGCCCCAGAGATGCTCCTGGTCACCTCCAACCCCTACGACTACGGGTACGTGTCCCAGGGCGAGGTGACCGTGGCCTCCATCGACGACGCCGAGGAGCTGTTGGCAACCGACGTGAGCGGGGAGGGGTGGAGGGAGGGATGAGGCCATGGAAGGATGGATGGATGAGTCCATGGATGGATGGATGAGTCCATGGATGGAGAGACGGATGGATGAGCCCATGGATGGATGGAGAGATGGATGGATGAGTCCATGGATGGATGGATCCATGGATGTAAAGCTCCTCAAATGTCTGGATGAGTCCATGGATGGAGAGATGGATGGATGAGCCCATGGATGGATGGATCCATGGATGTAAAGCTCCTCAAATGTCTGGATGAGTCCATGGATAGATGGATGCTTCCATGGAACAATGAGTCCTTAGAAGGAGGGGTGGGTCCTTAGATGGATCCATGAATATAAATGTCCTCAAATGGATGGATGAGTCCATGAATGGACATGTCCAAGGTTGGATGGATGAGTCCACGAATGGATGTGTCCAGGGTTGGATGGATGAAGTTCTGAAATGGATGGATGGATGATGGATGGATGGATGATGGATGGATGAGTCCATGGATGGATAAGTCCTCAGAAGAATGGATGGATCTTTGGATGGATGAGTCCACAGATGGATGGATCCAGGATAAATGAGTCCTGAGCTGGACAAATGAACCCCTGGATGAACGAACAAGTCCATGCACAAGTCTCTCAAGTGGACAAGCCCGTGGCTGGACGCGAGGCTAACGAGTGGGAAGGGCAGTGGGAGGTGCCCTCAGGGGGTGACCATCACAGGTGGTGACCAGCAGAGGCCGTGCCCTCACCTGGCCCCTCCCTCTCCTCCTCCACCCCTCCCAGAGCGCCTTTGACGTCCTGGGCTTCACGGCCGAGGAGAAGGCCGGCGTCTACAAGCTGACGGGGGCCATCATGCACTTCGGCAACATGAAGTTCAAGCAGAAGCAGCGGGAGGAGCAGGCGGAGCCAGACGGCACCGAAGGTGGGTCGGGGCGAGGGGGTGACGGGTCAGGGACGGGTCACCAGGTGAGGTGGCACCTGACCAGGCGTCTCCTGCTCCGCAGATGCCGACAAGTCCGCCTACCTGATGGGGCTGAACTCGGCCGACCTGCTCAAGGGCTTGTGCCACCCGCGCGTCAAGGTGGGCAACGAGTACGTCACCAAGGGGCAGAGCGTCCAGCAGGTCTACTACTCCATCGGGGCCCTGGCCAAGGCCGTCTACGAGAAGATGTTCAACTGGATGGTGGTGAGGATCAACAACTCGCTGGACACCAAGCAGCCGCGGCAGTACTTCATCGGCGTCCTGGACATCGCGGGCTTCGAGATCTTTGATGTGAGGCTCGGGGCAGGGCAGTGGCGCTGGGCCTTGCAGGGGTGGCATTGAGCCAGCCAGGTGTTGAGGGGGTCTCCTGCAGCTTCATGGTGACCTTGGGTGGGGATTGGGTCTTTGTGTTGATGTGATTGAGTGTTGTGTTGACGTCATTGATCCCAGTGACTCCTTTAGGTGTTGAGTTGACCCTCTTGATCCCACTGGGTGCTGTTTTCAGCCCTTTGGGTCTCAGGTTGACCCCACTGATCTCATCGGATGTTCTGCTGACCCCGTTGACCCCCACTGGGTATCACTTTGACCCTGTTGGATGTTGAGTTGACCCCATGGATCCCATTCAATGTTGTCTTCACCCCACTGGGTGTCAGATTGATCCTGTCCATCCCATTGGACATCACTGTGACCCCACTGGGTGTTCAGTTGGCCCTGTTGACACTATTGAGCCCCAAGTCTTGTGTTGACCCCATGGACTCAGCTGGCCCCGTTGGGTGTTGAGTTGACCCATGGACTCAGTCGGTCCTGTTGGGTGTTGAGTTTGCCCTGTTGGTGTTGGGTTGACCCCATGGACTCAGTTGGCCCCATTGGGTGTTGAGGTTACTCCGCTGACTCAGTTGGCCCTGTTGGATGTTGAATTGACCCCACGGACTCCATTGGCCCCTTTGGGTGTTGAGTTTGCCTGTTGGATGTTGAGTTGACTCCATTGGGTGTTGAGTTGACCCCATGGACTCAGTTGGCCCCATTGGGTGTTGAGTTGACCCCATGGACTCAGTTGGCCCCACTGGGTGTTGAGTTGGCCCCATTGGGTGTTGAGTTGAGCCCATTGGATGTTGAGTTGACCCCATTGACTCAGTTGGCCCTGTTGGGTGTTGGGTTGGCCCCATTGGGTGTTGGGTTGGCCCCATGGACTCCTTCACCCATTTGTCCCTCTCCTCCCCCAGTTCAACAGCTTCGAGCAGCTCTGCATCAACTTCACCAACGAGAAGCTGCAGCAGTTCTTCAACCACCACATGTTCGTGCTGGAGCAGGAGGAGTACAAGAAGGAGGGCATCGAGTGGGAGTTCATCGACTTCGGCATGGACCTGCAGGCCTGCATCGACCTCATCGAGAAGGTACCACCACCCCCAGGACCTCCAGGGCCTCCAGGGGCTGAGGGAGCAGGGTCCGTCCAGCTGGAGCCCCTCAGGTGCCCCAGGAGCGGCTTTTGGGTTGTCCCTGGGGTCCTTCCCGGCCAACAAGCTCTGCTTGTCCACAGCCCATGGGGATCATGTCCATCCTGGAGGAGGAGTGCATGTTCCCCAAGGCCTCGGACATGACCTTCAAGTCCAAACTCTACGACAACCACCTGGGCAAGTCGGCCAACTTCGGGAAGCCACGGAACGTCAAGGGCAAGTCCGAGGCCCACTTCTCGCTCACCCACTACGCCGGCACCGTGGACTACAACATCCTGGGCTGGCTGGAGAAGAACAAGGACCCCCTCAACGAGACGGTGGTGGGGCTCTACCAGAAATCTGCCCTCAAGCTCTTGGCCCACCTCTTCTCCAACTACGCTGGGGCAGACTCTGGTGGGTGATGGAGGGGTGGAGAAGACAGCTCCCACAGGAGCTGTCCTTGTTCCCACCTCATCCCACCGCTCTCCTCTGCAGGCGGTGACAGCGGGAAGGGGAAAGGAGCCAAGAAGAAAGGTTCCTCCTTCCAGACGGTCTCAGCCCTGCATCGGGTGAGGGACCTGCACTGGATCTGCTGTGGGGCAGGGGGAGAACAACCCCTGGTGTAGAGGGCAGTCCCACCACCGCCCAGCCCCTCCCCTGCTCTCCCATTGGTCACCCTCCCTTCTCCTCCCCAGGAGAACCTCAACAAGCTCATGGCCAACCTCAAGACCACCCACCCCCACTTCGTCCGCTGCCTCGTCCCGAACGAGCGGAAGGAGCCGGGTGAGCCGAGGCTGGGGATTGGAGGTTGGGGCGTGGGCATGGCTCGTGGTTGACCCCTCACCTGTGTCCCCCTCCAGGTGTGATGGACAACGCCCTGGTCATGCACCAGCTCCGCTGCAACGGGGTCCTGGAGGGAATCCGCATCTGCCGCAAGGGCTTCCCCAACCGCATCCTCTACGGGGACTTCCGACAGCGGTGGGGACATGGAGCAGGTTTGGGGAGGGGGGACACCCCACCGGGCTGGGCTCGGGGGTCACGTCCTCTGTGGCTCCCAGGTACCGCATCCTGAACCCCGCGGCCATCCCCGAGGGGCAGTTCATCGACAGCCGCAAGGGCGCCGAGAAGCTCCTGGGCTCCATCGACATCGACCACAACCAGTACAAGTTTGGGCACACCAAGGTGAGGTCATGTGATCCCCGTTCCCTGTAGTCCCACCGTTCCTCATGTGTTTGGGATCCGTGGTCCCATGAACCCCGTGTCCATCTCTCCCTCCCTATGTCCGTCTGCTCCTTCTGGACCTCTATCCCATCCTTCCACCCACCACAACCAGTATGATCCCACTGGGTGAGATCTCATGGTCCCTGTTCCCTGTGGTCCCACCATGCAAAATAACATTGACCTCGTGGTGCCGTGATTCCCATGTCCATCTGTCCATCTACCTAGACACCACCCCATAATTCCCCATAATTCCACCCACCACAACCAGTTTGATCCCACTGGGTGGGATCTCACGGTCCCTGTTCCCTGTGGTCCCACCATGCAAAGTGAACATGGGCCTCATGGTGCTGTGATCCCCATGTCCATCTGTCCAGCAAAATGTCCATCTGTCCATCTACCCAGACACTGCCCCATCCTTCCACCCACAACCATTTTGGACACACTGTGGGGACATCCTGTAGTCTTTTTTCCTTGTGGTCCCACCACCCCTCAGGCGTAGTGGACCCCATGGTCCCACCATTCGCTTGTCCATCTGTCCCTCCCTATGTCCATCTGTTCCTTCTGGATCCCTACCCCGTCCTTCCACCCACCACAACCAGTTTGATCCCACTGGGTGAGATCTCGTGGTCCCTGTTCCCTGTGGTCCCACCATCCTTCATGTGCTGTGGATCCCATGGTCCCATGATCCCCGAGTCCATCTGTCCATCAACACGTCCATCTGTCCATCTACCCAGACTCCACCCCATCCTTCCACCCACCACAACGCCTTTGGGCACACTGTGGGGAGATACTGTTGTCTCTTTTCCCTGTGGTCCCACTGTCCAAGGTGAACATGGACCTTGTGGTGCCGTGATCACCATGTCCATCTGTCCATCTACCCAGACTCCACCCCATCCTTCCACCCACCACAATGCCTTTGGGCACACTGTGGGGAGATCCTGCGGTCTCTGTTCCCACCATCTGAGGGGGACACGGCCCTCATGGTCCCACCACCTCCTCCCTCCCCTCAGGTGTTCTTCAAGGCAGGGCTCCTGGGCCAGCTGGAGGAGATGCGTGACGAGCGCCTGTCCCGCATCATCACCCGCATCCAGGCGCGGGCGCGGGGGCAGCTCATGCGCATCGAGTTCAAGAAGATCGTGGAGCGCCGGTGAGACAGGGGTGGGCCTTCTGCTCACCTGGTCACCTGGCTGGCCATGTGGTGGCACCTGTGTCCTCCTCCTCCTCGTAGGGACGCGCTGCTGGTGATCCAGTGGAACCTCCGGGCCTTCATGGGGGTGAAGAACTGGCCGTGGATGAAACTCTACTTCAAGATCAAGCCCTTGCTGAAGAGCGCGGAGACGGAGAAGGAGATGCAGGTGGGAGGGGTGGGCAGGGCAGGGTGGGACCACCACCACCATCAGGATGGTCTGGGGGGTGTTGGATGAGGGTCTTTGACCTGCTGGGGGTCTCCTGGAGCAGAACATGAAGGAGGAGTACGGGCGGCTGAAGGACGCCCTGGAGAAGTCGGAGTCGCGGCGGAAGGAGCTGGAGGAGAAGATGGTCTCCATGCTGCAGGAGAAGAACGACCTCCAGCTCCAAGTGCAGGCTGTGAGTCAGATCTGCCCAAAATCACATCCCAGGTGTGACCACCACCTCCACCAGATCCTGGGGCAATCCTTCTTCACTTGTCACCTCTGCCCCAACAGGAGCAGGACAACCTGAACGACGCCGAGGAGCGCTGTGACCAGCTGATCAAGAACAAGATCCAGCTGGAGGCCAAGGTGAAGGAGCTGACAGAGCGGCTAGAGGACGAGGAGGAGATGAATGCCGAGCTGACAGCCAAGAAGAGGAAGCTGGAGGACGAATGCTCGGAGCTGAAGAAGGACATTGATGACCTGGAGCTGACCCTGGCCAAGGTGGAGAAGGAGAAACACGCGACTGAGAACAAGGTGAGGATGGGGAGAGGCCTTGGCCTCGAGGTGAGGGGACTTGAGTCTGAGCCATAAAACTGGTTGGGTTAGGTTGGGTTGAGATGACCAAGGATGGCTGAGGTGGGTTGAGAAGATATGAGGTATTGAGGACACCCAAGGCTGGGTGGGATCTGTTAGCTTGGGTTGAGGAGACCAAAGGCAGGTTGGGAAGATCCAGTGTTGGTTGAGTTGGGCTCATTGAGAAGACCCAAAGTCCTTTGGGTTCTCTTGCATTGAAACTACCTCTTGGGATGAGGTGAACATCAACCTCCCCCAGCTCTGTCCCCCCCCTGAGCTGGAGGCCGGACACTTCTCCCACAGGTCAAGAACCTGACGGAGGAGATGGCAGGGCTGGATGAGACCATCGCCAAGCTGGCCAAGGAGAAGAAGGCTCTGCAGGAGTCCCACCAGCAGACGCTGGACGACCTGCAGGCTGAGGAAGACAAGGTCAACACCTTGACTAAGGGCAAAGTCAAGCTGGAACAGCAAGTGGACGATGTGAGTGTGGCTGGTCCCACCCCAGGCCTGGCTGAGGAACTTCTGGGGCAAAGATGAGCAGAACTTGAGGTTTCTCCCCATTTCTGTGTTCCTGCACAGCTCGAAGGCTCCCTGGAGCAGGAGAAGAAGATCCGGATGGACCTGGAACGGGCCAAGAGGAAACTGGAAGGTGACCTGAAACTGACCCAGGAGAACATCATGGATTTGGAGAATGACAAGCAGCAGCTGGAGGAGAAGCTCAAGAAGTGAGGCTGGATCTCCCTGCCATGTGAGGTCCAGTTGAGGGTCATGGGTGAGGCCTCACTTGCCCCCACTTCTTCCGCAGGAAGGAGTTTGAGATCCACCAGCAGAACAGCAGGATCGAGGACGAGCAGGCGCTGGCTCTGCAGCTCCAGAAGAAGCTGAAGGAGCTACAGGTGGGGAGGAAAGCGGGGTCTGTGTCTTGTTGGGCTGAACTGGAGCATCTCTAGGTGGTTTGGTTGGGTTGAAGAGCAACCTGACAGTTGAGTTGTAGAGTCTCCAGGTGATTGGGCTGAGTAGAAGAGGCTCCACTTAGCTGGGTCAATTTTGATGGGGTTGAAGAATCTCCATCTGGTTGGGCTGGGTTGAGTCTCCAACTGGTGGGGTTGACCTGAATGGTCTCCAGCTGCTTGGGTTGGGTCGAGTTGAGTTGGATTCAAGTGTCCCAAAGCTGCTTGAGTTGGGTTGAGCAGAGGGGTTGAGGGTTCACTCAAGTTGCTTTGAAGAACCTCTAGCTGGTTAGGCTGAAGAGTGTCCAACTGGTTGAGTTGGGTTGGCATCCACCTTGTTGGGTTGAGTTGCTTTGAAGAACCTCCAGCTGGTTGGGCTGAAGAGTCTCCAACAGGTTAGGTTGGGTTGAGTGTCCACCTTGTTGAGTGGACCACTCTCTGGGCACGCAGGCGCGGATCGAGGAGCTGGAGGAGGAGCTGGAGGCGGAGCGGACGGGCCGGGCCAAGGTGGAGAAGCAGCGCTCGGAGCTGTCGCGGGAGCTGGAGGAGCTCAGCGAGCGGCTGGAGGAGGCCGGCGGCGCCACCTCGGCGCAGCTGGAGCTCAACAAGAAGCGCGAGGCTGAGTTCCAGAAGCTGCGGCGGGACCTGGAGGAGGCCACGCTGCAGCACGAGGCCACGGCGGCCGCGCTGAGGAAGAAACACGCCGACAGCGTGGCCGAGCTGGGCGAGCAGCTGGACAACCTCCAGCGTGTCAAGCAGAAGCTGGAGAAGGAGAAGAGTGAGCTCAAGCTGGAGCTGGATGACCTCAGCGCCAATGTGGAGCAGCTGATCAAGTCTAAGGTAGGAGGAGGTTGAGATGGACAGCAGGGAATCATGGGATGGTTTGTGTGGGACAGGACCACTGGGATCATCCAGTTCCATCAACCATGGGGAGGGACACCTTCCACTAGACCAGGCTGGGTTGGGTTAAGTTGGGCTGAAGGGTCTCCAACTGGTTGAGTTGGGTTGAGCATCCACCTTGTTGGGTTGAGTTGCTTTAAAGAACCTTCAGCTGGTTGGGCTGAAGAGTCTCCAACCGGTTGAGCTGGGTTGAGTTGCATTGAAGAACCTTCAGCTGGTTGAGTTGGGTTGAGCTTCCACCTTGTTGGGTTGAGTTGCTTTGAAGAACCTTCAGTTTGTTGAGCTGAAGAGTCTCCACATGGCTGAGTGGACCTGAGTTGGGTTGAAATGAAGACTCTCCACGTGGTTGGGTTGGGTTGAGTGCAGGGTTGGGTGGATCCCACCCAGGGTTCCACCAGACCAGGTAGCTCCAAGCCCTGTCCAGCCTGGCCTTGGACACCTCCAATCATGGGGCGTGTCCACCCCACCATAGCCTCCAGCCCCACCCTCCTCTTCCCCTCCATGCAGGTGGCCATGGAGAAGATGTCGCGCTCCATGGAGGACCAGGCTGCCGAGCACCTGGCAAAGCTGGAGGAGACCCAACGTGTCCTCAACGACGCCAACACCCAACGGGCCAAGCTGCAGACGGAGAATGGTGGGAGCTGACCCAGGGTGGCCCCACCCGTGCCCCACACCTGCACTCCATCCCCCACCCCACCGTACCCCCGCCCCACACCTGAAGCCCCACCCACCCATCCAGGTGAGCTGTCACGGCAGCTGGAGGAGAAGGAGGCGCTGGTGTCCCAGCTGACCCGCGGCAAGGTGTCCTACACCCAGCAGCTGGAGGACCTGCGGAGGCAGCTGGAGGAGGAGATGAAGGTGGGGTCTGGTGGGGGTGAGAAGACCTGGGGGGCATCCAGGTGGGTCACAGGTGTCCTTCACCCTTGTGGTCACTGGTTCAGAATGGTTGGGTTGGGTGGGTCCATCTACAGGCAGTTCCACTATAGAAGGTCCAGGGTGGGCTGAGTTGGTCTGGAGAGGGTTGGGTTGGTCTATGTAATGTCCAAGGAAGGTTGGATTGGTCTGGAGTAGGTTGGGTTGGTCTATGGAAGGTCTGGTTGGGTTGAGGTGATGAAGACCAGCTCCTGCTGAGCTGGACACTCCAAGAAGTTCAAGCTGACCTGGATCCAACGGTGCTATCTTCTCCTGAAGGTGTAAGGAAGGTTGGGTTGACCTGGAAGAGCTTGGGTTGGTCTATGGAAGGTCCAAATTGGGTTGGGTTGGTCTGGAGAAGGTTGGCTTGTTCTGCAGAAGGTCTGGTTGGGTTGTGGTGATGAAGACCAGCTCCTGCTGAGCTGGAGACCCCAAGGAGTTCAAGTTGACCTGGATCCAATGGTACCACCTTATCCTGAAGGTGTAGGGAAGGTTGGGAGGATGGGTTGGTCTACAGAAGATCTGAGGAAGGTTGAGTTGGTCTAAATAGGCTCCAAGGAAAACTGGGTTGGGTTGTTCTGGAGAAGGTCTGGTTGGGTTGTGGTGACGAAGTCCAGCTCTTGCTGATCTGGAGACCCCAAGAAGCTCAAACTGACTTGGATCCAACGGTCGCACCTTCTTCTGAAGGTGTGAGGAATGTTGGGTTGATCTGGAAGAGCTTGGGTTGCTCTATGGAAGGTCCAAGGATGATTGGGTTGGTCTAAAGTGGTTTAAAGAGGGGTTGGGTTGGTCTGTGGAAGGTCCAAATTGGGTTGGGCTGGGCTGGAGAAGCTTGGCTTGTTCTGCAGAAGGTCTGGTTGGGTTGAGGTGATGAAGATCAGCTCTTGCTGAGCCAGAGACACCCAAGAGGACTCCAGGTGACCTGGACCCGACAGTGCCACCTTCTCCCCACCAGGCCAAGAACGCGCTGGCGCACGCGCTGCAGTCGGCCCGGCACGATGGGGACCTGCTGCGGGAGCAGTACGAGGAGGAGACCGAGGCCAAGGCCGAGCTCCAGCGCGCGCTCTCCAAGGCCAACTCCGAGGTGGCCCAGTGGAGGACCAAGTATGAGACGGACGCCATCCAACGCACCGAGGAGCTGGAGGAGGCCAAGTGAGTCACCATGGGTGGAGCTCCTGTGGGGTCAGGGGTGGAGATCACCCTTGGGAGAATGTTCTGGAGAAGGTTTTGGAGGAGTCATCGCCCCATGGGTGGAGCTTCTGTGGGCTCAGGGGTGGAGACCACCCCCTGGAGAAGGTTCTGGAGGTTTTACAAGTTAAGTCCTCTCCTCATGGGTGGAGGTCCTGTGGGGTCAGAGGGGTGGAGACCACCTCCTGGAGAAGGTTCTGGAGGAGCAGAAGTGAGTCTTGTCCCATAAATGGAGATCCTGTGGGGTTGGGAAGGTGGAAACCACTAGAAAAGGTTCTGGAGAAGGTTTTAGAGGTTGAGTCACCTTCCCATGGATGTAGCTCCTGTGGGGTCAGGGTGGAGAAGGTCCTGAAGAAGGTCCCGGTGGAGGTAGAATGATCTGGAGATGGTAGAGGAGATGCAGAGAAGAACCTCGGCCAGTGCCTGGGTGGGAGAAGGTTCGAGGGGCCCCACCTGGCCCGTGGGTGACCCCAGCTGGTCCCTGGTGCAGGAAGAAGCTGGCGCAGCGCCTGCAGGAGGCCGAGGAGGCCGTGGAGGCCGTCAACGCCAAGTGCTCCTCACTGGAGAAGACCAAGCACCGGCTGCAGAACGAGATCGAGGACCTGATGGCCGACGTGGAGCGCTCGAACGCGGCCGCCGCTGCCCTGGACAAGAAGCAGAGGAACTTCGACAAGGTGGGCAGGTGTGGCAGGTTGGGGGTGGCTGGGTGGGGCCAGGGGGCTGCGGGGTGACACCTGGCTGTCCCCAGGTGTTGGCCGAGTGGAAGCAGAAGTTTGAGGAGTCTCAGACGGAGCTGGAGGCATCCCAGAAGGAGGCCAGGGCCCTCAGCACCGACCTCTTCAAGCTGAGGAACATCTACGAGGAGTCCCTGGAGCACCTGGAGACCTTCAAGAGGGAGAACAAGAATCTCCAAGGTGACACCACGGGTCCCTCTGCCCACCTGGGCGTTCCCCGCCCATCCCCACGGGGTCTGACGGGGTCTCACCTGGGCAGAGGAGATCTCGGACCTCACGGAGCAGCTCGGCGCCGGCAACAAATCCATCCACGAGCTGGAGAAGGTCCGCAAACAGCTGGACGCCGAGAAGCTGGAGCTCCAAGCCGCTCTGGAGGAGGCTGAGGTGGATCAAGCCCCGTCCCACCCTGTCCCTGCTTTCTCCTGGTGGGACGTCCACCCTCTGTGGTCCTCAAGGTCCTCTGTGTCCTCCCCAGGCCTCCCTGGAGCACGAGGAGGGGAAGATCCTGAGGGCGCAGCTGGAGTTCAACCAGGTGAAGGCGGAGTACGAGCGCAAGCTGGGCGAGAAGGAGGAGGAGATGGAGCAGGTGAAGCGCAACCACCTGCGCGTGGTGGAGTCGCTGCAGACCTCGCTGGACGCCGAGACCCGGAGCCGCAACGAGGCCCTGAGGCTGAAGAAGAAGATGGAGGGCGACCTCAACGAGATGGAGATCCAGCTCAGCCACGCCAACCGCGGCGCCAACGAGGCCCAGAAGCAGGTCAAGGCTCTGCAGGGCTACCTGAAGGTACCTGTCCATGTGGTGTGGAGGGGTAGGAGGTGCCTGAAGGTCACACAGGGACATGGAGGTGTAGGAGGAACCTGAAGGTCCTACTGGGACATGAAGGTGCAGGAGGTACCTGAAGGTCCCATGAGGACATGGAGGTGCAGGAGGTACCTGAAGGCACCTGTCCATGTGGTGTGGAGGGGTAGGAGGTACCTGAGGGTCCCACGGGGAGATGGAGGTGCAGGAGGTACCTGAAGGTCTCATGGGGACATGGAGGTGCAGGAGGTACCTGAAGGTCCTACCGGGACATGGAGGTGCAGGAGGTACCTGAAGGTCCCACAGGGACATGAAGGTGCAGGAGGTACCTGAAAGCACCTGTCCATGTGGTGTGGAGGGGTTGGAGGTGCCTGAAGGTCCCACAGGGACATGAAGGTGTAGAATGTAGAAGATACCTGAAGGCACCTGTCCATGTGGTGTGGAGGGGTAGGAGGTACCTGAAGGTCCCAGGGGACATGGAGGTGTACAAGGTACCTGAAGTTACCTGTCCATGCAGTGTGGGGGGCTAGGAAGTACCTGAAGGTCTCATGGGGACATGGAGGTGTAGGAGATACCTCCAAGTACACCAGGGACATTGGGAGGTAGGAGCTACCTGTCCTGTGGGACATGGAGGTACATGTGGGAACATTGAGATCCTGAAGATACCTGTCCATGGGAGCCTTGGGGTGTTGGACGTCCCGCCACCCAACGAGGGGGTTCAATGGACTTTCCTCTCCCTTCCCACCACACCATGGCTGGGTGGACCCACCACCCCTTCTCACCACCCCATGGCTGGGTGGACCTGCCACCCCTTCCCATCACCCCATGGCTGGGTGGACCCACCATCCCTTCTCACCACCCCATGACTGGGTGGACCCACCATCCCTTCCCACCACCCCATGGCCAGGTGGACCCACCACCCCTTCCCACCACCCCCAGGACACACAGCTGCAGCTGGATGATGCAGCAAGGGTCGGGGAGGACCTGAAGGAGAACGTGGCCATGGTGGAGCGCAGGAACACGCTGCTGCAGTCCGAGCTGGAGGAGCTCCGGGGCCTGGTGGAACAGACCGAGAGGGCCCGGAAATTGGCCGAGCAGGAGCTGATTGAGGCCAGCGAGAGGGTCCAGCTCCTCCACTCGCAGGTGAGACCTCACCTGCCCGCCAGGAGAGGCGCCACCTCCATCCAGGGGTGCTCCAGCCCAGGAGAAACAGCTCTGGGGGCTTGGTTGGGGAGATCAGGGGGGCTCAGGGTGGTGCAGACCCAACATCTCCTCCTTCTCCTCAAGGGTTGGTCTGGAGGAGGTTGGGTTGGTCTAAAGAAAGTTCAAGGAGGGTTGGGTTTGGTTGGAGGAGGTTGGGTTGGTCCATGGAAGGTCTGGTTGGATTCGGGTGATGAAGACCAACTCTTGCTGAGCTGGAGACCCCCAAGATGTCTCCAGTTGACTGAGACCCAACAGTGCCACCTTCTGCTGAAGGTCTCAGGAGGGTTGGGTTGGTCTGGAGGAGGTTGGCTTGATCCATGGAAGATCCAAGGAACATTTGGTTGGTCTGCAGAAGAGTGGTGTCCATTTCTGGGTTGTGTCACCAAGACCTCCAGAAGATCTTTCACCCTGCAGAGATACAGGGGAGTCTCCAAGACCTGTGGGGACTGAGGGGGTGGGACAGCAGCCCCTGGGCCACCTCCTGAGGAGTCTTCCTGTCCCCCCAGAACACCAGCCTCATCAACCAGAAGAAGAAGATGGAGGGGGACATCTCCCAGCTGCAGACAGAGGTGGAAGAGGCTGTCCAGGAGTGCCGGAACGCCGAGGAGAAGGCCAAGAAAGCCATCACTGATGTGAGTGTCACTGTGGGGCCACCACCAGGGCCACAACCGGGACCATCACTGGGGTCATCCATGGGGCCACCAGCGGTGTCATCACTGAGGCCATCACCAGGACCATGACCGGGCCCATCACCAGGGCCATGACTGGGGCCACCACCGGGGCCACCACCAGGGTCATCACTGGGGCCACCACCGGGGCCACCACCGGGCCACCACCATGGCCATCATCGGGGTCATCACTGGGGCCACCACCAGGGTCATCACCGGGGTCATCACTGGGGCCATCACTGGGGCCACCACAGAGAACGTGCCATGGACCCCCTGCTTGTCCCCCCGCGGGCAGGCGGCCATGATGGCCGAGGAGCTGAAGAAGGAGCAGGACACGAGCGCGCACCTGGAGCGGATGAAGAAGAACATGGAGCAGACCATCAAGGACCTGCAGCTGCGGCTGGACGAGGCCGAGCAGCTGGCCCTCAAGGGCGGCAAGAAGCAGCTGCAGAAGCTGGAGGGGCGCGTGAGGGAGCTGGAGAACGAGCTGGAGGCCGAGCAGAAGCGCAACGCCGAGAGCGTCAAGGGGCTGCGCAAGTCCGAGCGGCGCGTCAAGGAGCTCAGCTACCAGGTGAGACCACGGAGGTGAGACCATGGAGGTGAGACCATGGGGGTGGATTAAGGAGCTCAGGTACCAGGTGACACCATGGAGGCACCAAGTAAGACCATGGGAGTAGGTGAAGGAGCTCAGCTGCTAGGTGAGACCATGGGGGTGAGACCATGGGGGTGGGACCATGCACGTGAGACCATGGAGGTGAGACCATGGAGGTGAGACCACGGAGGTACCAGGTGAGACCATGGAGATGAGACTATGAGAGTGAGACCATGGAGGTGGATCAAGGAACTCAGGTACCAGGTGAGACCATGGAGGTGAGACCACAGAGGTACCAGGTGAGACCATGGAGGTGGGTCAAGGAATGGAGGTACCAGGTGAGACCATGGAGATGAGACTATGAGAGTGAGACCATGGCAGTGAGACCATGGAGGTGAGACCATGGGGATGGGTCAAGCAGCTCAGTTACAAGGTGAGGCCATGGGAGTGAGACCATGGAGGTGGGTCAAGGAACTCAGGTACCAGGTGAGACCACGGAGGTGAGACTCAGGTACCAGGTGAGACCACGGAGGTGAGACTCAGGTACCAGGTGAGACCATGGAGGTGAGACTCAGGTACCAGGTGAGACCATGGAGGTGAGACTCAGGTACCAGGTGAGACCACGGAGGTGAGACTCAGGTACCAGGTGAGACCATGGAGGTGGTACCATGGGGGTGGGTCAAGGAGCTCAGCTACCAGGTGAGACCATGGAGGTGAGACCGTGGCGGTGAGACCACGAGGGGTGACACCATGGGGGTGGGTCATGGAGTTCAGCTACCAGGTGAGACCAAGGAGGTGAGACTCAAGTACCAGGCATGAACACTTGGGTGGGTCATGGAGTTCAGATGAGACCATTGAGGTGGGTCATGGAGCTCAGCCACCAGGTGCCACCACCTGGGTGGGTCAAACTCAGATCCCAGATGAGGCCACCACAGCACGGCCTCTCTTCAGTCACACTTGTGGGGGATCAAAAATGGGCAGAGATGGTGGCCCCAGCGACATGGTCAACCCAGAGTGTTGACAGGCTGACCACAGGGACACGGGTGACCCAAGACACTGACTAAGTGGCCACCAGAACAAAGATGACCCAGAACATTCATTGGGTGACCAAAGGGATGTGGGCGACACAGGACCTGGTGGCCAGGGGGACACAGGAAGTCTCTGGGAAGGGAAACTGAGGCCCAGGAGTTGTGGCTGTACTCTGGTCCAGTGTCCAACCCTGTCCTTGTCCCCCCAGACGGAGGAGGACAAGAAGAACCTGCTGCGGCTGCAGGACCTGGTGGACAAACTGCAGATGAAAGTCAAGGCCTACAAGAGACAGGCGGAGGAGGCGGTGGGTGAACGGGACAGAGGGACAGATGGACAGATGGATGGATGGATGGATGGATGGATGGATGGATGGATGGATGGATGATGGATGGATGGATGGATGATGGATGATGGATGGATG
>JAWWLS010000113.1:7901403-7922220 GCA_035040975.1 Myioborus melanocephalus | reverse complement strand
AATTGCTCAGGGATGAGTTTTGGGAATTGTTGCTGCCCGTGGAATTCCCACCCACAGCATCCCAGGATCCCGTGGAATGGAGGGAGTTTTTCCTGGGAATTTGTGGAAAAATTGCTCAGGGATGAGTTTTGGGAGTTGTCACTGCCCATGGAGTGGGATCAGCTCAGAATTCCCACCCGGAGCATTCCAGGATCCCATGGAATGGAGGGAGTTTTTTCTGGGAATTTCTGGAAAAATTGCTCGGGGATGAGTTTTGGGAATTGTTGCTGCCCGTGCAATTCCCACCCAAAGCATCCCAGGATCCTGTGGAATGGAGGGAGTTTTCCTGGGAATTTGGGAGTTGTTTCATCCCTGGTGTTGCTCAGGGATGAGTTTTGGGAATTGTCGCTGCCCATGGAGTGGGATCAGCTTGGAATTCCCACTTGGAGCATCCCAGGGTCCCGTGGAATGGAGGGAGATTTTCCTGGGAATTTGTGGAAAAATTGCTCAGGGATGAGTTTTGGGAATTGTCGCTGCCTGTGGAATTCCCACTCGGAGCATTCCAGGATCCCGTGGAATGGAGGGAGATTTTCTGGGAATTTGTGGGATGTTTCATGGATGGGATGAGTTTTGGGAATTGTCGCTGCCCATGGAGTGGGATCAGCTCGGAATTCCCACCCGGAGGATTCCAGGATCCCGTGGAATGGAGGGAGTTTTTCTGGGAATTTGTGGGATGTTTCATGGATGGGATGAGTTTCGGGAATTGTCGCTGCCTGTGGAATTCCCACCCAGGGCATTCCGGGATCCTGTGGAAAGGAGGGAGTTTTCCTGGGAATTTCTGGAAAAATTGCTCAGGGATGAGTTTTGGGAATTGTTGCTGCCCGTGGAATTCCCACCCACAGCATCCCAGGATCCCGTGGAAGGGAGGGAGTTTTTCCTGGGAATTTGTGGAAAAATTGCTCAGGGACGAGTTTTGGGAATTGTTGCTGCCCGTGGAATTCCCACCCACAGCATTCCAGGATCCCGTGGAATGGAGGGATTTTTCCTGGGAATTTGGGAGTTGTTTTATCCCTGGTGTTGCTCAGGGATGAGTTTTGGGAATTGTCACTGCCCGTGGAATTCCCACTCAAAGCATCCCAGGATCCCGTGGAATGGAGGGAGATTTTCTGGGAATCTGTGGGATTTTTCATGGATGGGATGAGTTTTGGGAATTGTTGCTGCCCGTGGAATTCCCACCCGGAGCATTCTGGGATCCCGTGGAATGGAGGGAGTTTTTCTGGGAATCTGTGGGATTTTTCATGGATGGGATGAGTTTTGGGAATTGTCACTGCCCATGGAGTGGGATCAGCTCAGAATTCCCACCCAGAGCATTCCAGGATCCTGTGGAATGGAGGGAGTTTTTCCTGGGAATTTGTGGGATGTTTCAATGATGGGATGAGTTTTGGGAATTGTCGCTGCCCATGGACTGGGATCAGCTTGGAATTCCCACCCGGAGCATCCCAAGATTGCATGGAACAAAGGGAGATTTGGGGTCACTCCCCAGGGATTGGGGTGTCCCTGGATAACTGGGAGAGGCCCTGGAGTGGGATTTGGATCCAGAGGGGATGGATGGGGGGAACACGGGCAGGGAAATCCCAGTGGGAAAAGCTCCAGTGGTCGTGATCCCGGCAGGAGCTGGCGTGGGATCCCCATCCTTGGGAATGGCTTCTCATGAGCCCTTCCACCCCATCCCCATTATTATCCCATGATCCCAGTATCCCAGTATCCCAGTATCCCCATTCCTTCCAGTGGTTGTTATCTCATCAGCCCTTCCATCCCATCCCCATCATTATCCCAGTATCCCATGATCCCAGTATTCCCCATTCCCGTGGTGGTTCTCCCGGCACGATCTGGCGTGGGATCCCGATCCTTGGGAATGGCTTCTCGTGACTATCCCCATCATTATCCCAGTATCCCGTGATCCTGTGATCCCAGTATCCCCCATTCCCGTGGTCGTTATCCCAGCAGGAGCTGGCGTGGCATCCCCATCCTTGGGAATGGCTTCTCATGAGCCCTTCCACCCCATCCCCATCATTATCCCAGTATCCCAGTATCCCATTATCCCAGTATCCCCATTCCAGTGGTTGTTATCTCATCAGCCCTTCCACCCCATCCCCGTTATTATCCCAGTATCCCATGATCCCATTATCCCAGTATCCCCCATTCCCAAGGTCGTTATCCCGGCAGGAGATGGCGTGGGATCCCGATCCTTGGGAATGGCTTCTCTTCAGCCCTTCCATCCCATCCCCATTATTATCCCATGATCCCAGTATCCCATTATCCCATTATCCCAGTATCCCCATTCCAGTGGTTGTTATCTCATCAGCCCTTCCATTCCATCCCCATTATTATCCCATGGTCCCAGTATCCCAGTATCCCGTGATCCCAGTATCCCACATTCCCATGCTCGTTATCCCGGCAGGAGCTGGCGTGGGATCCCGATCCTTGGGAATGGCTGCTCATGAGCCCTTCCACCCCATCCCCATTATTATCCCAGTGTCCCAGTATTCCAGTATCCCAGTATCCCCCATTCCCGTGGTGGTTCTCCCGGCAGGAGGTGGCGTGGGATCCCCATCCTTGGGAGTGGCTGCTCATGACTATCCCCATCATTATCCCAGTATCCCAGTATCCCCCATTCCCGTGGTTGTTATCCCGGCAGGAGCTGGCGTGGGATCCCAATCCTTGGGAATGGCTGATCATGAGCCCTTCCACCCCATCCCCATTATTATCCCATGATCCTTGGGATCCCGATCCTTGGGAATGGCTGCTCATGGGCCCTTCCACCCCATCCCCATCCTTATCCCAGTATCCCGTGATCCCAGTATCCCCCATTCCCGTGGTGGTTCTCCCGGCAGGAGCTGGCGTGGGATCCCCATCCTTGGGAATGGCTTCTCGTGCCTATCCCCATCATTATCCCGGTATCCCGTGATCCCGTGATTCCCTGTTGTTTCTCCCGCAGGAGCTGGCCTGGCAGCAGCAGGAGCCGTCGCAGCGGCGCCTGGGCTTCGTCCCGCGGCGCTTCCCGAGCCTGCGCGCCGTGCCCGCCTACCCGCGCTTCATCCACGAGCGCTTCGAGCGCTGCCTCGACCTCTACCTCTGCCCCCGACAGCGCAAGATGAGGGTGAGCCCCCCTCGTCCCACCAAAAAAAAATCCTGGAATGTTTTGCCGGGAATGCCCAACACAGCCCTCCCGGGAATTCCGGAGGGTTGGGAGCAGCTGGGATTGGTGCGGTGTCCGTCCCGCAGGTCAACGTGGATCCCGAGGATCTCATTCCCAAACTGCCCAGGCCGAGGGATCTGCAGCCCTTCCCCACCACCCAGGCTCTGGTGAGGGATTTTTTTTTGGGAATTTGGTGGAATTCTGGGATTTGGTGGGTTCCTGAATGGGAATGGGAATGGGGGAGTTCCCAGGAGGGGGCTGAGAGAGCTGGGGAGGCTCATCCCGGAGAAAATTGGGGTTGAGGGGATCCAGGGTGGGATCTGCTCCCGGGAAACAGGGACAGGGCCCAGGGAATGACCTCAGGTTGGGATTTTTGGGAATATTCCGCCTGGAATTTGGTGGAATTCTGGGATTTGGTGGGTTCGTGGTTGGGATGGGAATGGGGGAGTTCCCCGGAGGGGGCTGAGAGAGCTGGGGGGGCTCATCCTGGAGAAAAGTGGGATTGAGGGGATCCAGGGTGGGATCTGCTCCCAGGAAACAGGGACAGGACCCAGGGAATGGCCTCAGGTTGGGATTTTTGGGAATATTCCCCTGGAAAGGGCTGGAATTCCGGGCTGGAATCCCCATTCCCTGGAAATCCCATCCCTGTGGGTGCGGGATGGGGTGGCCTTGGCCTTGGGATCCCTCCAGGTCCCAAATTCCTCCTCCCTTCCCAAAATCCCAAATTCCTCCTCGCTTCCCAAAATCCCAAATTCCTCCTCCCTTCCCAAAACCCCAAATTCCCCCTCCCTTCCCAAAATCCCAAATTCCTCCTCCCTTCCCACGGATTCCGGAGCAGCTCCCAGAGGCTCCCATGGAGCTCCTGGGATTTGGGATTCTCCCTCATTCCCGTTTTTTTCCCAGATTTACCGCGGCCATTCCAGCCTGGTGCGGACCCTGAGCGTCTCCCCCAGCGGGCAGTGGTTGGTGTCAGGTACGGATCCACCCCTGGATTGGGAATTCCCGGGATAATTCCCACGGATCCACAGCCCAGCTCCACCCGGAGCTGCTCCGGGGCCAGGGTTGGGGTCGGGGCTTTTCCCCCTGGAAAATCCCAAACTCGGCTCTGGGGGAGGATCCCGGGATTGGCCCCGCCCTGCAGCGCCTCTGGAATGGTCTGGAGCTTTTCCAGCTGCTCTGGGCTCCCAGTCCCACTCCCGTTATCCCAGTCCCATTATCCCATTCCCATCATCCCATTCCCATCATCCCATCCCTATTCCCAGTCCAATTCCCATCCCCATTCCCTTTCCCATTATCCCATTCCCATCATCCCATTCCCATCATCCCATTCCCATCATCCCATCCCTATTTCCAATCCAATTCCCATCCCCATTCCCTTTCCCATTATCCCATTCCCATTATCCTATTCCCATTATCCCAATATCCCATTCCTAATCTCAATCCTGATCCCATCCCTGTTATCCCATTATCCCATTCCCATCATCCCATCCCTATTCCTATCCCCATCCCATTATCCCATCCCCATTCCCATCCCCATTCCCATTATCCCAATATCCCATTCCTAATCTCAATCCTAATCCCATTCCTGGTATCCCATTATCCCATTGCCATTATCCCATTCCCATCCCATTCCCATTTCATTCCCATTATCCCATTATCCCATCCCCATTCCCAATCCCATTATCCCCTTATCTCAATCCCAATTCCATTCCCATTATCCCATCCCCATTACCCCATTGTTACCCCACTGTTACCCTGTTGTTACCCCATCATTACCCCGCTGTTCCCCTGCTGTTACCCCACTTTTACCCCATTATTACCCCACTGTTCCCCCACTGTTACCCTGCTGTTACCCCACTGTTACCCCATTATTACCCCACTGTTACCCCATTATTACCCCGCTGTTCCCCTGCTGTTACCCCATTGTTCCCCCACTGTTACCCCCCTGTTACCCCATTATTACCCTGTTGTTACCCCACTGTTACCCCACTGTTGCCCTGTTGTTACCCCATTACTACCCCGCTGTTCCCTCATTGTTACCCCATTATTACCCCATTATTACCCCACTGTTATCCCGCTGTTACCCCTTTGTTACCCCTTTGTTACCCCATTATTACCCCCCTGTTCCCTCATTGTTACCCCCTGTTACCCCATTATTACCCCGCTGTTACCCTGTTGTTACCCCACTATTCCCCCATTGTTACCCTGTTGTTACCCCATTATTACCCCACTGTTACCCCGCTCTTACCCAGCTGTTGCCCCATTGTTACCCCAGTATTCTCCCATTGTTACCCCTCTGTTACCCCACTGTTCCCCCATTGTTACCCCGCTGTTACCCCTCTGTTACCCCGTTTTCACCCGCGCAGGCTCTGACGACGGCACGGTGCGTTTCTGGGAGGTGAGCTCTGCGCGCTGCCTGCGCACGCTGCCCGTGGGCGCCGTGGTCAAGAGCGTGGCCTGGAACCCCAACCCCTCCATCTGCCTGGTGGCCGTGGCCGTGTGAGTGCCCTGGGAGCGTCCCCACATTCCCAGATTTCCCTGGGAGCATTCCCACATTCCCAGATTTCCCTGGAACCCCAACCCCTCCATCTGCCTGGTGGCCGTGGCCGTGTGAGTGCCCCAGGACCATCCCCACATTCCCAGATTTCCCTGGGATCATCCCCTCATTCCCAGATTTCCCCGGGAGCATCCCCAGACTCCCAGATTTCCCTGGAACCCCAACCCCTCCATCTGCCTGGTGGCCGTGGCCATGTGAGTGCCCCGGGAGCATCCCCACATTCCCAGATTTCCCTGGGATCATTCCCACGTTCCCAGATTTCCCTGGGAGCATCCCCACATTCCCAGATTTCCCTGGAACCCCAACCCCAGCATCTGCCTGGTGGCCGTGGCCGTGTCAGTGCCGCCTGGGAGCATCCCCTCATTCCCAGATTTCCCCGGGAGCATCCCCTCATTCCCAGATTTCCCCGGGAGCATTCCCACATTCCCAGTTTCCCCTGGGATCATTCCCACATTCCCAGATTTCCCTGATCCCAGATTCTCCCTGATCCCAGAGGATTCTCCCTGATCCTGGATTTTCCATTCCCCAGGGATGAGCAGCTGCTCCTGGGGAGGATTCCCTGATCCCAGAGCGTTCCCTGATCCCAGACAATTCCCCTGATCCCAGAGGATTCCCCTGATCCCAGAGCATTCCCTGATCCCAGAGGGTTCCCCCTGATCCCAGGGGACTCCTCCTGATCCCAGAAGATTCCCCCTGATCCCAGAGGATTCCCTGATCCCAGAGGATTCCCCCTGATCGCAGAGGATTCCCTGATCCCAGATTCTCCCTGATCCCAGAGGATTCTCCCTGATCCTGGATTTCCCATTCCCAGGGATGAGCAGCTGCTCCTGGGGAGGATTCCCCCTGATCCCAGAGGGTTCCCCCTGATCCCAGAGGGTTCCCCCGATCCCAGAGCGTTCCCCCCGATCCCAGAGGGTTCCCCCTGATGCCGTGTTTCCCATTCCCAGGGATGAGCAGGTTCTCCTGGTGAACCCGGGCCTGGGGGACCGGCTGCTGGTGGCGGCCACGGATCAGCTCCTGGATTCCTGGCAGGCCCCGGAGGAGGAGCGGCTGCAGCCGGCGCGCTGGATCCCGGCCGGCCCCGAGGAGCGCGCCAGGGGCATCCGGCTGCTGGTGCAGCACAGCAAGGTGGGAGCGGCATTCCCGGGATCCCCCTGGGATCGGCATTCCCGGGATCTGGCCGGGATCATTGTTCTTGGAATATGGCCGGGATCAGCACTCCTGGGATCTGACTGGGATCAGCATTCCTGGGATCTGGGTGGGATCACCGTTCTTGGGATCTGGGTGAGATCACCATTCTTGGGATCTGGGTGGGATCAGCATTCCCAGATCTAGGTGGGATCATTGTTCTTGGGATCTGGGTGGGATCAGCGTTCCCAGGATCCAGATGGGATCCGCGTTCCTAGGATTTGCGTGGGATCAGCGTTCCCAGGATCCAGCTGGGATCAGCATTCCTATCTTTGGGTGGGATTGGCATTCTTGGGATCTGACCATGATCAGCATTCTTGGGATCTGGGTGGGATTGATGTTCTTGGGATCTGGGTGGGACCGGTATTTCCGAGATCCCACTGGGATCAGCATTCCCGGGATCCCGCTGGGATCGGCATTCCCGGGATCCCGCTGGGATCAGCATTCCTGGGATCTGGGTGGGATTGGTGTTCTTGGGATCCCACTGGGATCGGCATTCCCAGGATCTGGCCAGGATCATTGTTCTTGGAATATGGCCAGGATCAGCATTCCTGGGATCTGGGTGGGATCGATGTTCTTGGGATCTGGGTGGGACCGGTATTTCTGAGATCCCACTGGGACCGGCATTCCCGGGATCCAGCTAGGATCAGCATTCCTGGGATCCCGCTGGGATCAGCATTCCCGGGATCTGGCCAGGATCAGCATTCCTGGAATTTGGGTGGGATCGGCATTCCTGGGATCCCGCTGGGATCCGCATTCGCAGGGTTTGGGTGGGATCGGCATTCCCAGGATCTGGCCAGGATCCGCATTCCCGGGATCTGGCCAGGATCAGGATTCCTGGGATCTGGGTGGGATCAGCATTCCCAGATCTGGATGGGATTGATGTTCTTGGGATCTGGATGGGATCAGCATTCCCGGGGTTTTGGTGGGATCAGCATTCCCAGAATCTGGATGGGATCGGCATTCTTGGGATCCGGGTGGGATCAGCATTTCTGGGATCCAGCTGGGATTGGCATTCCTATCTTTGGGTGGGATCAGCATTCCTGGGATCTGGATGGGATCGGCATTCTCAGAATCCGGCTGAGATCAGCATTCCCAGGATTCAGATGGGATCATTGTTCTTGGGATCTGTCTGGGATTGGCATTCCCAGGATGCGGGTGGGATTGGCATTCCTGGGATCCTGCTGGGATCAGTATACTTAGAATATGGCCAGGATCAGCATTCCTGGGATCTGGGTGGGATCAGCATTCCTGGGATCCCACTGGGATCGGCACTCCTGGGATCTGACCGGGATCATTGTTCTTGGAATATGGCCAGGATCAGCATTCCTGGGATCTGGATGGGATCACCATTCCTGGGATCTGGGTGGGATCAGCATTCCCAGGATCCCGCTGGGATCGGCCTTACCAGGGTTTGAGTGGGATCAGCATTCCCAGAATCTGGGTGGGATCAGCATTCCTAGGATCTGGCTGGGATCGGCATTCCTGGCGTTTGGGTGGGATCGGCATTCCCGGGATCTGAGTGGGATCGGTATTCCCAGGGTTTTGGTGGGATCAGCATTCTCAGGATCCAGCTGGGATCAGCATTCCTATCTTTGGGTGGGATTGGCATTCCCGGGATCTGGCCACAATCAGCATTCCTGGGATCTGGGTGGGATCAGCATTCCCAGATCTGGTGGGATCAGCATTTCCGGGATCCCACTGGGAACAGTATTCTTGGAATATGGCCAGGATCAGCATTCCTGGGATCTGGGTGGGATCAGCATTCCCAGAATCTGGGTGGGATCGGCATTCCCGGGATCCATGTGGGATCAGCATTCCTGCGGTTTTGGTGGGATCAGCATTCCCAGGATCTGGGTGGGATCGATGTTCTTGGGATTTGGGTGGGATCAGCATTCCCAGAATCCAGATGGGATCAGTGTTCCTGGGATCTGGGTGGGATCGACATTCCTGGGATCTGGCCATGATCAGCATTCCTGAGATCTCATGGGATCAGCATTCCCGGGGTTTTGGTGGGATCAGCATTCCCAGAATCTGGGTGGGATCAGCATTCCCGGGATCCAGCCGGGATCGGCATTCCCAGGATCTGGGGCTTTTGAATCAACCCCAGCCCAGGATCCTGGGCTCCTTCCCACATCTGCATCCCAAGGGACACGATTCCAAGAGGATCCTTGTTCCCAGCTCTGTCTCCCAAGGGAAGGATCCCAGATGGATCCTGACCCTCTCTCCACATCCCAAGGGATCCCTTCCCATTCCTGGGAATCCTGGGAATTGCCGGAGCCTTTCCCCAGCCCCGTTTTCCAGGGATCCCCAGGAACATTTCCAGGAGCTGCAGGAATTCCAGCTGGGATCGGCCCCTTTTCCCAGCTTCTCCCGGGAATCCTCAGCCTCAGTTCCTGCCCTGCTTCCCAAGACCCCAAATCCCAGAATTCCACCAAATTCCAGGGGAAAATTCCTGACAATCCCAACCTGAGGCCTTTCCCTGTGTCCTGTCCCGGTTTCCTGGGAGCAGATCCTGCCCTGGATCCCCCTGGATCCCTTCAATCCCAATTTTCTCTGGGATGAGCCCCAACAGCTCCCTCAGATGCTCCCGGGAATTCCCCCATTCCCAAAAATCCCATTCCCAATCCTAATCCCATTCCCAATCCCAATCCCATTCCCAAAAATCCCAGTCCCATTCCCAATCCCAGTCCCATTCCTATCCCTGACCCACTAACCAAACTCGCACCCTCTCCCCTTCCCTGATCCCGCTGTTCCCACCGTGGGGAGCTCCAGGATGATCCAGAAGATCGGGATCTCGGGATCTCACCCGGATCCCATTCCCGTTTTCACATTCCCATTCCCATCCCAAGGAGCTCTGGGATGATCCAGAAACTCAGGATCTCTCTCAGATCCCATTCCCATCCCAAGGAGGTCCAGCATGATCCAGAAGATCGGGATCTGGGGATCTGACCTGGATCCCACTCCCATTCCATTCCCAGCCGGTGACACAGGTGACGTGGCACAGCCAGGGCGGTTCCTGTGCCTTGGTGGTGATCCAGAGGGTCGGGATTTGGGGATCTGACCTGGATCCCAATCCCATTCCCAGCTGGTGAGGCAGGTGGCATGGACGATTCTTGTGCCTCAGGGTGATCCCGAGGGTCAGGATTTCAGGATCTGACCGGGATCCCAATCCCATTGCTGTTCCTGTTCTCACTGCCACCTTGGGGAGCTCCGGGATGATCCAGAGGGTTGGGATTTTGGGATCTGACCTGGATCCCAATCCCATTCCCACCCCGAGAAGCTCTGGGATGATCCAGAGGGTCGGAATCTCAGGATCTCACCCAGATCCCGTTCCAGATCCCAATCCCATTGCATTCCTAGCCGGTGACGTGGCACGGCCAGGGTGATTCCTGGGCCTCAGTGGTGATCCAGAGGGTCAAGATTTCTTGATCACACCTGGATCCCAATCCCATTCCCAGCTGGTGACACAGGTGACGTGGCACAGCCAGGGTGATTCTTTTGCCCCGGTGGTGATCCAGAGGGTCGAGATTTCAGGATCTGACCCAGATCCCAATCCCATTGCTGTTCCTGTTCTCACTGCCACCTTGGGGAGCTCCGGGATGATCCAGAGGGTCGGGATTTCGGGATCTGACCCATTTCCCATTCCCATTGCTGTTCCGGTTCTCACTGCCACCTTGGGGAGCTCTGGGATGATCCAGAGGGTCGGGATTTCAGGACCTGACCCATTTCCCCATTCCCATCCCCATTCCCAGCCGGTGACGCAGGTGACGTGGCACGGCAAGGGCGACTCCTGTGCCTCGGTGGTGATCCAGAGGGTCGGGATTTCGGGATCTGACCCAGATCCCCCTCCCATTGCTGTTCCTGTTCTCACTGCCACCTTGGGGAACTCCGGGATGATCCAGAGGGTCGGGATTTCGGGATCTGACCCATTTCCCACTCCCATCCCCATTCCCAGCCGGTGATGCAGGTGACGTGGCACGGCAAGGGCGACTACTGGGCGTCGGTGGTGCGGAACCCCGGCAGCCGGCAGGTGCTGATCCACCAGAGCAGCCGGCGCTGGAGCCAGGACCCGTTCCGGAAGAGCCCCGGGATGATCCAGTGCGTGCGGTTCCACCCGCTCCGGCCCTACTTCCTGGTGGCCTCGCAGCGCTCGGTGCGCGTCTACAACCTGCTGCGCCAGGAGCTCACCAAGAAGCTGCAGAGCAACTGCCAGTGGATCTCCAGCATGGCCGTGCACCCCGGAGGTGCGGGATCGAACGCTGGGAATGCTGGGATCTCCCCCTGGGAATGAGAGGATTACCCTGGGAATGCTCCCTGGGAATGAGGGGATCCGGCCCTGGGAATGAGGGGATCTGCCCCCGGAATGAGGGGATCACCCCGGAAACACCCCCTGGGAATGGGGGGATCGCCCTGGGATCCCCCCTGGGAATGAAGGGATCGCTCCGGGAATGAGGGGATCTCCCCTGGGAATGAGGGGATCGCCCTGGGAATGAGGGGATCACCCCGGGAGCAGTGGGATCCCCCCTAGAAACGAGGGGATTGCTCGGGAATGAGGGGATCCTCCCTGGGAATGAGGGAATCACCCCGGGAACGCCAGGATCCCCTGGGAATGAGGAGATTGCCCTGGGAACGCCGGGATCTCCTGCAGGAATGAGGGGATTACCCCGGGATCGCCCCTGGGAATGCTGGGATTCCCCCGGGATTGAGGGGATAGCTCGGGAATGAGGGGATCCCCCCTGGGAAGACCGGGATCGCCCCGGGAACGCCCCCTGGGAATGAGGGGATCGGCCCTGGGAATGAGGGGATCCCCCTCTGGGAATGAGGGGATCGCCCCAGGAACACCAGGATCTCCCCTGGGAATGCTGGGATCCCCCTGGGAATGAGGGGATCACCCCTGGAATGCCGGGATCCCCCCTGGGAATGAGGGGATCACCCCTGGAATGCCGGGATCCCCCCTGGGAATGAGGGGATCCCCCTGGGAATGAGGGGATCGCAGTGGGAATGCCCCCTGGGAACAAGGGGATCGCCCCGGGAACACCGGGTTCCCCCCCCGGGGAGGAGGAGATCTGCCCTGGGATCCCCCTGGGAGCGAGGGGATCCTCCCTGGGAACGCTGGGATCCCCCCTGGGAACGAGGGGATCCCGCTGATCCCGGGGTGTTTCCCTAGGGGACAACGTGATCTGCGGCAGCTACGACAGCAAGCTGGCCTGGTTTGACCTGGACCTGTCCACGCGGCCCTACCGAGTGCTGAGGTGAGTCCTGGGATCCCTGAGGATTCCTGGGATCCACTGGGGTGGTCCTGGGAGCATTCCCAGTGTCCCAGCTCTCCCTGGATTCTGGGATCTGCTGGGATCCACTGGGAGCATTCCCAGTGTCCCAGCTCTCCCTGGCAGCCGCAATCCCAGCTCGTCCCAGGTTTTTGTTCATCCCGTTTTCCAGGCTCTGATTCCTGTTTTCCCAGTGTTTTTCCCACTGCTAATTCCCAATTTTCCCGTTGTTTTTCCCATTGCTAATTCCTGTTTTTCCCGGTGTTTTTCCCGTTTTTTTTCCTATTGTTTTTCCCATTGTTTTTCCCGTTGCTGATTCCCGTTGTTTTTCCCGTTGCTGATTCCCGTTGTTTTTCCCTGTTCTGATTCCCATTTTTCCCGTTGCTAATTCCCGTTTTTCCCATTGTTTTTCCCTGTTCTGATTCCCATTTTTCCTGTTGCTAATTGCCATTTTGCCCAGTGTTTTTCCTGGTGCTAATTCCCGTTTTTCCCGTCGCTGATTCCCATTTATCCCACTGTTTTTCCCGGTGTTTTTCCCTGTTCTGATTCCTGTTTTTCCCGTTGCTAATTCCCATTTTTCCCGTTGTTTTTCCCTGTTCTGATTCCCGTTTTTCCCAGCTCTAATTCCCATTTTTCCTGTTGTTTTTCCCATTGCTGATTCCCGTTTTTCCCATTGCTAATTCCCATTTTTCCCATTGTTTTTCCCGTTGTTTTTCCCTGGTCTGATTCCCGTTATTCCCGTTGCTGATTCCCGTTGTTTTTCCCATCGCTCATTCCCATTGTTTTTCCCGGTGTTTTTCCCGTTGCTGATTCCTGGTTTTCCCTGTTCCTATTCCCGTTTTTCCCATTGTTTTCCCGTTGCTGATTCTCGCTGTTTTTCCCGTTGTTTTTCCCTGTTATGATTCCAATTTTTCCTGTTGCTAATTCCCATTTTCCGGTTGTTTTTCCCCTTGCTGATTCCCATTTTTCCCGTTGCTGATTCCCATTTTCCCAGCTCTAATTCCCATTTTTCCCGTTGTTTTTCCCAGCTCTAATTCCCATTTTTCCCGTTGTTTTTCCATGTTCTGATTCCTGTTTTCCCAGCTCTAATTCCCATTTTTCCCTTTGTTTTCCAGTTGCTAATTCCCATTTTTCCCGTTGTTTTTCCAATTGCTGATTCCCTTTTTTCCCGTTGCTCATTCCCATTTTCCCATTGTTGATTCCCGTTTTCCCGTTGCTAATTCCCATTTTTCCCGTTGTTTTTCCCGTTGCTGATTCACGTTTTTCCCTGTTGTGATTCCCGTTTTTCCTGGTGGTAATTCCCATTTTTCCTGTTGTTTTTCCTGTTGCTAATTTCCATTTTCCCGTTGTTTTTCCCGTTGATTTTCCCATTGCTGATTCCCATTTTTCCCTGTTCTGATTCCCGTTTTTCCCATTGCTGATTCCCGCTGTTTTTCCCCTTGTGTTTCCCTATTCCGATTCCCGTTTTTCCTGTTGCTAATTCCCATTTTTACCGTTGTTTTTCCCGTTGTTTTTCCCTGTTCCGATTCCCATTTTTCCCGTTGTTTTCCCGTTGCTGATTCCCATTTTTCCCAGCTCTAATTCCCATTTTTCCCATTGTTTTCCCATTGCTGATTCCGGGTGTTTTTCCCGTTGCCGATTCCCGTTGTTTTCCCGTTGCTGATTCCCATTTTTCCCAGCTCTAATTCCCATTTTCCCCGTTGTTTTCCAGTTGCTGATTCCCGCTGTTTTTCCCGTTGTTTTTCCCTGTTCCGATTCCCGTTTTTCCCGTTGTTTTTCCTGTTGCTGATTCCTGTTGCTAATTCCCATTTTTCCTGTTGTTTTTCCCGTTGCTGATTGCCATTTTTCCCATTGTTTTCCTGTTGCTAATTCCCATTTTCCCGTTGTTTTCCGGTTGCTGATTCCTGTGTTTTTCCCTGTTCTAATTCCCATTTTTCCCACCTCTAATTCCCATTTTCCCATTGATTTTCCCATTGCTGATTCCCATTTTTCCCCGTTCCGATCCCCATTTTTCCCGTTGCTGATTCCCGTTGTTTTCCCGTTGCTGATTCCAGGTGTTTTTCCCGTTGCTGACTCCCTTTGTTTCTCCTGTTGCTGATTCCCGTTGTTTTTCCCTGTTCTGATTCCCATTTTTCCTGTTGCTGATTCCCATTTTTCCCAGCTCTAATTCCCATTTTTCCCTTTGTTTCTCCCGTTGCTGATTCCTGTTGTTTTCCCGTTGCCGATTCCTGTTGTTTTCCCATTGCTGATTCCCATTTTTCCCAGCTCTAATTCCCATTTTTCCCATTGTTTTCCAGTTGCCGATCCCCGTTGTTTTTCCCTGTTCTGATTCCCATTTTTCCCAGCTCTAATTCCCATTTTTCCCATTGTTTTCCCGTTGCTGATTCCCGGTGTTTTTCCCATTGCTGATTCTGGGTGTTTTTCCCGTTGCTAATTCCCACATTCCTATTGGTTTTCCATGTTCTGATTCCCGTTGTTTTTCCCTGTTCTGATTCCCATTTTTCCCAGCTCTAATTCCCATTTTTCCCGTTGTTTTTCCCGTTGTTTCTCCCGTTGCCCATTCCCGCCGTGTCTCCGTCCCCGCAGGCACCACGGCCGCGCCGTGCGCTCGGTGGCGTTCCACCGCCGCTACCCGCTGTTCGCCTCCGGCTCCGACGACGGCTCCGTCATCGTCTGCCACGGCATGGTCTACAAGTACGGAACGGGGCCGGAATTCCGGGATTCCTTCACGGGATTTATGGGATTTGTTTGTGGGATCCGTGAGATTTTCTTGTGGGATTCACGGGAATTGTTTGTGGGATTTATGGGATTTATTTATTGGATTTATTTATGGGATTCACGGGAATTTTCACGGGATTTATGGGATTTATTTGTGGGATTTATGGGATTTATTTATGGGATTCACCAGAATCGTCTGTGGGATTTGTGGGATTTGTGGGATTTATGGGATTTACTTGTGGGATTCACGGGAATTGTCACGGGATTTATGGGATTTATTTATGGGATTCATGGATTCGTTTGTGGGTTTTGTGGGATTTATTTGGGGGATTCACGGGAATTGTTTGTGGGATTTATTTGGGGGATTCACAGGAATCGTGTGTGGGATTTATGGGATTTGCTTGTGGGATTCACGGGAATTGTCACGGGATTTATGGATTTATTTATGGGATTGATTTATGGGATTGATTTATGGGATTTACGGGATTGATGGAATTTGTGGGATTTCCAAGATCAGATCCCTCTTTTTGGGCTCCTTGGGGTCCCGCAGTGTTTTTGGGGAGCTTTTGGGCAATCCTGGAATTATCTGGGATCTGGGGGTGGGAGCAGCGGCTCTGGGGGTCCCATGGTGGGCAAACCTCCGGGAATTCCCATTCCCAGGGTGAGAATTCCCACTCCCAGAATTCCCATTCCCCTTCCAAAATTCCCATTCCCAGTGAGAGAATTCCCATCCTTACTCCCAGAATTCCCACTCCCAGAATTCCCATTCCCCTTGTGAGAATTCCCATCCTCACTCCCAGAATTCCCACTCCCAGAATTCCCATTCCCGTCCCAAAATTCCCATTCCCAGTGAGAGAATTCCCATTCCCCACTCCTGGAATTCCCGTTCCCCTTGTCAGAATTCCCATTCCCAGTGTGAGAATTCTCGTTCCCGCTCCCAGAATTCCCACTCCAGGCGTTTCCATCCCCGCTCCTGGAATTCCCATTCCCCACCCCAGAACTCCCATTCCCGCTGTGAGAATTCCCATTCCCACTCCCAGAATTCCCATCCCCACTGTCAGCATTCCCGTCCCCTCTGTCAGAATTCCCATTTCCATTGAGACAATTCCCATTCCCAGTATGCGAATTCCCATCCTCACTCCCCTCATTCCCATTCCCACAGTGAGAATTCCCATCCCCAGTCTCAGCATTCCCATTCTCAGTCCCAGAATTCCCATTCCTGGTGTCACAATTCCCATTCCGGTGTCAGAATTCCCATTCCCATTGTCACCATTCCCATTCCCGGTGTTACCATTTCCGTTCCCGGTGTCACCATTCCCATCCCCGGTGTCAGAATTCCCATTTCCATTGAGACAATTCCCATTTCCATTGGCGCAATTCCCATTCCCATTGTCCCCATTCCCATTCCCGGTGTCACCGTTCCCATTTCCGGTGTCAGAATTCCCATTCCAGTGTCCCCATTCCCATTCCCGGTGTCCCCGTTCCCATTCCCGCTGTCCCCATTCCCATTCCGGTGTCCCCATTCCCGGTGTCCCTGTTCCCATTCCTGGTGTCCCCATTCCCGGTATTCCCATTCCCATTGACACAATTCCCATTCCCAGTCTCAGCATTCCCATTCCCGGTGTCCCCGTTCCCAGTGTCCCCGTTCCCGGTGTTTCCCCGTTCCCATTCCCGGTGTCCCCGTTCCCGGTGTTTTCCCCGTTCCCGGTGTTTTCCCCGTTCCCATTCCCGGTGTTTCTCCCTCGGGCAGTGACCTGCTGCAGAACGCGCTGCTGGTGCCGCTCAAGGTGCTCAAGGGCCACGCGCCCACCCTGGACCTCGGCGTGCTCGACGTCGCCTTCCACCCCCAGCAGCCCTGGCTGTTCTCCTCGGGTGCCGACGGCACCGTGCGACTCTACACCTGATTGATCCACCGGGATCCACCGGGATCCACTGGGATCCACCTGGGATTCACCCTGGGATCCACCGGGATCCACCTGGATCCAGAGGGATCCCCTGGCTCTGCTCCTGCTGGCCCCGTGTGCCCCACCAGCTGACCTCGCTCTTGTGGGGATCCAGCGGGATCCACAGGGATCCACCACCTCTGGAACTCAATAAAGGCTGTTATAGGATGCGATCCCGGGGTCTCCGTGTGCTGAATTCCCCGGAATTCCCGTTCCCACATCCCTCAGTGCCCCCCAGCCCCATCCCCACATTCCCAGCGCACGGAATTCCCAGGATCCACTGGAATCGTGAAAGGTTTTTTTTTTGCATGGGATGGGACATGGAATGGGACCTGGAATGGGATCTGGAATGGGACATGGAATGGGATCTGGGATAGAACCTGGAATGGGATCTGGAAAAAAATCTGGGATAGAACCTGGAATGGGACCTGGGATAGAACCTGGAATGGGATCTGGACCAGGATCTGGGATAGAACCTGGAATTGGATCTGGAAAAGGATCTGGAATGGGACCTGGAAAAGGATCTGGGATAGAACCTGGAATGGGATCTGGAATGGGACCTGGGATGGGATCTGGGATGGGATCTGGAGCGGGACCTGGAATGGGACCTGAGATAGAACCTGGAATGGGATCTGGAAAAAAATCTGGGATAGAACCTGGAATGGGATCTGGGATAGAACCTGGGATGGGATCTGGGATAGAACCTGGAATGGGATCTGGAAAAAAATCTGGGATAGAACCTGGAATGGGACCTGGAATGGGATCTAGGATAGAACCTGGAATGGGATCTGGGATGGGATCTGGGATAGAACCTGGAATGGGACCTGGAATGGGATCTGGGATGGGATCTGGGATAGAACCTGGAATGGGATCTGGGATGGGACCTGGACCAGGATCCCAAAGGAAAATCCGGAGGTGGGACAGAAATGGGGCAGGACCAGCTGGGAAATTCCAAGGTTTTCCCCGTGGATGAGAGCCTGGACAAACCCCTGGACCACCCCCGTGGAGACCCAGGCGGGATCTCCCCCTTCCCATCCCTCAAATCCCGAGGAATCCCAAAATTCCAGAGTGGGATCAGGAGCCAAAAGCTTTATTTCCAAAACCAGGTCTCTGTACAGGGTGGAATTCCAGGTGGGAATTCTGGGAACAGATCCCAAAATTATCCAACGGGAAGCAGCAGAGAGGGCTGGGAATGGATCCCATCCCAAATTCCGGCCAAATTCCCACTTTTTTTTGCCCCCTGAGGATGGAGGTGATGGAAGACTTTTCCCATGGATCGGGATCTCCCCGGGAATATTGCTGAGCAGAGCTGGGAATTCCAGGAATTTCAGGAATTCCGGGATTCAGAGGAGGCGCACGAGGCGTCCCGGGGTCTCAGAGCTGGGAATTCCAGGAATTTTGGGAATTCCGGGATTCAGAGGAGGCGCACGAGGCGTCCCAGGGTCTCGGCCACCTTGACCCGCACGGCCGGATCCGGATCCTTGAGCAGCAGCTGCAGCGCTGGAACGGCAGAGCAGGGATGGGGTCAGGATCGGGATCGGGGTCGGGATCGGGATCGGGATTGGGATCAGGATCAGGGTCAGAATTGGAGTCAGGATTGGGTTTGGGATGAGGATTAGGATCAGGATCAGGATCAGGATGGGAGTCGTGATTGGGATCAGGATCAGAAAGAATCAGGACTGGGATCAGGATTGGGATCGGGATCAGGATCAGGATCAGGATTGGGACTGGGATTGGGATCAGGGTCAGGATTGGAGTCAGGATCAGGATCAGGACTGGGTTTGGGATTGGGATCAGGATTAAGGCTCAGATTTGGAGTCGGGATCAGGATCAGGATCGAGACCAGGATCAGGATTGGAGTCTGGATCAGAACTGGGGTCAGGATTGGGATCATGATCAGAAAGAATCCAGATTGGGATCAGGATTGGAGTCGGGATTGGGATTGGGATCAGGATCAGGATCAGGATCAGGATTGGAGTCTGGATCAGGGTCAGGATTGGAGTCAGGATCAGAAAGAATCCGGATTGGGATTGGGATTGGAGTCAGGATTGGGATTGGGATCAGGATCGGGATCAGGATCGGGATCAGGGTCAGGATTGGAGTTGGGATCAGAAAGAATCCAGATTGGGATCAGGATTGGAGTCGGGATTGGGATTGGGATTGGGATCAGGATCGGGATAGGATCAGGATCAGGATCTGGATTGGAGTCGGGATTGGGATCAGGGTCAGGATTGGAGCTGGGATCAGAAAGAATCCGGATTGGGATCAGGATTGGAGTCAGGATTGGGATTGGGATCAGGATCAGGATCAGGACTGGGATTGGGATCAGGATCAAGGCTCAGACTTGGAGTCGGGATCAGGATCAGGACTGGAGTCGGGATTGGGATCAGGATTGGGATCGGGACCAGGATTGGGATCAGGATCAGGATTGGGATCAGGATCAGGATTGGAGTCCGGATCGGGGTCAGGACAGGAGTCAGGATTGGGATTGGGATCAGGATCAGGATCAGGACCGGGATCAAGGATTGGAGTCGGGATCAGAAAAAATCAGGATTGAGATCAGGATTGGGATCAGGATTGGAGTCAGGATTGGGACTGGGATCAGGATTGGGATCAGGATCAGGATTGGAGTCCGGATCGGGGTCAGGATTGGAGTCGGGATCAGAAACAATCAGGACTGGGATCAGGATTGGAGTCGGGATCGGGATCGGGATCAGGATCAGGATTGGAGTCAGGAATTTGGGAATTCAGGAATTTGGGAATTTGGAAATTCAGGAATTCAGTAATTTAGGAATTCGGGGATTTGGGGATTTGGGAATTCGGAAATTGGGGAATTTGGGAAATTGGGGATTTGGGGATTTGGGAATTCAGGAGTTTGGAAATGTAGAAATTTGGGGATTTGGGAATTCAGGAATTTAGGAATTTGGAAATTCAGGAATTTGGGAATTTGGGAATCCAGGAATTTTGGAATTTGGAAATGTGGAAATTCGGGAATTTAGGAATTTGGGAATTCAGGAATTTGGGAATTTTGGGATTTGGGAATTCGGGGATTTGGGAATTTGGAAATTGAGGAATTGGGGAATTCAGGAATTTGGAAATTGGGGAATTTGGGAAATTTGGGATTTTGGGAATTCCCACCCACCGGAGATGAGCTGGTCCAGGTCCACCTGCTGGCCCTGCTCCTCATCCATGTGCAGCACCAGGAACCCTGCAGGGAATTTTGGGAAAATTCCCAAAAAAACCCCAAAATTCTCCCCCAAAAAACCTCATCCAAAAATCCCAAAACCCAACAAAAACCGCCCAAAACTCCCCAGGACCGATGTCACCCCCCGGTGACAAATGCCACCGCTGTGGTGACACCAAGAGGTGACAGGACCAGGGACAAGTTTGGGGCCACCAGACACCACAAGATTCCCCAAAAACCACCCAAAACCACGCCAAAATGTCCTAAAACCACCTCAAAATGTCCCAAAACCACCCAAAACCAGCCCAAAAATCCTTTGGGGACCTCCAGGGCTGATGTCACCTCCTGGTGACAAATGCCACCACTGTGGTGACACCAAGGTGTGACAGAATCAGGGGACAAGGCTGGGGTCACCAGGGACCCCAAAACCTTCAGAATTACCCCAAAACTGACCCAAAACCACCCAAAGTCACCCCAAACCCCCTTGGGGACCTGCAGGACCGATGCCACGCCCCGGTGGCAATGCCACCGCGGTGTCCCCGTCCCTCACCGGTGAACATGGCCGCCGCCGCCCGCAGCTCCCGCCAGGGGCTCTTGAAGTAGAAGAGGTTGGTGGAGATGAGGCGGCCCAGGAGAGACGGGTGGCTGCGCATCTGCGGGGACACAGGGGACAGTGGGGACAGTGGGGACAGTGGGGGCAATGGGGACATGGGGGTCAATGGGGGCATTGGGGACAGTGGGGCCATGGGGGCAATGGGGGCATTGGGGACACTGGGGGA
>JAWWLS010000113.1:7780778-7793241 GCA_035040975.1 Myioborus melanocephalus | reverse complement strand
CTGGGTGGGAGGGGACACTGGGGAGAGTGGGGACACTGGGGACTCAGGGGACACAGGGATGGAGGGGACACTGCAGGTAGAGGGGACACTGGGGACTCAGAGGGATGGTGGGGTTAGAGGGGACAGGGGGACTGGGGCACAATGGGGAACTGGGGGACAATGGGGGGACACTGCAGGTAGAGGGGACACTGGGGAGAGTGGGGACACTGGGGACTCAGAGGGATGGCGGGGTTAGAGGGGACAGGGGGACACTGAGGGGACAGGGGGACAATGGGAGACAGGGGACACTGGGGATGTAGGGGGGACAGGGGATAGAGGGGACACTGGGGACTCAGGGGACACTGGGGATAGAGGGGACACAGGCGGATACAGGGACACTGGGGGATAGAGAGGATGGTGGGGACACAGGGATGGAGGGGACACTGGGGACACAGGGATGAAGGGGACACAGGGATGAAGGGGATAGAGGGGACACTGGGGACTCGGGATAGTGGGGATTTTGGGGACACAGGGGATAGAGGGGACACAGGGACACTGGGAACTTAGGGGGATGGTGGGGTTAGAGGGGACAGGGGGACACTGGGGACACTGAGGACAATGGGAGAACTGGGATGGAGAAGGCACAGGGGATAGAGGGGACACTGGGGACACTGAGACACAGGGGTGACACTGGGGATAGTGGGGACAGAGGGGACACTGGTGATACTGGGGACACAGGGGCTAGAAGGGACAGAGGGGACACGGGGATAGAGGGGACACAGGGACACTGGGACACAGGGGGATGGTGGGGTTAGAGGGGACAGAGGGACATGGGGGACACGGGGATAGTGGGGACAGAAGGGACACAAGGACACAAAGATGGCATGGACAGCTGGGACACGGCACGAGCCGGAGGTGGTGGGGACAGCAGGGACACTGGGACAGCAGGGACAGAGGGGACAGTGGGACACTGGGGACACCGGGCTGGCGGTGCTGGGGACACACACGGGGACAGCGGTGGGGACAGCGGCGAGGCTGGCGGGACCTGGGGACAGAGACACGGGGCTGGTGACGTCACCGGGACTGGGGACACTCCGTGTGACGTCACCAGGGGCTGGGGACAGCCCCCGTGACGTCACGGCGCGCCGATGACATCACGCCGAGGGACAGCGCGATGTCCCCGAGCTGTCCCCGCGGTCGGAACCCCCCGAGCCCGTTCCCGCCCCCCCCCCGGGACCCCTCGGGACCTCCCGGTCCGACCCTGCCCCTCCCCCACCCCAAAAACCCGCCCGGGACCCCCCCGGCCCCTCCCCCACACCTCGCTCGGCTCCCGCCGCCGCCGCTCTCTGACGTCACTTCCGCCGGAGCGGACCGGAAGTGGATCATAGAGAGGGGCCCAGAGCGCCCCCGGCCGCCATAGAGACGGGAGAGCGGCGGGGGCGCCCCCTGGCGGACCGGGGGGGCTGCGGGTCCTGAGGGAGACACGGGGGGACCCCAATGTCCCCAAAGGGACCTCAGTGGGGACCCCATGTCCCCAGAGGGACCCCAGAGTCACCAAAGGGACTCCAATGTCACCAAAGGAACCCCACAATGTCCCTAAATGGACCCTAATGTCCCCAAAGGGACCCCCCCAGTGTCCCCAAAGAGACCCCCCAGTGTCCCCAAAGGGACCCCAATGTTCCCAAAGAGACCCCAGTGTCCCCAAAGGTACCCCAATGTTCCCAAAGAGACCCCAGTGTCCCCAATGTCCTCAATGTCCCCAAAGGGGCCCCATGGGGGGGACCCCAATGCCTCCAGTGCCCCTAATGTCCCCAGTGCCCCAAAGGGACCCCAACGTCCCCACAGAGATCCCCAAGGGATCCCCATTGTCCCCAAAGTCCCTAGAGGGATCCCACTGTCCCCACAGACCCCACAGGGACCCTCATGGGACCACAATGTCCTCAATGTCCCTAAAGGGACCCCAATGTCACCAAAGGGACCCCCATAAGGACCCCAACGTCCCCAAAGTCCATGAAGGGACCCCATTGTCCCCACAGACCCCACAGGGACCCCCATGGGGACCCCAATGTCCCCAGAGAGACCCCAATGTCCCCAGAGAGACCCCAGTGTCCCCACAGGGACCCCAATGTCACCAAACGGACCCCCATGGGGACCCCAATGTCCCCACAGGGACCCCAATGTCACCAAAGGGACCCCCATGGGGACCCCAATGTCCCCACAGGGATCGCCCAATGTCCCCACAGACCCCACAGGGACCCCCATGGGGACCCCATTGTCCCCACAGGGATCCCCCAATGTCCCCACAGACCCCACAGGGACCCCCATGGGGACCCCACTGTCCCCACAGATGCCGTAGACATCACCACGGGGGTCCCCGTGGAGCTGGACCCCCTGCCCACCCTCACAGGGACCCCATGGTGGTCAGTGTCCATCCATGGTGACCACGGTGACTCCTCCTGGTCCATGTCCATCCATGGTGACCAACGGTGACTCCTCCTGGTCAGTGTCCATCCATGGTGACCAACAGTGACTCCTCCTGGTCCATCTCCATCCATGGTGACCCATGGTGACTCGCTGACCCATGTCCATCCATGGTGACCATGGTGACTTCTCCTGGTCCATCTCCATCCATGGTGACCCATGGTGACTCGCTGACCCCTGTCCATCCATGGTGACCACGGTGACTCCTCCTGGTCCATGTCCATCCATGGTGACCACGGTGACTCACTGACCCATGTCCATCCATGGTGACCATGGTGACTTCTCCTGGTCCATCTCCATCCATGGTGACCCATGGTGACTCGCTGACCCATGTCCATCCATGGTGACCCACATTGATTCCTCCTGGTCCATCTCCATCCATGCTGACCCACAGTGACACAGTGACCCATGTCCATCCATGCTGACCCACGTTGACTCCTCCTGGTCCATCTCCATCCATGGTGACCCACGGTGACTCTTCCTGGTCCATGATGGTCCATGTCCACCCACGTTGACTCGTTGACACCTGCTGATCCATGCTGACCCACGTTGACTCCTCCTGGTCCATCTCCATCCATGGTGACCAACGGTGACTCACTGACCCATGTCCATCCATGGTGGCCCACGTTGACTCCTCCTGGTCCATGTCCATCCATGGTGACCACAGTGACTCACTGACCCAAGTCCATCCATGGTGACCCACGCTGTCCATGTCCATCCATGGTGGCTCACGGTGACTCCTCCTGGTCCATCTCCATCCATGGTGACCCATGTTGTGTCCTTTCAGCCCATCTTCATCCACGTCCGTCCCTGTTGACCCATGTTTACTCATTGACCCCTGTTGATCCATGGTGACCACGGTAACTCCTCCTGGCCCATCTTGATCAGTGTCCACCCATGCTGACCCACGGTGACTCACTGACCCATGTCCATCCATGGTGACCCATGGTGACTCTTCCTGGTCCATCTCCATCCATGGTGACCCATGGTGACTCGCTGACCCATGTCCATCCATGGTGGCCCATGTTGACTCCTCCTCGTCCATCTCCATCCATGGTGACCAACGGTGACTCACTGACCCATGTCCATCCATGGTGGCCCACGTTGTCTCCTCTTGGCCCATCTTGATCCACGTCCATCCGTGGTGACCCACATTGACTCGTTGACCCCTGTTGATCCATGGTGACCCACGTTGACTCCTCTTGGCCCATGATGGTCAGTGTCCCTCCATGGTGACCCACCTTGACTCCTGTTGATCCATGTTGGCCCATGTTGACTCCTCCTGGCCCATGGTGGTCCATGTCCATCCATGGTGACCCACCTTGACTCCTGTTGATCCATGTTGGCCCACGTTGACTCCTCTTGGCCCATGGTGGTCCATGTCCATCCATGCTGGCCCACGTTGACTTCTCCTGGTCCATCTTGATCAGTGTCCATCCCTGTTGGCCCACGTTGACTCATGGACCCCTGTTGACCCTTGGTGGTCCACGTTGACTCCTCTTGTCCCTGTCCATCCATGGTGACCCCTGGTGACCCGTGGTGACCCCAGTGTCACCCTGTGTCTCTCCAGGTTGTCCCCACCATACAGGTGACCCCAGAGATGACCCCTTGTATGACCCCATGACCCCTGGCTGTCCCCTCTGTCCCACCCAACCCCAGCCAGGGGGTCAGTGACCCCTGTGACATCGCCAAGAGCCTTCCGCGCCATGACGTCATGCCCAGCACTATGACGTCCCACTTAGCACTGTGACGTCACACCCAGCACAGTGAAGCCACACCCACAGCAGTGACGTCATACCTTGCACTGTGACGTCAGTGACATGACAGTAAAAACTCAATAAAAACCAGTAAAACACAGTATAAACCAGTGTGGATCAGTATGGACCACTGAAAGCCAGTACAGACCAGTATGGACCAGTATAAACCAGTATGGACCAGCATAAACCAGTATGGAGCAGTACAGACAAGTAGAAACCAGTATAACCAGTACAAACCAGTATGGACAACTATAAACCCCTATGTGCCAGTAGAAACCAGTACAGACCAGTATATATCAGTATAAACTAATACAAACTAGCACAAACCAGTACAGACCAGTACAACCCAGTACGACCCATTACAAACCAGTACAGACCAGTGTATACCAGTATAAACTAATGCAAACCAGTATGGACCAGTAGAAACCCGTAAGGGCCAATAGAAACCAGTACAGACCAGTATATATAGTATAAACTAATACAAAGCAGTACAGACCAGTACAAACCAGTACAGGCCAGTACAGACCAGTACAAACCAGTACAGACCAGTATATACCAGCATAAACAAAAGCAAACTAGTACGGACCAGTACAGACCAGTACAAACTAGTACAGACCAGCATAATTCAGTACAAACCAGTCAAACCCAGTACAAACCAGTACAACCCAGTACGAGCCGCTAGATGAGGCTCCGGCTGGGCACTACATTACCCAGCGTGCACCGCGCGCGTTTCCGGGGGAAAGGAGAGGCGTGGCCTGGCCCAATGAGGCGCGGCCCGATTGGCGGCGGCGAAGGCGGGAAGGCGGAGGGGGCGTGGCCTGGTGAGGCGGAGGGGGCGTGGCCTCGTGAGGCGGCGCGGCCCGGGCGTTGCGCGGCGGCGGCGGCAGCGCCGGGTCCGGTTCTGGCCCGGTTCTAACCCGGTCCTGGCCCGGCTCCGGCCCCGGCGGAGCTCCCGCGAGCCCTGCAGGTGAGCGGGGGAAGGAGGAAGAGGAGGAGGAGGAAGCGGCGGGGCCGCGGCGGCGGCGCCTGCGCGGGGCGGGCCTGGAGGAGGCGGGGCCTGCAGGGGCTGAGGGGAAAGGGGCGAAACCTGAGGGCGGTGAGGGGCGGGGCAGGGGCTATAGAAAGGGGCGGGGCTTAGTGCGATCTGGGTACGCCCCCGGTTTGGCCACGCCCTCCGGATCGGGTTTGGGGTCTTACCTGCAAACCTGGGGTGGGCCTGGGTCTCACCTGACCCCCCATATTGGGTTTGGGGTCCCACCTGCGCACCTGGGATGGGGCAGGGGTCTCACCTATCCCTCTCTGTCAGGTTTGGGGTCTCACCTGCACATCTGGGATGGGGCTGGGGTCTCACCTGTCCCTCCCATGTCCGGTTTGGGGTCGCACCTGCACTCCTGTGCTGGAGCTGGGGTCCCACCTGCACTCCTGGGATGGGGCTGGGGTCTCACCTGCACACCTGGGATGGGGCTGGGGTCTCATCTGTCCCCTCGTGTCAGGTTTGGGGTCTCACCTGTGTCTGTGTCTCATGTCCAGGGTTTTACCTGCCCAACAGTACTGGGTCTGGGGTCTCACCTGCACACCTGGGATGGGGCTGGGATCTCACCTGTGTCTATGTCTCATGTCTGGGATTTCACCACCCCACCTGTACTGGGTCTGGGGTCTCACCTGTGCTGGGATTGGGGTCTCACCTGTGCTGGGTTTGGGGTCTCACCTGTCCCTGTGTTTCCCATCTGGACTCTCACCTGTCCCCCATGTTTCATGTCTGGGCTCTCACCTCTGCCTGTGTCTGTTGTCTGAAGTCTCACCTGCCCACCTGTGCTGGGTCTTGGATCTCACCTGCCCCCCATGTTTCATGTCTGGACTCTCACCTGTCCCAGCTCTGGGCTCACTTGTCTCAAGTCTGGGCTCTCACCTGTCCCCCATGGTCCAGGTCTGGGCTCTCACCTGTGTCAGGTGTAGGCTCTCACCTGTGTCTTTGTCTCATGTCCGGAGTCTCACCTGTGCCTGTGTCCCCTTGGTCTGGGGGTCTCACCTGCTCCCTCAGGGCTGAGCCTGCTGGGCTCTCACCTGTCCTCCATGTTCCACGTCTGGGCTCTCACCTGTCCCTCATGTTTGGGCTCTCACCTGTGTCAGGTGTAGGCTCTCACCTGTGTCCGCTCAGGGCTCTCACCTGCCCCAGTGTCAGGTCTGTGCTCTGACCTGTGTCAGGTTGAGCCTCTCACCTGTGTCAGGTCGGTGCCGTCACCTGTCCCAGGTTTGGGCTCTCACCTGCAGCCGTGTCCCCCCCAGGTGCAGCCATGGCGGGCGCGGCGCCCCCCGCAGGTGCCCCCGAGCACCCCTTCACCTGCCGGGAGTGCGGCAAATCCTTCCGCTGGTCCTCGCGCCTGGCGCATCACCTGCGCAGCCACACAGGTGAGCGCCCCTACAAGTGCCCCGAGTGCCCCAAGGCCTTCAAGGGCTCCTCCGCCCTCCTCTACCACCTGCGGGGCCACACAGGTGAGCGCCCCTACACCTGTTCCACCTGCGGGAAGAGCTTCAAGCGCTCCTCGCTGCTGCAGACCCACCTGCGCGTGCACACGGGGCTGCGCGCCTTCAGGTGCGCCCAGTGCGGCCTCACCTTCAAGTGGGCGTCGCACTACCAGTACCACCTGCGGCAGCACTCAGGTGAGCGGCCCTACCGCTGCCCCACCTGCCCCAAGGCCTTCAAGAACTCCTCCAGCCTGCGGCGCCACCGCCACACCCACACAGGTGAGCGCCCGCACACCTGCGACACCTGCGGCAAGGGCTTCACCCAGGCCACCAACCTGCGGCAGCACCTGCGGGTGCACACGGGGGAGCGGCCGTACACCTGCGCCACCTGCGGGAAGAGCTTCACGCACTCGTCCAACCTGCACCTGCACCGGCGCACGCACGGCCCTGCCCCGCAGTGCCCCACCTGCGCCACGCCCTTGGCCTCGCGCACCTGCCCGCAGCGGCACCTGCAGGGCCCCGCCCCTCCCGGCGCCGCCTCACCTGAGCCGCTCTGGAGGCCGCTGGGGCTCACCTGTGCCGAGCAGGAGGTGACGGCCGCGCCGGCCCCGCCCCCGGCCCCGCCCCACCGCTGCCTCACCTGCGGCAAGAGCTTCAAGAACGGCTCGGGGCTGGCGCGACACCTGCCCGGCCACGAGCGGCCCCGAGCCCCGCCCGCGCCAGGTGAGGCCGAGGCGCCGGCCCCGCCCGAGCGGCCGTACAGGTGCGGCGAGTGCGGCAAGGCCTTCAAGGGCTCCTCGGGGCTGCGCTACCACCTGCGCGACCACACAGGTGAGCGCCCCTACACCTGCGCTACCTGCGGGAAGAGCTTCAAGCGCTCCTCGCTGCTGCAGACCCACCTGCGCGTGCACACGGGGCTGCGCGCCTTCAGGTGCGCCCAGTGCGGCCTCACCTTCAAGTGGGCGTCGCACTACCAGTACCACCTGCGGCAGCACTCAGGTGAGCGGCCCTACCGCTGCCCCACCTGCCCCAAGGCCTTCAAGAACTCCTCCAGCCTGCGGCGCCACCGCCACACCCACACAGGTGAGCGCCCGCACACCTGCGACACCTGCGGCAAGGGCTTCACCCAGGCCACCAACCTGCGGCAGCACCTGCGGGTGCACACGGGGGAGCGGCCGTACACCTGCGCCACCTGCGGGAAGAGCTTCACGCACTCGTCCAACCTGCACCTGCACCGGCGCACGCACTCGGCGGCGCGGCCCTTCCGCTGCCCCACCTGCCCCAAGGCCTTCGTCATGGCCGCCTACCTGCAGAGGCACCTGCGCACCCACGGCCCCGCCCCGCGGCGCGCACCTGGCGGCGCTGCCGCACCTGGCGGTGCCACGCCTGTGCCGTCGCCCGCTGGCGCTTACCTGGTGCTGCCCGGCCCCGGTGGCGCCTCCCCCCGTAAGGTGCTGCTGGTGGCGGCCACGCCCGGCCACGCCCAGCCACACCTGGTGCAGGTGGGCAGGGGGCAGCGCACCTGGCAGAGCGTCCTGCTCCTACCTGGGGCGGGGAAGGAGGGGACGGCAGCGGGGGTGACAGGTGTAGGTGTGACAGGGGTGGCAGGTGTGACAGGTGTGGCTGAGGTGGCCGGGGTGACAGGTGTGACAGGTGTAGGTGTGGCAGGTGTGACAGGTGTGACAGGTGTGGGTGTGGCAGGGGTAGCAGGGGTCACAGGGGTCACAGGTGTGGCAGGTGTTACAAGTGCAGGTGTGACAGGTATGACAGGTGTTGGTGTCACAGGGGTCCCAGGTGTAGCAGGTGTGACAAGTGCAGGTGTCACCAGGGTCCCAGGTGTGACAGGTGTAGGTGTCGCGGGGGTCACAGGTGTCACAGGGCTTACAGGTGTGGCAGGTGTAGGTGTGGCAGGTGTGAGAGGTGTAGGTGTCACGGGGGTCACAGGTATAGGTGTGACAGGGGTGGCAGGTGTGACAGGAGTCACAGGTGTGACAGGTGTCCAGCTCCAGGTGCTGCCAGTGGCCACAGAGGTCACCAACGTGCAAAGTGGGGAGCTGACAGGTGTGACAGGGGTGACAGGTGTGACAGGTGTAGGTGTAACAGGGGTCCCAGCTGTAGGTGTGGCAGGTATGACAGGTGTGACAGGTGTGACAAATACAGGTGTGACAGGTGTAGGTGTGACAGGTCTCACAGGTGTGACAGGGGTGCAGCTCCAGGTGCTCCCAGTGCCTTCAGAAGTCACCAGTGTGCAGCTCCAGGCAGGTGAGGTGACCAATGTCCAGCTCCAGGTGCTGCCAGCACCACCTGAGGTCACCAACGTCCAGCTCTGCGCAGGTGAGGTGACCAACGTGCAGCTCCAGGTGTTGCCACCACCCCCAGGTGGCACAGGTGTGCAGCTCTGCGCAGGTGAGGTGACCAACGTGCAGCTCCAGGTGTTGCCACCACCAGCTTCAGGTGGCACAGGTGTGCGGCTCCAGGCAGGTGAGGTGACCAATGTCCAGCTCCAGGCCCTGCCGCTGGCCTCAGGTGTCACCAACGTGCAGCTCCAGGTGTTGCCACCACCTGCAGGTGGCACCAATGTCCAGCTCCAGGTGTTGCCACCACTTGCAGGTGGCACAGGTGTCCAGCTCCAGGCCACTGAGCTGCCCAGTGTCCACCTGGAGACCACAGAAGTTACCGATGTCCACCTGGACATCTCAGAGGTGCCCAGTGTCCACCTGGAGCCCACAGAGGTGACCGATGTCCACCTGGAGACCTCAGAACTGCCCAGTGTCCACCTGGAGCCTACAGAGGTGACCAATGTCCACCTGGAGACCACAGAGGTGACCGATGTCCACCTGGACATCTCAGAGGTGACCGATGTCCACCTGGAGACCATGGAGGAGGTGCCCAGTGCCCACCTGGAGACCTCAGAGGTGACTGATGTCCACCTGGAACCCACTGAGATGACCAATGCCCACCTGGACATGTCACAGCTGCCCAGTGCCCACCTGGAGAGCACCGAGATGACCAATGTCCACCTGGACACCCCAGAGGTGACCAATGTCCACCTGGACACCCCAGAGGTGACCGATGCCCCCCTGGAGACCAATGACATGACTGATGTCCACCTGCAGACTACCCAGATGACCAGTGCCCACCTGGACACCTCAGAGGTGCCCAGTGCCCACCTGGAGATGAGTGAGATGACTGATGTCCACCTGGAGACCACCAAGATGACCAGTGTCCACCTGGAACCCACCGAGATGACCAGTGTCCACCTGCAGACCACCCAGATGACCGATGTCCACCTGGAGACATCAGGGGTGACCAATGCCCACCTGGACACCTCAGAGCTGCCCAGTGTCCACCTGGAACCCACAGAAGTGACCGCTGGCCACCTGGACACCTCAGAAGTGACCAATGTCCACCTGGAACCCACAGAGGTGACCGATGGCCACCTAGACACCACAGAAGTGACCAGTGTCCACCTGGAGACCTCAGAACTGCCCAGTGCCCGCCTGGACATGTCAGAGGTGCCCTCTGACCACCTGGACACCACAGAAGTGACCAATGTCCACCTGGAGACAAATGAGATGGCCGATGCCCACCTGGACGTGTCAGAGGTGACCGATGTCCACCTGGAGACCTCAGAGCTGCCCAGTGTCCAGCTGGACACCAATGACATGGCTGATGTCCACCTGGACACCTCAGAGGTGACCGATGTCTACCTGGAGACCACGGAAGTGACCGATGCCCACCTGGACACCTCAGAACTGCCCAGTGCCCACCTGGACGTGTCAGAGGTGCCCAGTGTCCACCTGGAGACCAATGGGATGAGCAGTGTCCACCTGGAGACCTCAGAGGTGCCCCATGCACACCTGGAACCCACCCAGATGACCACTGTCCACCTGGACACCTCAGAGGTGACCAATGTCCACCTGGAGACCTCAGAACTGCCCAGTGTTCACCTGGACATCTCAGAGGTGACCAGTGTCCACCTGGAGACCACTGAGGAGGTGCCCGGTGCCCACCTGGAGCCCACAGAGGTGCACCTGGAACCCCCCTAGGAAGTGCCCAGTGCCCACCTGGAGACCACAGAGGTGCCCAGTGCCCACCTGGAGAACTTGGAGCTGCCCAGTGCCCACCTGAAGGGGCCCACTGCCCACCTGGAGACACCTTGGAGGTGCCCAGTGCCCACCTGGAGGTGCCCAGTGCTCACCTGAAGACCAAGCAGGTGACCAGTGCCCACATGGAGACACCTTGGAGGTGCCCAGTGCCCACCTGAAGGGGCCCAGTGCCCACCTGGGACCCACTGAGAAAGTGCCCAGTGCTCACCTGGAGACCACACAGGTGATCAGTGCTTACCTGGACACACCTTGGAGATGCCCAGTGCCCACCTGGGCGTGTCAGAGGTGCGGAGTGCCCACCTGGAGACCATGGACATGCCCGATGCCCACCTGGACACACCTTGGAGGTGCCCAGTGCTCACCTGGAGGTGCCCAGTGCCCACCTGGGCACACCTTGGAGATGCCCAGTGCCCACCTGGGCATGGCAGAAGTGCCCAGTGCTCACCTGGAGGTGCCCGATGCCCACCTGGGCACACCTTGGATATGCCCAGTGCTCACCTGGGCATGGCAGAGGTGCCCAGTGCCCACCTGGAGACACCTCGGGGGTGCCCCGTGCCCACCTGGAATCCCCCAGGTGCTCCTGGCCGGGCCCTGTGCACACCTGTGCCCGCAGGTGAGGGGTGCCAGGGGGCACCTGAGGGGTACCTGAGCTCACCTGCCCAGGTGAGGGGTACCTGAGGGTGCCAGGGGGTACCTGACCTCACCTGCCCAGGTGAGGGGTGCCAGGGGGTACCTGGGGGGTGCCTGAGCTCACCTGCCCAGGTTTGGCCGTTCCCGCATTCCCCCCCCCCCCCCCCCGTGTCAATAAAGGCACCCCTCCCCTCCCCCCCCATGTGGTTTGTGCTTCCGGGAGGGGCGGGGCCGAGTGAGGGGGCGGGGCCAAGCAAGGGGAGGGAGGGGCCAAAGGGAAGGGGGTGGGGCCAAATGCAAAGGGGAGGGAGGGGCTAAAAGGAGGGGAGGGGGCAGGAGGGGGAGGGGCCAATGGGCAAAAAGTGGGAGGAGCCAATGGAGGGGGTGGGGCCAAGGGGGTTACTGGGAGTGGGGGCTGGGCAGTTTGATCTCCCAGTATGGACCAGTATGGCCCAGTCCATCCCAGTATGGCCCCAGTCCATCCCAGTATGGACCAGTATGGCCCCAGTCACCCCCAGTCCATCCCAGTATGGCCCCAGTCCATTCCAGTATGGCCCCAGTCACTCCCAGTATGGCCCCAGTGTGGCCCCAGTGATTCCCAGTATGGCCCAGTCCATCCCAGTATGGCCCCAGTCACTCCCAGTCCATCCCTGTATGGCCCAGTCCATCCCAGTATGGCCCCAGTCATTCCCAGTATGGCCTCAGTCATGCCCAGTATGGCCCCAGTCCATCCCAGTATGGCCCCAGTCATTCCCAGTATGGCCCAGTCCATCCCAGTATGGACCAGTATATCCCAGTATGGCCCCAGTACAGCCCCAGTGGTTCCCAGTCCAGCCCCAGTGGTTCCCAGTATGGCCCCAGTGGTTCCCGGTACAGCCCCAGTATAGCCCAGTATCACCCTGCCAACTCCCAGTATGATCCCAGTCTGGTCCCAGTATGGCCCCAGTGATTCCCAGTATGGCTCAGTGGGGGGGGGGGGGGGGGGGGGGGGGGGGGGGGGGGGGGGGGGGGGGGGGGGGGGGGGGGGGGGGGGGGGGGGGG
>JAWWLS010000113.1:7545608-7555610 GCA_035040975.1 Myioborus melanocephalus | reverse complement strand
AAGTCTCCAGGTAACTTTTATGGAGTTTCCAGGTGGTGTTTTGGTGTCTCCAGGTGGTTTTTTGGGGATTTTGGGTGGTTTTTTTGGGTTCTCCAAGTGGTTTTTTGGTGTCTCCAGGTGGTTCCTCAAGGAACCTCCTCCACGGAAGCCTCCAGATAACTTTTATGGCGTTTCCAGGTGGTGTTTTGGTGTCTCCAGGTCATGTTTGGAAGTTCCCTCAACCAACCCTCGCTGACCCCCACCTGCCCCAGGTGCGACCCCAGCCCAGGTGTGACCCACCTCCGATGGCCAGGTAGCGGAAGAAGAGCCATCCGGAGATGAGCGGCTCCTTGGGGCTGCGCGGGGGCTTGTCCATGATGTCCAGGTCCGGGGGGTTGAAGCCCAGCGCGGTGGCCGGCAGCCCGTCGGTCACCAGATTGACCCAGAGCAGCTGCACCGGGATCAGCGCCTCGGGCAGGCCCAGCGCCGCCGTCAGGAAGATACTGGGAGGGTTAATGGGAGGGACTGGTTTGTACTGGGAGGGACTGGGAGGGACTGGGAGGGGTTAATGGGGACTGGTTTGTACTGGGATGGACTGGGGACAAACTGGGATGGACTGGGAGGGACTGGGAGGGACTGGTTTGTACTGGGAGGGTTAATGGGAGGGACTGGGTCAAACTGGGAGGGACTGGGAGCAAACTGGGATGGACTGGGATGGACTGGGAGGAGTTAACGGGGACTGGTTTGTACTGGGATGTACTGGGATGGACTGGGAAGGGTTAATGGGAGGGACTGGGTCAAACTGGGATGGACTGGGAGGGACTGGGAGGGGTTAAGGGGAGGGACTGGTTTGTACTGGGAGGGACTGGGAGCAAACTGGGATGGACTGGGATGGACTGGGAAGGGTTAATGGGAGGGACTGGGAGCAAACTGGGATGGACTGGGAGGGAACTGGGAGGGAACTGGGAGGGGATTGGGACAAACTGGGAGGGACTGGGATAAACTGGGAGGGGTTAATGGGGACTGGGATGGACTGGGAGGGACTGGGATGGACTGGGAGGGACTGGGAGGGGTCAATGGGGACTGGGTCAAACTGGGATGGACTGGGAGGGGTTGAAAGGGAACTGGAGTGGACTGGTTTATACTGGGAGGGACTGGGAGGGGATTGGGACAAACTGGGATGGACCAGGACAGACCAGGATGGACCAGGATGGACCAGGACAAACTGGGATGGAACTGGGATGGACCAGGATAAACTGGGATTAACTGGGAGGGAATGGTATTAACTGGGACAAACTGGGATGGAACTGGGACAGGACTGAGGCCAAACTGGGCCAAACTGGGCCAAACCGGGCTCGAGAACCCCCTGAGAGCCTCCAGCATCTCCAAGCTCTGCTCCAAACTGATGGGAGCCGCTCTGAACTGGTCCAAACTGGTCCAAACTGGTCGGAACCGGTGGGAACTGGTGCGAAGCGGGCGCTCACCAGACCACCTCGCCCACGTTGGAGGAGATGAGGTAGCGGATGAACTGCTTCATGTTGTTGTAGATGGCCCTGCCCTCCTCCACCGCCGCCACGATGGTGGAGAAGTTGTCGTCCGCCAGGACCATCTCCGAGGCCGTCTTGGCCACGGCCGTGCCCGAGCCCATGGCGATGCCGATCTCGGCCTTCTTCAGCGCCGGCGCGTCGTTGACGCCGTCACCGGTCTGGTGGGGTGGACAGGAGGTGGTGGGTGAGAGGTGGGGTGGGGTTAGGTGGGTGGTGGGACTCCATAACTACGTCAGAACTTGGTGGTGGAACATAAAAACTGATGGGGTTGGTGGTGGGACTCAATAACTACGCCAAAAGTTGGTGTTAGAATTTCAAAACTACATCAAAAGGTGATGGGACTCCATAACTATGTCAAAAGTTGGTGGTGGAAACCCAAAACTACATCAAAAGGTGGTGGGACTCCATAACTACGTCAAAAGTTGATGGTGGAATCTCAAAACTGGTGGGATTGGTGGTGGAACTCCATAACTACATCAAAAGTTGGTGGTTGCAGCTTAAATTATGTGAAACTGGTGGTGGGACTCCATAACTACGTCAAAAGTTGGTGATGGAACCTCAAAACTACATCAGAATTTGGTGGGACTCCATAAGTACGTCAAAAGTTTGTGAGATGCCATATCTACATCAAAAGTTGATGGGACTCCATAACTACGTCAAATGTTGGTGGTAGAACTTCAAAACCATGACAAAAACTGGTGAAACCCACTTCAATCACTGACAGTCGACAATCAAACCCCCACCAACCCCTGGTAGACCTCCATAACCACGTCCCACCACCGTTTCTCCTCCTCACCATGGCGGTGATCTTGTCGAAGGACTGCAGGAACTCCACGATCTTGGACTTGTGGGTGGGCTCGACCCTCCAAACCCCCATAAACCCTCACCAACCCCTGGTGGACCTCCATAACCACCTCCATCAAGAACATTTAATAAAATATCCCCATAAATCTATGATGGACCTCCATAACCACCTCCAAACCACTTCAAACCCATGGTGGACCTCCATGACCACGTCCATCAAGAACCTTTCAACCCCAAACCCCCATAAATCCATGGTGGACCTCCATAACCACGTCCATCAAGAACTTCTGATCTGAAACCCATGGTATATCTCCATAACTACCTCCAAACTCCCTCAAAGCCCTGGTAGACCTCCATAACCACGTCCACCAGGAATCTGTCCACCCAAACCTACTCAGATCTATGGTAGACCCCCATAACTACCTCCAAACCATCTCAAACCCCTGGTGGACCTCCATAACCCCCATAAATCCATGGTGGACCTCCATAACCACGTCCATCAAGAACTTTCAATCTCAAACCCATGGTAGACCTCCATAACCACCTCCAAACCCCCTCCAACCCCTGGTGGACCTCCATAACCACGTCCCACCAGCGTTCTATCTCCTCACCATGGCGGTGATCTCGTCGAAGGACTGCAGGAACTCCACGATCTTGGACTTGTGGGTGGGCTCGACGCGGGCGAAGCAGCAGGCGCGCCGGCACGCCTCGCGCTGCTCGGACAGCGGCAGGTCGTCGAACTCGCGGCCGGTGTAGGCGCGGCCGGAGACCTCCTCGTCCTCGGAGAAGATGCCGATGCGGCGGCAGATGGCGATGGCCGTGCCCTTGTTGTCCCCGGTGATCATGATGACGCGGATGCCGGCGTCGCGGCACAGCCGGATGGAGCCCATGACCTCCTTGCGGGGAGGGTCCAGCATGCCCACGCAGCCCACGAAGGTCAGGTCGGTCTGGCGGTGGTGGACACGGTGGTGGGGTGTTAGGAGATGGTGGTGGACACGGTGGTGGGGTGTTAGGAGATGGTGGTGGACATGGTGGTGGTGGGGTGTTAGGAGATGGTGGTGGTGGACATGGTGGTGGGGTGTTAGGAGATGGTGGTGGTGGACATGGTGGTGGGATGTTAGGAGATGGTGGTGGACACGGTGGTGGGGTGTTAGGAGATGGTGGTGGTGGTGGACATGGTGGACATGGTGGGGTGTTAGGAGATGGTGGTGGACATGGTGGACATGGTGGTGGGATGTTAGGAGATGGTGGTGGTGGTGGACATGGTGGTGGTGGTGGACATGGTGGACATGGTGGACATGGTGGGGTGTTAGGAGATGGTGGTGGTGAGGGGCAGCAAAAAAAAAGGGGGTTTGGGGGTGGTGGTGGGATGGAGATGTTCAAAGGTGGGGTTTTGGTGATCATGGTGGAGCAGGGATCTCCAAAGATGGGGTTTGGAGAAGCTAAGGACTCCAGGATTTGGAGTTTAGGTGATTGTGGTGGAACAGGGACCTCCAGAAATGGAGTTTTGGAGATTGTGGAGAAGAAGGAACCTCCAAAGATGAGGTTTGGAGAACCAGAAACCTCCAAAAATGGAATTTTAGTGATCATGGTGGACCCAGAGCCTCCAAAAATGGAGTTTTTGAGGTTGTGGAGAAGAAGGAACCTCCAAAAATGGAATTTTGGTGATCATGGTGGAACAGGGATCTCCAAAGGTGGGGTTTGGAGAGCCTGGAGACTCCAGGAATGGAGTTTTTGAGGTTGTGGAGAAGAAGGATCTCCAAAAATGGGGTTTGGAGGACCAGGAACCTTCATAAATGGAGTTCTGGAGAAGGTGGTGGACCGGGAACCACCAAAGATGGGGTTTGGAGGTCATCAAGAAACAGGAACCTCCAAAAATGGAATTTTGGAGGTCATGGTAGAACAGGAACCCCTCTCAAAGACCCCAAAGGTCCCATAATGAGGTTCCACCGCCCATAACGAGGTCCCACCACCCATTATGAGGTCCCACCACCCAACCCGAGCTCCCACCGCCCAGAAGACCCCTCGGGAGCGCCCACCTCATACTCGGCGAACTTGGAGGAGTCCTCGAGGGCCATCTCCTCCTTCTTGGGCGGCGTGTCGCGGGTGGCCAGGGCCAGGCAGCGCAGGGTGTCCCTGCCCGTGCCCCACTCCTTGATCACCGCCTGGATCTTCTCCTTCACCGCCGGCGTCAGCGGCACCCGCGCGGTCCCCACGCGCACGTAGCTGCAGCGGTCGATGACGCCCTCGGGGGCGCCCTGCGGGTGGGACACGGTGGTGGCAACCAGGTTGGAGAAGGTTTGGAGAAGGTTTGGGGTGGTGGGACCCAGGTTGGATAAGGTTGGAGAAGGTTTGGAGAAGGTTTGGAGAAGGTTGGAGAAGGTTTGGAGAAGGTTGGAGAAGGTTTAGAGAAGGTTTGGAGAAGGTTTGGGGTGGTGGGACCAAGGTTGGAGAACGTTTGGGATGGTGGGACCAAGGTTGGAGAAGGTTTGAGAAGGTATGAGGAGATTTGAGGAGGTTTGAGAAGGTTTGAGAAGGTTTTGAGTGGTGGGAACCAGGTTTGAGGTGGTGGGACCAAGGTTGGAGAAGGTTTGGAGAAGGTTTGGGGTGGTGGGACCAAAGTTTGGGGTGGTGGGATCAAGGTTTGAGAAGGCTGGAGAAGGTTTGGGGTGGTGGGACCGAGGTTGGAGAAGACCCGAGAAGGTCCTGGGCAGGTGGGACCCACCTTGACGAACATCTTGTTGCCCACGGCGGCGCGCGAGGCCTTGGCCGGGGAGCAGAAGACCGACATGGACTTCCTGTCCCTGGAGAACTCCAGCGTGAACTCCTTCTTCATCAGCTGCTTGATCACCTGGGGACAGCGGTGACCACGGGTGGGACCAGGGCTGGAGAAGGTCTGGGGTGGTGGGACCAGGGCTGGAGAAGGTCTGGGGTGGTGGGACCAGGGCTGGAGAAGGTCTGGGGTGGTGGGATGGAGGTTTGAGAAGGTTCCTCAGGTGGGACAGGTGGGACAGGTGGTGGTACCAAGGTTTGAGAAGGTTTGGGGTGGTGGGACCGAGGTTGGCAAAGGTTGCCCAGGTTCTCCAGGTGGGACAGATGGTGGCCCTGGTGGTGGAACCGAGGTTGGAGAAGGTTTCAGGTGGTAGGACCGAAGCTTGGGGTGGTGGGATGGAAATTTGAGAAGGTTCCTCAGGTGGGACACGTGACCCAGGCGGTGGAACCAAGGTTTGAGAAGGTTGGAGAAGGTTTCAGGTGGTGGGATGGAGGTTTGGGGTCATGGGGTGGGAATTTGAGAAGGTTCCTCAGGTGGGACAGGTGGGACAGGTGGTGGCCCAGGTTTTGGAACCAAGGTTTGAGAAGGGTTGGGGTGGTGGAACCCAGGTTTGGAGAAGATTTGAGAAGGTTTGAGAAGGTTTGGGGTGGTGGGACGGAGGTTTGGGGTGGTGGGATGGAGGTTGGAGAAGGTTTGGGGTGGTGGGACGGAGGTTGGAGAAGGTTCTGCAGGTTCTCCAGGAGGTGTCCCAGGTGTCCCGGTCACTCACGGCGTTGCAGGCGTTGGCCCTCTCCACCTTGCTGAGGTTCCTCACGTCGGTGTTGAACACGTTCATCTTCTCCACCAGGCAGGTCAGCGCCGTCTCGGTGGCCTCGCCCACCTTCTCATAGACACCCTTGGCCTGGGGACAGTGGGGACAATGGGTGGGACAGGTGGGACAATGGGGCCTGGCCCACCTTCCCATGGACACCCTTGGCCTGAGGGGACACCAGGAGGTGACACAGGTGGGACAGGGGACACCAAGGGTTGGAGACACCAGGAGATGGCCAAGGTGGGACAGGTGGGACAGGTGGGACAATGAGATCTCGGTGGCCTCGCCCACCTTCTCATGGACACCCTTGGCCTGGGGGGACAATGGGGACAATGGGGACACCAAGGGTTGGACACATCAGATGGGACAGGTGGGTTGGGGTCATCAGAAGATGGCCAAGGTGGTCCAAGTGACCCAGCTGGGAGCGGTGGCCCAGGTGGGACAGGTGGGATGGGACCAGGTGGGACAGGTGGGACAGGTGGGATGGGACCAGGTGGGACCAGGTGGGATGGGACCAGGTGGGACAGGTGGGACAGGTGGGATGGGACCAGGTGGGACCAGGTGGGACAGGTGGGATGGGACCGGTGGGACAGGTGGGATGCCCCAGGTGTGTCCCCAGGTGAGATGTCCCCAGGTGTCCCCAGGTGTCCCCAGGCAGCCCAGGTGGGACAGGTGGGGTGGGACAGGTGGGATGCCCCAGGTGTGTCCCCAGGTGAGATGTCCCCAGGTGTCCCCAGGTGGGATGCCCCAGGTGTGTCCCCAGGTGGGACAGGTGGGGTGGGACAGGTGGCACCGGCGCTGTCACCTCGTTGTAGTCCAGCGAGGAGTCGTTGCAGAGGGCGCAGATGGTGGCCAGCTCCACCAGCCCGTCGAACTGACCGGCCTTGACCGGCCGGTCCTGCTTCAGCCTGGGGACACCACAGGGGACACCGCGGTCAGCAGGTGGACACGGGGGTCATGGGGACATCGGGGACATCGGGGACATCAGGGACATTGAGGGACAGGAGAACCTTGAGGAACATCGGGGTCAAGGTGGACATGGGGACATCATGGACACCACGGTCAGCAGGTGGACACGGAGGTCATAGGGACATCAGGGACATCAGGGACATCAGGGGTCATGGGGACATCGGGGTCAAGGAGAACATTGAGGAACAGGAGAACCTTGAGGAACATCAAGGTCATGGAGAACATTGGGGTCAAGGTGGACATGGGGACATCAGGGTCAAGGAGGACGTTGAGGAACAGGAGAACCTTGAGGGACATTAAGGTCAAGGTGGACACGGGGACATTGAGATCATTGGGGTCAAGGTGGACATCATGGACATCATGGACACCAGGGGTCATGGGGACATCGGGGACATCAGGGGCATGGAGGTCATGGGGACATCGGGGTCAAGGAGGACATTGACAGACAGGAGGACGTTGAGGGACATCAGGGTCAAGGAGAACGTTGAGGAACAGGAGAACCTTGAGGGACATCAAGGTCATGGAGAACATTGGGGTCAAGGTGGACATCATGGACATCATGGACACCAGGGGTCATTGGGGACATTGGGGTCAAGGAGGACGTTGAGGGACGGGAGAACCTTGAGGAACATCAAGGTCAAGGAGATCATTGGGGTCAAGGTGGACATCAAGGCCGTTGGGGACATCAGGGACATCGGGGTCAAGGAGAACATTGAGGAACATCAAGGTCAAGGTGGACATGGGGACATTGAGATCATTGGGGACATCATGGACATCAGGGACATCATGGGCACCATGGGTCATGGGGACATCAGGGACAAGGAGGACGTTGAGGGACAGGAGAACATTGAGGAACATCAAGGTCATGGAGAACATCGGGGTCAAGGTGGACATGGGGACATCAGGGACATCATGGACACCATGGGCACCAGGGGACATCAGGGACATGGAGGTCATGGGGACATTGGGGTCAAGGAGGACGTTGAGGGACAGGAGAACGTTGAAGTAACATCAAGGTCATGGAGAACATCGGGGTCACCAGGGTCAAGGTGGACATGGGGACATCAGGGACAGGAGAGCATTGAGGGACAGGAGGACATTGAGGAACATCAAGGTCAAGGAGATCATTGGGGTCAAGGTGGACACGGGGACATCATTGGGGTCATTTGGTGACCTCAAGGTGACACTTGGGGACCTTAAGGTGACATTTGAGGACCTTTGAGAAGGTTCTGAGGACATTTAAGGAGCTTTTGAGAACATCTCAGAAGGTTCTGAGAACCTCTGAGGAGGTTCTGGAGCTCTGGAGCTCCTGGGGTGGCTTTGAGGACCTCAAGGTGACATTTGAGGACCTTCAGGTGGGATTTGAGAACATCTGAGGAGGTTTTGAGGACATTTAAGGTGACTTTGAAGACATTTGAGAAGGTTTTGAGAACATCTAAAGGGGTTCTAGAGGTCTGGAGCTCCTGGGGTGGCTTTGAGGACCTCAAGGTGACACTCGGTGACCTTTGGGGACCCCTGGTGACACCTGGGGCCACCGGTGGCCGTGTTGGACTCACACTTCGCCCTCGGGCGCGTAGGTGGAGCCGGTGATGGAGAACTCGTTCAGGGAGCAGACGTCGCCCTCCACCTTGTCCATGATGAACATCTGGGGACAAACGGGGACATTGGGGACACCTGGGGCTCCTCGAGGGCTCCTCCAGGAGTTTTGGGGTTCTTGGAGGAATTTCGGGTTCTCCTGGAGGAGTTTTGAGGTTCTCCAGAAGAAATTTGGGTTCTCCAGAAGAACCTTTGAGGTGTCCATGAATTTTTTGTGGTTCTCCAGAAGAAATTTTGAGGTTTCCATGGAATTTTGAGGTTCTCCAGGGGATTTGGGTTCTCCAGAACTTTTGGGTTCTCCTGGAGGAATTTTAAGCTTTCCATGGAATTTTGAGGTTCTCCAGAAGAAACTTTGAGGTTTCCATGGAATTTTTGGGTTCTCCTGGAGGAGTTTTGGGGTTCCTGAGTGAAATTTTGGGTCCTCCAGAAGAACTTTTGGGTTCTCCAGGAGGACTTTTGAGGTTTCCATGGAATTTTTGGGTTCTCCAGAAGAACTTTTGAGGTTTCCATGAAATTTTTTGTTCTCCAGAAGATTTGGGTTCTCCTGGAGGAATTTTGAGGTTTCCACAGAATTTTGAGGTTTCCATAAAATTTTTGGGTTCTCCAGAAGACCCTTTGAGGTTTCCATGGAATTTTTTAGGTCCTCCAGAAGAACTTTTGAGGTTCCCATGGAAAATCTGAGGTTCTCCAGAAGAACTTTTGGGTTCTCCAGAAGAACTTTGGAGTTTTCCATAGAATTTTGAGGTTCTCCAGAACTTTTGAGGTTTCCATGAAACTTTTGGGTTCTCCTGGAGAACTTCTGAGGTTTCCATGGAATTTTTGAGGTTCTCCAGAAGAACTTTCGGGTTCTCCAGAACTTTTGGGTTCTCCAGGAGAACTTTTGAGGTTTCCATGGAATTTTTGGGTTCTCCAGAAGAAATTTTGGGTTCTCCAGAACTTTTGGGTTCTCCTGGAGAACTTTTGAGGTTCCCATGGAACTTTGAGGTCCTCCAGCAGAACTTCAGGAGGTTCTGGATGTCCCCAGGTCCCACCTTGCAGACGGACATCTGGTTGGTGGTCAGCGTGCCGGTCTTGTCGGAGCAGATGACCGAGGTGCAGCCCAGGGTCTCCACCGAGGGCAGGCTGCGGACAATCGCGTTCTTCTTGGCCATCCGGCGCGTCCCCAGCGCCAGGCAGGTGGTGATGACCGCCGGGAGACCTGGGGGGACACCTCGGGGTCACCAGGGCCACCAGGACCTGCGTGGTCCTCACATGGTGCTGGTGGTGGTCTGGAGACTGCAGGAATGAGAGAAAAGGGTCCATGAGTGACCACGAATGGTCCAAAAATGACCACGGATGGTCTCCAGAGCTCCATGAATGACCATGAATGGTCCAAAAATGACCATGGACCTTCTCCAGAACCCCACAAATGACCACGGATGGTCCATCAATGACCATGAACCTTCTCCAGAACCCCACAAATGACCACGAATGGTCCATAAATCACCTCGAACCTTCTCCAGAACCCCACAAATGACCACGAA
>JAWWLS010000113.1:7216292-7238377 GCA_035040975.1 Myioborus melanocephalus | reverse complement strand
GTATCACAAACTGACACACCCCAAAACTGCTGCACCCCAAACTGTCACAGCCCAAAACTACGGCACCCCAAAATGTCACAGCCCAAAACTGCTGCACCCCAAAATGTCACAGCCCAAAACTGCTGCACCCCAAAATGTCACAGCCCAAAAACGTCACTCTCCAAAACTGCTGCACCCCAAAATGTCACACCCCAAAATTGCCAAACCCCAAAATGTCACACCCCAAAACTGCCAAACCCCAAAACCACCCTGGACCCCCAAACCCATCCCCAGAGCACCTCAAACTGCAGCACCCCAAAACCTTTCAACCCCACCAAAACCCCCCCTAGGACCCCCCAAAAATCCCTCCATGAACCCCCAAATATCCCCCGGTGCCACCCCAGTGCCCTCCCAGTGCCACCCACCTTGGCACAGAGCCAGTCCTCGTTGATTTTGGGTTTGGGGTCGCTGTAGTGCAGGGACACGCGGTGCCCCAGCAGGGTCAGCCCAGCCTGGGGGGCACAGCGGGGTCAGGGGGGGTACAGGGACACAGGGTGACCCCAACCTGGCCCGGGGGGGCACAGGGGGGACACCAGGACACAACTCTGGCGGGGCATCAGGGCTGGAATTGGGGGGCATTAAGGTTGGAATTCAGGGACACCTGGGAGGCACCAGGACGTGAATCTGGGGGGCACCAGGGGACACCCAAACTGTGAACCAGGGCAGTGCCAGGGCTGGAATTTGGGGAGCACCAGGAGGAGCACCAGGACTGGAATTGGGGGGCACCAAGGTTTGAGGTGGGGAGTCCAGAGCTTGTCCCAAGAGCTGGAATTGGGGGACACCTGGGGGACACCAAGACACAAATCTGGGGGGCATCTGGAGACAAATCTGGGGGGGCACCAGGGCTGGAATTGGGGGCACCAAGGTTTGAGGTGGGGACACCAGAGCTTGTCCTAAGGGGCACCAGTGCTGGAATTTGGGGACACCTGGGGGGCACCAGGACACAAATCTGGGGGGCACCCGGGGGGCACCAGGACACAAATCTGGAGGGGCACCAGGGCTGAAATTTGGGGACATCAAGATTCACTTTGAGGAGCACCAGGAAGGCACGAACCCATAAATCTGTGGGGTACCAAGATGGGCACCAGGACATGAAATGGGGGCACCAGGACATGAACCAGGGGGGCACCAGAGCTGGAACTGGGGGGCACCAGGACATGAACCAGGGGGGCACCAGGATGTGAATCTTGGGGTCACCAGGAGTGCACCAAGGCTGGAACTGGGAGCACCAGGACATGAACCAGGGGGCACCAGGATCTGAATGTGGGGGGCACCAGGACACAAACTGGGGGGCACCAGGGGGGGCACCAGAGCATGAATTTGGGGTCCCAGGGCTGAAATTCGGGGGGGGGGGGGGAGGGGCACCAGGAGCTGTTCTGAGGGGCACCCAGGGGGCACCAGGATGTGAAATGGGGCACCAGAGCTCGTCCCAGATGGCACCAGCAGCTGTACTGGGAACACTGGGACGCGCACAAGGCTCCTGCGCCCATCGCTCAGCACGGGGACACAGCCACCAGTACAGACCAGTATGGACCAGTACAGACCAGTACAGACCAGGACAGACCAGTATGGACCAGTACAGATCAGTATGGACCAGTACAAACTGGTATGCACCAGAACAAACCAGTACAGACCAATACCACCCCACAGACCCTGCCCCTGTCCCTCCCCCACCCGCTTGGCATCTCCCCCACCTCCACCCCTCCCCCTTTTCATTGGCCCCTCCCCCTTTTGATTGCCCCACCCCCGTTTCATTGGCCCCTCCCTCTTTTGATCCCCCCCTGCTTTTGGTTGCTCCCCCAGCTGTCGGCAAGTCCCTCACCCCTATCCCTTTTTATTGGTCCCTCCCCCACCTGTTGCCCCTCCCCTTTTCATTGACCCCTCCCCTTTTCATTGCCCCCTCCCCTTTTCATTGGCTCCTCCCCCTTTTCAATCGGCCCCTTCCCCACCTGGTTGGCCTCCATCCACCTGGCCGCCTCCTGCACGTGATGGAATTCCACGAAGGCGAATCCACGGCTCTGACCTGGAATGGGCCACGGGGGAGGGGGGGATGGGGGGCACCCATGGGTGCTCTGGGACCCCCTGGGGAGGGGGTGGGGGGGGGGGACGGGATAGGGCACCCAGAGACCCGCTGGGGTGGGGGCAGGGCACCCATGGGTGGTGCTGGAACCCTTGAGGGACCCCCCACAAGGTGAAGCCTAAGGGTGCTCCTGGTGCCCCCTGAGCTGGGCTCAGCACCCCTGGGTGCCCCCTAAAGCTGGGTTCAGCACCCCTGGGTGCTCCTGGGGAAGGGTCTGGCACCCCTGGGTGCCCCCTGAGCTGGGCTCAGCACCCCTGGGTGCTCCTGAGGAAGGATCTGGGAAGGGAGCTGGCACCCCTGGGTGCCCCTGTGGAAGTGTGTGGCACCCCTGGGTGCCCTTTAGGCTGAAGATAGGGACAGGTCTGGCGTCCCTGGCTTCGGATCTGGCACCCCTGGGTGCCCCCCGAGTCTGGCACAGCACCCCTGGGTGCTCCTGAAGAAGGGACAAGCACCCCTGGGTGCTCCTGAAGACGCAAAGAGCACCTCTGGGTGCTCCCTAAGGACAAGAGTGACACCCCTGGGTGCCCCTAAAATGGGATCAAGAGCCTTGGGTGCCCCTCAAGTGTGGTGCAGCACCCCTGGGTGCTCCTAGGGAGGGGATCAGCACCCCTGGGTGCTCCTAAAGAACAGACTGGCACCCCTGGGTGCTTCTGAGAAAGGGACAAGCACCCCTGGGTGCCTCTAAAGAGAAAACTGACACCCCTGGGTGCCCCTAGAGATGGGACTGGCACCCCTGGGTGCCCCTAGGGAGGGGAACCTGAGGCAGTCCTCAGCGTTCCCAAAGACAGGATGAGCACCCCTGGGTGCTCCCTAAAGACAAACCTGGCACCCCTGGGTGCCCCTGGGGAAGGGACAGACACCCCTGGGTGCCCCTAAAGACAAACCTGGCACCCCTGGGTGCCCCTGGGGAAATGATAAGCACCCCTGGGTGCTCCTGTGGAGGGGAAAGACACCCCTGGGTGCCCCTGGGGAATGGGATCAGTGGCCCTGGTGCCCTTCCAGTCCAGTGCAGCACCCCTGGGTGCCCCTAAAGATGGGACCAGCACCCCTGGGTGCCCCCTAAGCCTGCCAGAAACATCTCTGCGTGCCCCTAGGGAGGGGACAGGCACCCCTGGGTGCCCCTTAGAAGGGACTGGCACCTCTGGGTGCCCCTAGGGAGGGAACAGACACCTCTGGGTGCCCCTAAGGAACAGGACAAGCACCCCTGGGTGCACCTAGAGATGACATTGGCACCCCTGGGTGCCCCTGGGGATGGGACCAGCACCCCTGGGTGCTCCTAGTGAGGGGACAGGCACCCCTGGGTGCCCCCTGAGTCTGGAACAGCACCCCTGGGTGCCAGTAGAGAGAGGACAGGCACCCCTGGGTGCCCCTAGGGAGGGAACTGACACCCCTGGGTGCCCCTGGGATGGGACCAGCACCCCTGGGTGCCCCTGAGAAGGACACAGACACCCCTGGGTGCCCTTAAAAAAAATAACAGCACCCCTGGGTGCCCCGTAAGCCTGCCAAAAGCACCCCTGGGTGCTTCTAAAGATGAGACTGGCACCACTGGGCACCCCTAAAGATGGAACCAGCACCTGTGGGTGCCCCTAAAGAGACGAGAGACACCCCTGGGTGTCCCTAGGGAATGGACAAGCACCCCGGGTGCCCCTTAAACCTGGCAAAAGCACTCCTGAGTGCCCCTAGAACTGGGACCAGCACCCCTGGGTGCCCCTAAAGAGAGGAAAAACACCTTTGGGTGTTCCTTAAGGAAGGGACAGACACCCCTCGGTGTCCCTAGGGAAGGGACAGACACCCCTGGGTGCCCCTTAGGACAGAACCAGCACCCCTGGGTGCCCCTAAAGAGAGACAGACATTTCTGGGTGTCCTTAAGGAAGGGACAGGCACCCCTGGGTGTCCCTAAGGAGGGGACCAGCACCCCTGGGTGTCCCTAGAGAACAGGACCATCCCCCCCACGTGCCGCTGGCATGGGCAGAGCAGGGACCCCCCCCCTCCAAGGGACCCAGGTGTCAGGGTGCCCCCCACCCTAAAGACAGCCCAGGTGTGAAGGACGGGGAGCTCAGGTGAGCAGGGGAGGGGCCCAGGTCAGACTCACCTGAGGATTTGTTGCGCATCAGCCGCACCTCACGGGGCTGCACCCCCTGCGCCTGCAGCTGCGCCCGGATCTGCAGGGACACGGGGACATGAGGACGTGGGGACACAGTGACACACTGACACGTCACCTGGGAAACGGAGACAGCGCCCACAGGGACACAGGACAGCGGCCATGTCACCTGGGACACAGGGACCATCATAGCAGGGGGCGGGGCCATGGCAAAGAGGGGTGTGGCCATTCAACATCGGGGCGGGGCCATCCAGAAGTCAGAGATGCCATCGGGGCAGGGGGCATGGCCATGATGAAAAGGGGTGGGGCCATCTGAGCTAGGGGGTGTGGCCACCACAGATTGAGATAAGGTACTGCAGGTGGGGTGGGGCCATGATGAAAAGGGGCGGGGCATGATGAAGAGGGGTGTGGCCATCAAACCTAGGGGGCGGGGCCATAATGAAGAGGGGTTTGGTCATCCAACCTAGGGGCGTGGCCATCTCAGAAGGGAGTGGTGCCATCATGGCAGGGGGTGGAGCCACAGCAGAGAGGGGTGGGGCCATAAAATCTAGGGAGTGGAGCCATCTTAGAAACAAAATGATCTATTGCAGAAGGGGGCGGAGCCATGATGAAGAGGGGTGGGGCCATCTGAACTAGGGGGCAGGGCCATCCCAGATTGGGACAGGGAACCGCAAGTGGGGCGGGGCCATATCAGAACCGAGACCTGACACCACAGCAGGGGGCGGGGCCTTTATGAAAAGGGGTGGCCATCATGGTGAGGGTGGGGCGTGGTGAAGAGGGGCGTGGCCACCCACGAGGGGGCCTCGGGAGGGGCGGGGCTCACGTCGTTCTCTGTGGCCGCCTGGGGCAGCATGCGCAGCATGACGATGGTGCTGGCCCGGGGCTCCTCCTCAGCGCCCTCCCGGTAATCCTGGTCCCGGTAATCGCCGTCAGAGCCGAACGGCAGCGCCGGGGGCTCCCGGGGAGGCTCCCGGGGCGGATCCCGCTTCCGGGGGGGCTCCGTGCTCTCGTAGGAGCCCTGGAACAGGGGAGGGAGGGGTTCTGTTACAGCCCTAACCACTGGAATTTTATATTTTCTGTGCTAAAAACCACTAACTTGTAAAAAAATATTGCATTTAACCTGGAATCGTAAAGAACACTTCCAAAATTACATAAAGCAACTGAAATTGTAACTGCGTACCTTAAATAAAAGCATACAAGGTCGTGTAAGAGAAAACTTACTGCTTGAAGTTTTATAATACAGTAATATATATATAAAACAAAAGTTTTGAAACAATTGCTCCTCACCTTCTTCACCATAAATTTAAGTAAGATTTTAAAATTAGCTTAAAATCTTTATAATACGAGCTACAGCTAGATGCTGAATTAGAAACAAAAACAATTCAAGTATAATTTATTAATTAACCAACTTATGCTTAGAAGACCTTGTAATATTACTTGTACTATATTTACTATAATTCTCTTAAATGCATTTTTATATATTTTATTACTTTACTCTTTCTAATTAGGTTTGCTTATTTTTTAAATTTACTTAACTATCGTATCTCTTCGTCTCTGCATTAACATACTACAAAATGCGCAACTTATAAAACTACATAAAAACTAATATCCAGCTCCAAACAAAACACATATTTCACCCCAACCATGACAAAATAAAACTCTTTGGGCTCACAGTAGCCACCTGAGACCCCTCCCCAGCTCCCTGCACGCACCTGAGGGGGGGTCCCGGCGTTGGAGGGTCCCTCGGGGGGTCCCCCATACCCTCGGTAGTCCATGTCGCGATAGTCGTGATCCCGCTGGGTGCGGGAGCCATCCTCGGAGGGGGGAGGGGCACCCCCATAACGCCCCGTGCGGTCCCCACGGCCACCCCTGGGAGGGGGAGCGAGGGTCAGTGGGGAACAGAGCTCTGGGGGTCCCCCAAAAATCTGAACCCCAAATCTGAACCTCAAATTCTGGACTCCAAATCTGCACCTCAAATCCTGACCCCAGATACTGATCCCCAAAGCTGGATCTCAAATCCTGTATCCCAAATCTGGACCCCAAATCGTGACCCCAAATCGTGACCCCAAACCTGCACCTTAAATCCTGGGTCTTAAATCTGGACCCCAAATCTGCCCCCCAAAACCTGTACAGCAAATCCTGGACCTCAAATCTGCACCCAAACTGGACCTGAAATCTGGACCCCAAATGGCTCCTTTCACCCTCCGGGGTCCCTAAAGTCCCCTCTGCCCTCAGCAGTCCCCAAATGTCCCCTCACCCCGCAATGGCAATCCCAAATACCCCCTGAGGTGCCCCCAAATGTCCCCTCCCTCCCCAAAATATTGAATTCCATTTCCTGGGGTCCTCAACAGCTGCCCAGATGTTCCAACCCCTCCACCCCAATCCCGAATTTTGGGGATCCCCAGGTTCCTCCTCACCTGCGCTCGTACTCCATGGTGCCAGCACCTGCGAGGGCAGCAACCGATCAGACTGGGAGGAACTGGGGGTTACTGGGATGGACTGGGAGGAATGACTGGAAAATTTTACGGCAAACTGGGAAGGCCAAAACGGGGAAACGAGGATGGATCTGGGATGAACTGGGAGCCACTGGGCCCCGTGCAGGGAAGGAGGAGCAGACACGACCACCCTTATACCCCCCCTGATTAGCATATAGTATCACGCCTCCTAATTAACATACAACACCCCACCCCTTAATTAGCATGAAAATTCCAGCCCGGGGTCCTGGTCTCACACCCCCTCCCTCACAAACTGCACCGGGAGTTCTATTCAGCGCCGCCCCTCCCGGTCGGCCCCTCCCGTCCCAGTCAGCTCCTCCCCTCCCCACAGACCCCTCCCCAGCCCGGCCGGGCCCGTCCCGCCCCGCCCCTCACGGCTGTCCCGACCTTCTCCGGCACCGCCGCCGCCGCCGCCGCCGCCGCTCCCCGGCACCAAAATGGCGGCGCCGCTCCCGCTCCGCCGGGCCCGACCCGCGCGCCCGCCCTCTGTGCGCGCTTATTGGTCAGTGCCCCTGCCAGTCTGAAATATCAGCCTTTTTATTGGTCCTTGCTGTAGAGTGGGCGGTGCAGTGTTACGGCTAGCTGTGATTGGCTGTGGTGCAAACATGGGCGGAGCTATTACTAATGTGTGGCCGGAACAAAGTAAACGCAGCGCTTTGATTGGCTGCTCGGCGCGGAGGCGGGACGAAACGCCAATGCGAGATCGCGATCGGTCGGGCTGAGAGGAACAGGCGAGGCGAAGCTGCGGGGCAAGATGGCGGCGCTGTGGCGGGCTCTCCGGGCGCTGCGGACGCTGCCCGCCGGGGCTCGGGGCCGCTCGGCGGGGTCGCCCGGGGCCGTGGCGCTGCCGCGGCCGCTCGGGGCCGACGCGCACGAGGAGGAGCCGATGTTGGTGGCGCAGAGGAAGGTGAGCGGCCAAGGGCAAATAGGAGGGGCGGGCCGGGGTTTGTGCGAGGATTGTGGGTGAGCGTGGTTTGTTGAGGGGCGTGGCTTTGGGCGGGGCCGCGCCTGGGAAGGGTTTAATGTCCATATCTAGAGATGGGCGTGGCCTAGTTTGAATGGGAGCGGTGTAAAGATTGTGGGCGGGGCTTTAGGGGTTTTGCGGGTATCGCGAAGGGGCGTGGCTTTGTGTCGGGGCCTAATTTGGCGCGGGGCTTCACCGCGCTCAGGTAATTCCTGACTATGAAGGGACGGGACCTGGAGGATTCGTGGTTTGACCTGAATGGGGGGACACATTTGGAAATCCTGGGTGTGTCTTAGGGAAGGGCGTGGCCCGGAAAGGGCGTGGCCAGTGCTGGGATTTAGGAGGGGGACGCTCCTCTGGCCCAGTGCTCCTGAGGAGGGGGCGGGACACAGCTGGGGCTCCTGGAGGAGGGGCTGGGACATACCTAGGCGGGGCAGGGGGCTCACACGACCCTCCTCACACAGAACCCCGACTATCATGGCTTCTCGGCTGACCCTGATGCCGACGTGCTGAACATGCGCGCCGCCTTCCTGGCCGGCATCTCCATCGCTATTGTCCTGGGCTCTGTCTTCGTGCATTACCTGCCTGACTACGGGTGCGTGATCGGTGGGGTCTCGCCTGTGAAACACCCCGCAGTGAAGGGGCGAGGGGGACAGCCCCAATAGGAGCTTGTGGGGAAGTTTTGGAGGGGCACTCAACTACAATTTTGGGGTCAATGTGGGTTTTTTGGGGGGTCAGTGGGTGTTGTAGATTTTCCTGAGAGTTTTGTAGGAGGTTCCAAGGGCATTTAGGGGCCAGCGAGACCCCTTGTACAGCCTACGGGGGTTTCTATGAATTCTTTGGGGGTTTTGGGGTCTTTAGGGGCCTAGGCAGCTCTAGGGGTGTCTACAGGAGGAGCCCATGGGGGACCTGGGAGAGGATTTAGGGGGCTACAGTGCTCTTGGGGGGTCTCAGGGGGGTTAAGGTGGACTCTTGGGAGTATATGGGGACCTATAGGGACACCTGGGACTTTGACAAGGGAGGAATTTGGACACCTGGCAGGGGCTTAGGGATGTCCCCATGGATCCCCAAGGTGTGGGGCTCACCTGTCCACCCCCTCGCCCGCAGGCTGCAGCAGTGGGCGCGGCGCGAGGCCGAGATCCTGGTGCGGGAGCGGGAGCGCTGTGGGCAGCCCCTGCTCACCTCCAACTACTACGACCCCAAGCGCCTCCCCCTGCCCCCCCCGGAGTGACCCTCGGACCCTCAGCCGCCCCCCTGGAGTGACCCCGGAGCCCGGCGTTGGTTTGTGAATAAAGTTCTGGGTCCTTTCCGACTCCTGCGTCTTTTATTTCGGGTGGAGGAAAAAGAAACTACATCTTCCAGCGGCCCTTACGGCTTAGTGACGTCATCAGACAGCGACACCACGCGGAAATGGCGCTCTGGCCCCGCCGCTTCGCTGTGCTCAAAGGACTACATGTCCCAGTGGACGTTGCGGCTCTATGACATCACTAGACAGCGACACCACGCGGAAGTGCCTCCTTTGTCACCACGGCCCTCCCAGGTTCCCCTGTAGCTCCCCACAGCCCCTATAGGACCCCCATGGCCCCCTGCAGCCACTCAAGCCCCACATAACTTGCGAGTGAGCCTTTTTAGGGCCCTGGAGACGCCCGAGGCTCCCCAGGCTCCCCCTGGGCTGCCGCAGACCCCCCTCGGTCCCTTATAGCCCTCTCAGGTCCTCCCCACGCCCCTGCTTAAAGCCCCCTCTGCCTCTGGGGAGCCCCCTCAGGCTCCTATAGGTTCCGGCATTACTTCGCAAGCCATTATTTAAATTTTTCCATGCAGTTCCACAAAGTTGTGCAATTCAGCATGACACTACATAAAGTCTTCCGCGGTTTCCTGTGGGCTCTTTAAGCGCTCCTACGAGACTCTGATCAGCCCCTATAAACCTCCATAAACCCCTCTTAGGTCCCTATAGCCCCCATGGGCCCCTAAATCTCCCAGAACCCCCTGCACTCCGCCCCTTCCAGCCCCGTGTCCCCTCTCGGCCGCCGTCGGGGCGGTGCGTGCCGCGCCGTATCACGAGGCCACGCAGGGGGCGTGGCTTTCCTCATCCGGGGCTCTGCGGCAGGAAAATGGGCGTGGCCAGCCGGGGCGCGCCCGCCCAATCCTCGCGTAGGGTGAGGCGGGCAGGGAGGGGGGAGGGCGGTGGCGGGAGGAGACAACCAATTAGAGCGCGGCGCCGGGCGGTGTTGACCAATGGGAGAGCGTGGGGGGCGGGGCCTCTCGCGCCCAGGGAGGGGGCGGCGGGTGGCAGCGGCTGCGGCCGCCATCTTGTCGCGGAGGAGCCGAGCGGAGCGGGCGGGACCCGGCGGCGGGGCCTGGACAGCGACATTGGTGCGGGGCCGGCGGCGAGCTCGGGGGTCCTCGGGCGCTACCCAGGGATGCAGGGGCTTGAGGAGGCGGCCCCGGGGCCGACCAGTGCGGCCCCGCCTTGCGGGAGCCGGCGCCGGGCCTGGGGGGAGCCGTGTGAGGGAACCGCCCCCCCCACACCGGGTCCCTCAGGATGAGGAGCGCGGGTGAAACCGCGACCCCCGCTCGGGGATCCCCGGGGATGGGGAACCCCCCTGGCTGGGACCCCTGGGGATAGGGAACCCCCGCCCGGTTAATGGAGAAGCCCCGCAAGGGAGGCCCCGAGGGCGGGACCGCCCCGGGATGGGACCCCCGGGACCCCCGCGGGGCCGCCGGTGCTGGGAGCGCTCTCAAGGGCGGGGCGCGGTGCCGTGCCTGGGTCTGGGGGGTGCTGGTGTGGTCTGATGTCCCTCAGTGCCACCTCGCTGTCCCCAAGTGTCCCTCCCCACCCTTCTGTGTGTCCCTCCATCCCTGCGTGTCGCCCTGTCCGTCCCTGGTGTCACCGGGGCGGTGACAACCAATGGGACAGCGCGGGGGCTGTCGCACCTGGTGGCCCCGCCCGTGACCCCATTTACCTGGTGTGTCACCTGGTGTCACCCTCTGTGTCCCCGCTGTCAGCTGGTGTCACCCTGCATCACCTTCCCCATCCCTGCTGTCTCTCATTGCCCCCTCCGGTGTCACTTCCAGCATCATCCCCTGTCTCTGGTGTCACGTCTCATCACTTTATCTGTCGCTGTGTCCTGTTCAATGCCACCCTCTATGTCATCCCCTGCTGTTGGAGACCTCAGGTGGCCACAGATGTCACTTCTTGCCCCCAGCATCACTCTGTGTCTCTCCTGCTGTCCCCAGCGCTGTCCCCATGTGACCCTGCCTGGCTTTTGTCTTTGTCCCTAAGTGTCCGGCTGACCCCTGGCTGTCCCCAAATATCCAGTTCCCTGCTGTCCCTGTCCCTGGATGTCCCCAGATGTTCCCTGACCCCATCCTTGTCCCCAGATGTCCAGCTCCCCTCTGCCCACAGATATCCCTACCCTCTCTTTGTCCCCATATGTCCCCACGTGTCCTCTAACCTGTCCTTTTCTCCAGGTGTCCCTTGACTCTGTCTCTAGGTGTCCCTGTCCCATGACTGTCCCTGTCCCCAGATGTCCCCAGCTGTCCCCAGCCATCCCTGAACTGTCCTTGTCTCCAGCTGTCCCTGGCTGTCCCCACATGTCCCCAGCTGTCCCTGATGTCCGTGTCCCCAGCTGTCCCTGACTGTCCCCTCGCTGTCCCCAGATGTCCAGCTCCCCGCTGTCGAAGAAGCGCCGCGTCTCTGGGTCAGAGCCACCGACGGGCTCCAGCCGTGCCCCTGCCCCCGCCGTGTCCCCGAGCGTCACCCCCGCCAACGTGAGTGCCACCAACCCTCCCTGAGTGCCACCAACCCTCCTGAGTGCCACTGTCCCTCCTGAGTGCCACCAACCCTTCCTGAGTGCCACCAACCCTCCCTGAGTGCCACCGACCCTCCCTGAGTGCCACTGTCCCCTCCTGAGTGCCACCAACCCTCCCTGAGTGCCACCGACCCTCCTGAGTGCCACCGACCCTCCCTGAGTGCCACTGTCCCCTCCTGAGTGCCACCAACCCTCCTGAGTGCCACTGCCCCATCCTGAGTGCCACTGCCCCATCCTGAGTGCCACCAACCCTTCCTGAGTGCCACTGTCCCATCCTGAGTGCCACCAGCCCTCCTGAGTGACACCAACCCCCCTTGAGTGACACCAACCCCTCCTCAGTGCCATTGCCGCCTCCTGAGTGCCACCACCCCCGCTGAGTGCCACCATCCCTTCCTGAGTGCCAGCAATCCAATCCTGAGTGCCACCAACCCCACTGGGGACCCTGAACCACCCATGGGGGCTTTGTCATCCTCTGGGGAGGCCCCTGGAGTCATTGTCACTTCTGTGGTTCTCAGAGCTGCTGCTAGGGGCGTGGTGTCACCTGATGTCACCTGGTGTCACCTGTGGGTCTTAGGAGTGGCTTGTGCCCCTTGATGTCCCCTTACTCTGCTCAGAGTAATTTACTGTCCCTTGTGGGGTCCCTCTTTGTCCTGAGGGGGACATCTGTCCCCAGTGTCCGCTCAACAATGGGCAGTGTCACCCACAAGGTGTCACCTGCCCAACTGTTGTCACCATGGTGTGACAACTGCCTGCCACCCTTTGGAGGTCCTGCTCGCTGTCCCAGGGTGTCACAGCACCCATTGTCACCCTCAGTGTTCCTGTGGTGACACCGCTGTCCCCCTGGTGACACTGCTGTCCCCTCTGTCCCCAGGGAATGGCGAAGAACGGGGCCGAGGCCGAGATCGATGAGGGGCTCTACTCCCGCCAGCTGTGAGTGAGGGGGACATTTGGGGACATTTTGGGGTCCCCATGGGGGGTTTTGGGATCCCCACGGACTTGGGGGGTCTCCCTGTGGAGTGGGGGAGTCCCCATAGTTTGGGGTTTTCCCATGGATTTGAGGTTTCCCCATGGATTTGGGATTTTCCCATGGATTTGGGGTTTCCCCATAGGTTGGGGTTTGCCCTGTGTTTTGTGGGGTTCCCATGGATTTAGGGTTTTCCCGTGGATTTGGGGTTTTTCCATAGTTTGAGATTTCTCCATAGTTTGGAGTTTCCCCATGGATTTGGTGTTTCCCCATGGATTGAGGTTTCCGCATGGATTTGAGGTTCCCCATGGATTTGGGGTTTCCCCATAATTTAGGGTTTGCCCTGTGTTTTGTGGGGTTCCCATGGATTTGGGCTTCCTTGTCGATTTGGGGTTTCCCCATGGATTTGGGGTTTCCCCATAGTTTGGGGTTTGCCCTGTGAGTTATGAGGTCCCCACAGTTTTAGGGTTTCCCTATGGATTTGGGGATGTGGTGTAGATTGGGATTTTCTTAGAAGTTTGGGATTTTCTCTAAGTGTGGGGAGGTTTGTAGGATGCACTTGGACTAGGGGGATTCCACAGCCTTGAGGGGTTCCCCTGAGATTTTTGGGTTCCCATTGAGTTCTTTGGGATCCCACTGAGATTTTTGTGTTCCCATTGAGTTCTTTGGGATCCCACTGAGATTTTTGTGTTCCCATTGAGTTCTTTGGGATCTCACTGAGATTTTTGGGTTCCCATTGAGGTTTTTGGGGTTTTCATAGATTGAGGCTCTTTATGGATTTGCGATTTTCCTATAGTTTAGGAGTTCCCCATATATTTGAGGTTTCTTACAAGTTTACAGAGGTCTCATGTGTCGGGGTTTCCCCATAAATTTGGGATTTTTTTATAAATACAGAAGTTTAAGCAGGACACACTTGAACTGAGGGGGGTTCCTCCAACCTTGACGAATTCCCCCTGTGAGCTCTGAGTTCCCATTTCATTTTTTGGGGTTCCCCCTGATATTTGTGGGGTTTTCCCCCCCCAGGTACGTGCTGGGCCACGAGGCCATGAAGCGCATGCAGACCTCCAACGTGCTGGTGTCGGGGCTGCGGGGCCTGGGCGTGGAGGTGGCCAAGAACCTGGTGCTGGGAGGGGTCAAATCTGTCACCCTGCACGACCCCCACCCCGCAGCCTGGGCCGACCTGGCCTCCCAGGTGGGTCCTTGTGGGGTTTCTGGGCTTTTATTGGGGTTTTGAAGCTTAAATTGTTGTTAATTGCTGGGTTTGGGTGCTGGAGTTTCTTCTGGGTGTGTGAGGATTTTGGAGGGAGGTTTATTGGGGGGGGTTGGGGGGATTTTGGGATGGTTTTAGGGTGTTTTGGAGGTGTTTAGGGTTTGTTTTGGGGGTGTTGGGAGTGTGTTGTGGGGATTTTGGGATGTTTTAGGGGTGTTTTGAGGATGTTTTGGGGGTTTTGAAGGGTGGTTTGGGGATGTTTTTGGGGTTGTTTTGGGGATGGTTTTGGGTTTGTTTTGGGGATGTTTTTGGGGTTGTTTTGGGACTCCTGACCCCTCGTTCCCCTCAGTTCTACCTGTGGGAAGAGGACGTGGGGTGTTTGGGGATTGGTTTTGGGGTTGTTTTGAACATGTTTTTGGGGTTGTTTTGGGGATGGTTTTGGGGTTGTTGTGAGAATGTTTTGGGGATGGTTTTGGAGTTCTTTTGGGGATGTTTCTGAGGTTGCTTTGGGGATATTTTGTGGGTGTTTTGGGTTTTTTTTGGGGATGTTTTGGGGTTCCTGACCCCCTGTTCCCCCCAGTTCTACCTGCGGAAGGAGGACATGGGGTGTTTGGGGGATGGTTTTGGGGTTGTTTTGAGGATGCTTTTGAGCATGTTTTTGGGGTTGTTTTGGGGATGGTTTTGGAGTTCTTTTGGGGATATTTTGGGGTTGTTTTGGGGATATTTTTGGGGATGTTTTGGGGTTCCTGACCCCCGTTCCCCCCAGTTCTACCTGCGGGAGGAGGACGTGGGGCGCAGCCGGGCCGAGGCGACGCTGCCGCGCTTGGCCGAGCTCAACTCCTACGTGGCCGTGAGCAGCACCCGGGAGCCACTGTCCAAGGAGCTGCTGGGCACATTCCAGGTAAGCTAACCTGGCACAGGTGTGCCCACCTGGGCACGGGGTAACCCCCAGGTGTGCCTCCTCAGACAGGTGTGCCCACCTGGGTACAGGTGTAACCCTCAGACAGGTGTGCCACTTAGGGGGGCGGGTACCCCAGGTAATCCAGGCAGGTGGCCCAGGTGAGCAAGGTGAATGCCCAGGTGAATACCCAGGTCAGCACCCAGGTGAATGCCCAGGTGAATACCCAGGTCAGCACCCAGGTGTGTGCCCAGGTGAGTGCCCAGGTGTCCTGTCCCACAGGTGGTGGTGCTGACCAACTCCCCGTTGGAGGAGCAGCTCTGGGTGGGCGATTTCTGCCACAGCCACGGCATCAAACTGGTGGTGGCCGACACGCGCGGGCTCTTCGGGTGAGGGGCACCCCCACAGGGGGCGTTTTGGGGTCTCTTTTGGGGTGCATCGATTTTGGGATGGGTCCCTTTTGGGGTGGGGACCTTTTGGAGTGGGTCCTTTTGGAGTGGGTCCTTTTGGGGTGGGTCTTTTCTAGGGGGTCCCTTTTGGGGTGGGTCCTTTTTGGGGGCGGGGGTCCCTTTTAGGGTGGTTCTTTTCTGGGGGGGTCCCTTTTGGGATGGGTCCATTTTGGGGTGGGTCCCTTTTGGGGGGAATTTTGGGGTGCATCCCTTTTGGGGTGGGATTTTTAGGGGAGCTTCCTTTTTGGGAGGGAAGATTTTAGAACATTCCTTTTTGGGTTGGGATTTTAGGGTGGGAATTTTAGAGTAGATCCCTTTTGGGGTGGCATTTTTAGGGGAGCTTCCTTTTGAAGTGGAAGATTTTAGGACATTCCTTTTTGGGGGGGATTTTAGGATGGATCCCTTTTAAGGGGGGATTTTTAGGAGGTTCCTTTCTGGGCTGGGATTTTGGGATGGATCCCTTTTTGGGGGAGATTTTTAGGAGATTCTTTTTGGGATGGGATTTCTGATGTGGGATTTTAGGCTGGATCCCTTTTGGGGTTCAGCACTGACTCCCCTCCTCTCACAGGCAGCTGTTCTGCGACTTTGGGGACGACATGGTGGTGACAGACCCCAACGGGGAGCAGCCCCTCAGTGCCATGGTGTCCATGGTCACCAAGGTATGGGGAGGGGACACCTCGGGGTGTCCCTAGGGGTGTGGGCAGGGGACAGCTCAGGGGGGTCCTCACATGGCTCTCCAGGGGGGTTTTGGGGTGTCCTGGTCTCCTCAGCACCCCCTATGTCCCCTCACTCTGTCCCACGTCCCCAGGGCTGTCCTGTGGAGGTTCCTGGGTGTCCCCCCGTGTCCCCAGGGCTGTCCTGGGGAGGTTCCTGGGTGTCCCTGTGTCCCCTGACTCTGTCCCGTGTCCCCAGGGCTGTCCTGGGGAGGTGACCTGCCTGGACGAGGCGCGTCACGGCTTTGAGACGGGCGACTTTGTCACCTTCACGGAGGTGGAGGGGATGGAGGAGCTGAACCGCTGCGGGCCCGTGGAGATCCGAGTGCTGGGTGAGCCCTGGCTTGGGGGGCTCCTCACCTGGGGGTCCTTTTGGGGTCTCTGAGGCACTTGGAGGGTCTTTTATGGGGTCTCTGAGGCACCTGGGGTCCTTTTTGGGGTACCTGAAGTCCTTTTTAGGGTCTTCGAGGTACCTGGGGGTATCCTTAGGAGGTCTCTGAGGCACCTGGGGCCCTTCTTGGGGTCTCTGAGGCACCTGGGGCCATTTTTGGGGTGCCTCACACACCTGGATCCCTTTTTTGGGGTGCCCCACACACCTGGATCCCTTTTTTGGGGTGCCCCACACAGGTGGGTCCCTTTTTGGGGTGCCCCAGTGACACCCTCATGTCCCCAGGGCCGTACACGTTCAGCATCGGGGACACCAGCGGCTACGGGGACTACGTGCGGGGTGGCATCGTCACCCAGGTCAAGATGCCCAAGCACATCCACTTCGTGAGTGGCACTGGGAGCACTGGGAGGGACTGGGGGCCACTGGGAGGGACTGGGGGGCTGGTGGGTTATACCAGCGATATTGAGCTATTCTGGGTTGTATTGGCGATACTGAGCTATTCTGGGTTGTATTGGCTCGTATTGGGTTATACTGGTGTATACTGGGTTTATACTGGGCTGTACAGGATTATAGGGAGTTTTACTGGGTTATACTGGGCTATACCGGATTACAGTGGGTGGTATTGGGTTATACAGGATTATACTGGGCTGTGTGGGTTTATACTGGGCTGTGCTGGTTTATACTGGGTTATGCTTGGCTATACTGGATTATACTGGACTGTATTGGCTTATGCTGGGTTGTACTGGATTATGTTGGTTTGTACTGGATTATATTGGTTTGTACTGGGTTATATTGGTTTGTATTGGGTTATACTGGCTGCTGTTGCGCTATACTGGATTATAGTGTGTGGTGTTTGGTTATACTGGATTATACTGGGCTAGAGGAGTTTATACTGGGCTATACTGGTTTATATTGGGTTATGCTGGGCTGTAGAGGTTTATACTGGGCTATACTGGTTTATACTAGGCTGTAGAGGTTTATGGTGGGCTGTAGAGCTTTATACTGGGCTGTAGAGCTTTATACTGGTTTACACTGTGCTGTTCCCCCCAGAAACAGTTGTGGGGTGCTGGGGTACTGGGCTGCCGGGGTACTGGGCTGTACTGGTTTATACTGGTTTATACTGGGCTCTACTGGTTTACCTTGGGTTATGTTGAGCTATAAGGGTTTATACCGGGCTCTACTGGTTTATACTGGTTTACACTGGGTTGTTCCCCCCAGAAACGATTGCAGGACACACTGCCAGAGTACTGGGCTGTACTGGGTTATACTGGTTTATACTGGGTTATGCTGGGCTATACTGGGTTACATTCAGCTATACTGGTTTATACTGGTTTACACTGGTGTTTTCTCCCTAGAAACGGTTGCGGGACGCGCTGGCCGAGCCCGAGATGATGGTGACGGATTTTGGGAAGGCCGAGAGGCCCTCGATGCTGCACTGGGCGTGGCAGGGCCTGCACCGCTTCCTGCAGCAGCACGGCCGCGCCCCGCGGCCCCGCCACCAGGTGGGGACACCGCGGGGACACCAGGCTGTGGGGACACTGTGACCTGCTCCAACACAGTGTTCCTGGGGCCCTGTCACCAGCTGGTGGCACTGCTGGGGACATTGAGGGTGTTGGGGATATGGAGGTCACCATGACCTGCTCCATCATGGCCACCCCCTGCTGGTGACACTGGGGACATTGAGGGTGTTGGGGACAAGAGGCCACCATGACCTGCCCCAACACAGTGTCCCTGGGGCCCTGTCACTGGTGACAGTGGGGACATGGAGGGTGTTGGGGACACAGAAGCCACCCTGATGTGTCCCGATGTAATGTTTCTAGGGTTGTGGTGATACTGGGAACATTGAGGGTGTTGGGGACACGGAGGACATCATGATCTGCCCCAACACAATGTCCCTGGGGTCCTGATGACACTGGGGACACTGAGGGGATTGGAGACCTGGAGATCACTGTGACCTGCCCCATTGTGGCTGCCCCCAGGGTCCTGTCACCAGCTGGTGACTCTGGGTACATTGAGGGTGTTGGGGACATAGAGGTCACCAGGGCTTCACCAGAATTTGGGGACAGCAGAGGGGTTGGAGGTGGTTGAGGCTTGGAGGGACACCGGGGACATAGAGCCACTGTGTCCTGCACCAACAGGGACCCCCACCACGGTCCCCTTATCTCTTGGGGACACCGGTGACATCATTTAGGGGCGTCACAGACTGCGGAGTGACCTTTGGGCACACTGAGGCCATGGAGGCCACCAAGCCTTGCTCGTGGGCCGTCCCCAGCACTGTCCCCAACCCCGTGTCCCCGTCCTGGTCCCCGGCAGGGTGACGCGGCCGAGGTGGTGGCCCTGACCAAGGAGGTGGCAGCGGGGGCCGAGCTGGACGAGGAGCTGGTGCGGGAATTGGCCTTCCAGGCCACCGGCGACCTGGCCCCGGTCAACGCCTTCATCGGCGGCCTGGCCGCACAGGAGGTCATGAAGGTACCGTGTCCCCGTGTCCCCAAGGCCACCTGGGGCTGCTGTCCCCGTGTGTCACAGCTGGAGCCGCTCAGCTGGCCCTGCCTGGGGTACCAGACTCGGTGTCTGTGTCCCCTGGTGTCCCCTGGGGTCACTGCGGTGTCACTGAGGTGTTTGCTGGAGTTCTCCTGAGGTCACTGCCTTGTCCTTGTCCTGTCCCTAATGTGTCCACCAGAGTCCCAGCCCTGTCCCTGACATGTCCCCTGACATGTCCCCAACATGTCTCCCAGCGTCCTGTCCCTGATGTGTCCCCAGGATGTCCCTGATGTGTCCCCCAGGGTTTCCCTGTCCCCAGGCTGTCCCTCACTCTGAGATGTCCTTGGGTTGTCCCTGTCCCAGGGCTGTCCCTGGGCTTTCCCTGTCCCTGACGTGTCCCCGGGCTGTGCCTGGGCTGTCCCTGACTGTCCCAGGGCTGTCCCTGACGTGTCCCCGGGCTGTCCCTAACTGTCCCTGACTGTCCCCGGGCTGTCCCTGTCCCCCAGGCCGTGTCGGGGAAGTTCACGCCCATCACGCAGTGGCTTTACTTCGACGCGCTCGAGTGTCTGCCCGAGGAGAACCGCGACACGCTGCTCACCGAGGAGCAGTGCCGGCCGGTGAGGGGACACGGGGACACCTGAGGGGGCTGGAGGAGACTGGGGACATCTGGGGGTGCTGGGAGACACCTGGGGGGTGGGGGTGTCACCCCTGGATGGTGTCACCTTGTGGGGACATCAGTTGGAGGACATTACTTAGGGGATCCCCATTGGTCAACCCATTGGGGACAGCAGGTGCCTCATGGGGTCAGGGTGGCCACCCAGCACCCAGAGGTGGTCATTCCATGAGGACACAGCCACGGCTGCTGTCACCCCTGAGTCCCCGTGGTGGCTCTGCAGCCCCAGGGGTGTCCCCTGGCAGGTGACACAGCCAGGTGACGCCGGTGTCGCATCGTCCCCAGCGCAACAGCCGCTACGACGGGCAGATCGCCGTGTTCGGGGCCGACCTGCAGGCCAAGCTGGGCGCTCAGAAGTACTTTGTGGTCAGTGTCCCCAATGTCCCCAGTGTCCCTGTGTGCCCACCCGTGTTCTCCATCATCCCTGAGTTTCCTGTGTTGTCACCTGTTCCTTAAATGTCACCAAATTTCCTCTCATGGTTTTACCAAGTGTCACCTTTCCCACCCGCGCATCCCCAGCCCTTCCGGGCCACCCTAAGTGTCCCCTGGTGTCCTCACACGTTTCCTGGTTGTTCCTTCAAGTTGTCTGCATGTCCTCAATGTCCCTTGTGTCCCCAACTCTGTTCAAGTGTCCTCAAAGTGTCCCCTCACCCCCATTCTTTTCCCATGTGTCCCCAACTCTCTTGGGCCATCTCCTGCTTTGTCCCCACATATCCCCACATGTCCCCAACCCTGTGGGCCACCTCATGCTCTGTCCCCACATGTCCCCAACCCCGTGGGCCACCTCCTGCTGTGTCCCCACGTGTCCCCGTGTGTCCCCATGTGTCCCTGGCAGGTGGGGGCGGGGGCCATCGGCTGCGAGCTGCTCAAGAACTTCGCCATGGTGGGCCTGGGCTGCGGCCCCGAGGGCAGCGTCACCGTCACCGACATGGACACCATCGAGAAGTCCAACCTCAACCGCCAGTTCCTCTTCCGGCCGTGGGACGTCACGGTGAGGGCTGGGAGTGACCCAAGGGTTGGCCAACGTTGGGTTGGCTACACCAAGCTGGAGTGGGCAGGGAGGGAGGAGTTGGCGGCACAATGAGGGGCAGAGTTTGGGGGGTCTGGAGAGGGAGAGCCAGGGGAGGTTGGGCAGCCACCCTTAAGATGATGCCATTGAGTTGGCCAAGGTCAATTGTTGAGTTCCGTGCTCAACGTCAAGGACTGAGTTTTGTGCTCAACATCAACAGTTGAGTGTCATGCTCAACGTCAACGCTTAAGTTTCTTGGCCAATGTCAATGGTTGAGTTTCTTGGCCAAAATCAGCAGTTGAGTTTTGTGCTCAACATCAACAGATGAGTTTCTTGGCCAACACCAATGATAGAATTCTGCACTCAGCGTCAACAATTGAGTTTCTTGGCCAACATCAACAGTTGAGTTCTTCGGACAATGACAATGGTTGAGTTTCTTGGCCAATGTAAACGATTGAATTTTGTGCTCAACGTCAGTAGTTGAGTTCTTGGCCAACACAAACAGTTGAGTTTCTTGGCCAACATCACCGCTTGCGTTTCTGAGCCGTGTTGATGGATTAGCAAAGGGGCGTGGCCCACCAGGGCGTGACCCGGCAGGCGTGGCTCACCTCCCAGCTGTCCCCCACCCACAGAAGCTGAAGTCGGAGCGGGCGGCAGCGGCGGCGCGGGAGATGAACCCAGCGCTGCGCGTCAGCAGCCGCACCGACCGCGTGGGCCCCGACACCGAGCGCGTCTATGACGACGACTTCTTCGAGGGGCTGGACGGCGTGGCCAACGCGCTGGACAACGTGGACGCACGTGAGCACAGGGGGCTGGGGGCCACGGAGACCTTGGGGGGGCTGGAGGGACCCTTGGGGGCTGGAGGGACCCTTTGGGGGTCCCCCTTGGGGGGCTATGGGGACTCCTGGGGAGCTAAGGGGACCTTTGGGGTGCTGGAGAGAACCTTGGGGGGCTGTGGGGACCCTTGGAGGGCTACAAGGACCCTTTGAGGGTCCCTCTTGGGGGGCTATGGGGACTCTTGGGGGGCTATGGAGACCCTTGGGGGGCTGGAAGCATCCTTGGGGGACAATGGGGACTCTTGTGGGACTATGGGGACTCTTGTGGGGCTATGGGGACCCTTGGAGGGCTGCCCCATAGCCCTTGCTTGTGCCCCATATCTGAGGGTTCCCCACAGTCCCTCGGGGTGCTCCATATCAGAAGGTGCCCCATATTTGGGGGTGCCTCATACCTGGGTCCCCCACACCCCCTGGGCTGCCCCATAACTGCCCCCTACCCCTGGGCAGGGCTGTACATGGACCAATGCTGTGTTTACTGTAGGGTCCCCTATATCCCTTGGTCGTGCCCCATATCTAGGGGTGCCCTGCAGCCCTTTGGGGTACCCCACACCCCCTGGGCTGCCCCCTAACTGCCCCCCACACCCCCGGGCAGGTCTGTACATGGACCGGCGCTGCGTTTATTACCGGAAGCCGCTGCTGGAGTCGGGCACGTTGGGCACCAAGGGCAACGTGCAGGTGGTGATCCCGTTCCTGAGCGAGTCCTACAGCTCCAGCCAGGACCCCCCCGAGAAGGCCATTCCCATCTGCACCCTCAAGAACTTCCCCAACGCCATCGAGCACACGCTGCAGGTGCGTCCAGGTGTGCCCAGGGCTGTGGGGGGGGGCACCTGCTGTGTCCCAGGTGGTTTTTTTGGGGGAGTTCCAGATGGTTGGGGTGGTGTTTGAGGGGTCCTGGAGAGCACAGGGGTGCTGGTTTGGGGCATCCCAGATTCTGGGTTCCCTGCTTTGGGGGGTTCTGGATCTGGGCTTATGG
>JAWWLS010000113.1:7196510-7214466 GCA_035040975.1 Myioborus melanocephalus | reverse complement strand
TTTTTCCCCCAGGGACCCCAAGTTCCTGGAGTGGACCCAGTGACCCATTGTCACCCCCTGTGACCCACTGTCACCCCTCTTTTCCCCAGGGACCCCAAGTTCCTGGAGCGCACGCTGCGCCTGGCGGGCACGCAGCCGCTGGAGGTGCTGGAGGCCGTGCAGCGCAGCCTGGTCAGCGACCGGCCCCGCGCCTGGCCCGACTGCGTGGCCTGGGCCTGCCGGCACTGGCACCGCCAGTACAGCAACAACATCCGCCAGCTGCTGCACAACTTCCCCCCGGGACAGGTGGGCACCTCGTCATTAATTAATTACCTCGTTAGCTCAGATTAGTGATGTTGTTAATCCTATTAGTTATCTTATTTACCCCCATTGCTTCATTTACCCCAAATGCATTTACCCAAATATCCACCACCTGCTGCACAACTTTCCCCCAAGAAAGGTGGGCACCTGCCAATTATCTCATTAGCCTTATTAATTACCTTGTTAGCTCAGATTAATGATGCTTATAACCCCATTAGTTACCTTGTTTACCCCCATTGCTTCATTTACCCCAACCAACATCCACCTGCTGCTGCACATCTTCCTCCCGGGACAGGTGGGAGAGCTTCGTTAACTCGTTATTTAATTAATTACCTTGTTAGCCATAATTAATTATCCTATTAACCCCATTAGTTAGCTCATTTACCCCCATTGCTTAATTTACCCCATCCACATTTACCCCAACATCTGCCAGCTGCTGCACAACTTCCCCCCGGGACAGGTGGAAGAGCTTCATTAACCCGTTAATTTAATTAATTACATTGTTAGCCCAGATTAATTACCCCATTAACCCCATTAGTTATCTCATTTACCCCAGTCAATTACCTCATTTACCCCAACAGCCACCAGCTCCTGCACAAATTTCCCCCCGCGACAGGTGGGAGTGCCTTAATTAACTCATTTACCTGATTAATTACACTATTAGCCCTAATTAATAATCACAATAACCTCGTTAGTTACCTCATTTACCCCCATTGCTTCATTTACCCCAATATTCACCTGCTGCTGCACAACTTTCCCCTGAGACAGATGGGAGAGCCTTCATTGCTTTGTTAATTTAATCAATTACATCATTAGCCCTGATTAATTCCCACATTAACCCCATTAATTACCTTGTTTACTCTCATTCCTTCGTTTACCCCAAACCTACCAATTAATTACCTTGTTAACCCTATTAACTACTTCATTTACCCCCAGTATCTGCCAAGACAAGGGACAACACCTTGATTATCTCATTAACACAATTAATGACCATATTAACCTAAACAATTGGCTCAGTAACTCCAATTAATAGCTCATTAGGCTCAATTAATGACCTCATTAACTCTGATTTTCTCCCTCTCCCCCCCAGAAAACGAACTCGGGGACCCTGTTCTGGTCGGGGCCCAAGCGCTGCCCCCACCCCCTCGTGTTCGACCCTGACAACGTGAGTGGGGTCACCTGGGGAGGGAGGGGACATCACCTGGGGAGGGAGGGGACATCACCTGGGTCACCTGGGTGGGATGTCACCTGTGGGGGTGGAGTTGTCACCTGTGTCACCCTTTGGGCCCATTGTCCCAAAAATCATTTTTGGGAGTTGTTGGTCGTTGTTGGGTTCCAGTGTTTGGGTGACACCTGCGCGTCTCTGGGTGCCACCCCTGCCCCATGAGTGCCACACTGTCACCTTTAGGTGTCACTCATCACCTTTGAGTGTCACCTGTTACCCTTTAGTGCCACCTCTGCCCCCTCTAGTTCCACACTGCCACCTTTTCACGTCACCTGCCTGCTCTGGGTGCCACCCCTGCCCTTTGGGTGCCACCTGTGCCCCTCTGGGTGCCCTCCATGCGCCATGGGTTCCACTCCTCACCTCTCTGGGTGCCACCCTTGCCCCTCTGGGTGCCACCCGTGCCCTGTATCCCGCAGCCCCTGCACCTGGACTACGTGGTGGCGGCGGCGAACCTGTTTGCGCAGAGCTACGGCATCGCGGGCTCGCGGGACCGGGCGGCCGTGGCCGAGCTGCTGCGGCACGTCCGGGTGCCCCCGTTCGCGCCCAAGGCCGGCGTGCGCATCCACGTGTCCGACCAGGAGCTGCAGAGCGCCAGCGCCGCGCTGGGTACGGCACGGGGGCACTGGGACAGGGGCTGGGGTACTGGGAGAGGGGCTGGGGTACTGGGGGGCACTGGGAGAGGGGCTGGGAGAACTGGGAGCACTGGGAGTGGGGCTGGGGGCACTGGGACAGGAGCTGCAGAGCGCCAGTGCTGCATTGGATACAGGATAGGGGCACTGGGGGGCACTGGGAGAACTGGCAGGTACTGGGAGAGATACTGGGGGCACTGGGAGAACTGGGGGGCACTGGGACAGGAGCTGCAGAGCACCAGCGCTGCATTGGGTATGGCACTGGGGGGACTGGGAGAAATGGGGGCACTTGGACCGGAGCTGGGGATACTGAGAGCACTGGCAGAGGGGCTGGGGGCACTTGGACAGGAGCTGCAGAGCGCCACACCTGGGTATGGCTCCAGGGGGTACTGGGAGAGGGGCTGGGAGCACTGGAAGAGGGGCTGGGGGCACTGGGAGAACTGGGGGGCACTGGGAGAGGGGCTGGGAGCACTGGGGAGCTGCCAGTGCCACACTGCGGGGGGGGCTTTGAATGCCACTTTGGGTGAGGGGCTGGGGGTCCCACAGGTACCGTGAGGGTACCAGGGGAGTCCCACAGGTGCCATGGGGGTGCCAGGGGAGTCCCACAGGTGCCCAGGGGTTGCGGGGGTCCCACGTGTGCCCCTCTGTGCCTCCCCACAGACGACGGGCGCCTGGAGGAGCTGAAGGCGTCGCTGCCCAGCCCCGAGGAGCTCCCGGGGTTCCGGATGTTCCCCATCGACTTCGAGAAGGTGGGTGCTGCCCCCCTGGGTGCCCCCCACCCACCCCTGGGTGCCCCCTGCCCACCCTCACCCACCCCTGGCTGTCCCTAGGATGATGACACCAATTTCCACATGGATTTCATCGTGGCCGCCTCCAACCTGAGGGCAGAGAACTACGACATCCCCCCGGCCGACCGCCACAAGGTGGGCACTGGGAGCACTGGGGGATACTGGGAGCACTGGGAGAGCACTGGGGGGCAGCTAATGCCACATTGGGTGAGGGTCTAGGGGGACCTATGGGGTTTCAAGGGTGCTATGGGGTTATTATAGGTGCTTTAGGGTATTTCATGGTTATTATGGGGTGCTACGGGATTTTTATGTGTGGTGGGGGGTGTTATGGGGTACTATGGATTTATTATGGGTGCTGGGGATGCTTTGGGCTATTTCAGGGGTTATAACGGGGTGCTGTAGCATTTTTATGGGGTTATTCTGGATGCTTTGGGGTATTCTAGAGGTTTTTATGGGGTTGTTATGGGTGCTGGGAGGTGTTCTGGGGATTGTTATGGGGTGCTATGGCGTTTTTATGGGTGCTGGGGGGTGCTTTGGAGTATTCCAGGGGTTATTCTGGGATGTGTGGGGCACACACAGAGCCCATACAGACCCCACAGTGGGGCCCTGGGTTCTATGAGTCCCTCAGCCTGATTTTTGGGGCCATCCCCCAAACTTTAAATCCCTTTTTTCTCGTGTCTCTCCCAGAGCAAACTGATCGCAGGGAAGATCATCCCGGCCATCGCCACCACCACAGCGGCCGTGGTGGGCCTGGCGTGCCTGGAGCTCTTCAAGCTGGTGCAGGGGCACCGCCGGCTGAGCTCCTACAAAAACGCCTTCCTCAACCTGGCCCTGCCCTTCGTGGGCTTCTCCGAGCCCCTCGCCTGCCCCCGCAACAAGGTGGGCACGGCCAGGGCCAGGGGGCAACGACACGGGGCATTTGGGGTGGCTGTGGGGGTGGGCAGAGGGGGTTTGGGGTCACAGTGGGGCTGGGGGACAGCTGGAGGGGGTTTGGGGTCGTAGTGGGGCAGAGGGGTGTGGGGAGAGGGGGTTTGGGGTCACAGTGGGGCTGGGGGTCACTCCCAGGGAATATTTGGGGTCACAATGGGGCAGGAGTCACTCCCAGGGGATATTTGGGGTCACAGCAGGGCTGGGGCCATTCCCAGCAGGGATTTGGGGTTACAGTGGGGCTGGGGCCATTCCCAGCGGGGATTTGGGGATTTTGTCACAGAAGGGCAGGGGTCACTCCCAGGAGATATTTGGGGTCACAGCAGGGATTTGGGGTCCCCCCTGGCTCTGACCATCCCCACTGTGTCCCCAGTACTACGAGGTGGAGTGGACGCTGTGGGACCGGTTCGAGGTGCAGGGGCTGCAGCCCGACGGGCAGGAGATGACCCTGCGCCAGTTCCTCGCCTACTTCAAGGTACTGGGAGGACTGGGAGGGGGACAGGGGACAACTGAGGGACCCCGACGAAGAGGGGAATGCTGGGAAACAGGGAAAGGTCAAACCCCTGTGGTGGCCCATGTCCCCAAGGCCACAGGGTTCTTGTGGTGGCCGATGTCCCCAAACCCCACTGACCTCTGTGGTGGCCGATGTCTCTAAGGCCATGGGTGCCCTGTGGTGGCCAATGTCCCCAAGCCCTGCTGACCCCCATGGTGGCCGATGTACCCAAGGTCATGGGTGCCCTGTGGTGGCCGATGTCCCCAAGGCTGCAGGGTTCCCATGGTGGCCAATGTACCCAAGGTCATGGGTGTCCTGTGGTGGCCAATGTCCCCAAGGCTGCAGGGTTCCCATGGTGGCTAATGTCCTCATGCCCCACTGACCCCTGTAGTGGCTGATGTCCCCAAGGCCATGAGGTTCCCGTGGGTGCCCCGTGGTGGCTCATGTCCCCAAACCCTGCTGACCTGTGTGGTGGCCACTGTCCCCAAGCCCTGCTGAGCCCTGTCCCCGTGTCCCCACAGAAGGAGCACCGGCTGGAGATCACCATGCTGTCCCAGGGCGTGTCCATGCTCTACTCGTTCTTCATGCCGGCCGCCAAGCTGCGCGAGCGCCACGACCAACCGTAGGGACACTGGGGACACTGAGGGACATGGGGACACTGGGGGACACTGGGAGCATGGGTGGGGTCCAGGGCAGGGACAGGATAGCAGGGTTGGAGGAAGGGCTCAGCCCGTGGCAGGGAGATGTCCTGAGGACAAAAACATGGCCCTGTGGTGAGGGGACGTGTCCCAGGGGTGGGGACAGGGTGTGGCCGTGTCCCCTCCCTGTGTGTGCCCTGGCACTCCCTGTGTCCCTTCCTGTTCCCAGAGGATGACCTGTGCCACATCTCCCTGCCATGTCACCCTCCTATGACACAGACCATGCCATGTTCCCCTCAGGATGACCCACGCCATGTGTACTTGCTATGTCCCCCTATGTCCCCCTGTCCCCATAGGCTGACAGACACCATGCCCCACATCCCTACCATGTCCCCTGTCCCCACAGGATGACACAGACTGTGCCCCCTGTCTCTGCCCTGTCCCTCATGTCACCCCAGGATGACCATGGCCCCTGTCCCTGCCATATTCCCCATCTTCCTGTGTCCCCACAGGATTACAGAGGCCATATCCTCTGTCCCCACAGGATGACTGTGCCCCATGTCCCCTGTCCCTGAAGGATGACAGAGGCTGTGCTCCCTGTCCCTGCCATGTCCCTCACATCCCTTGTCTCCATAGGATGACACAGACTGTGCCCCCTGTCCCTGCCATGTCCCCCACATCCCCTGTCCCTGCAGGATGACGTAGACTGTGCCCCCTGTCCCTGCCATGTCCCCCCTGTCCCCGCAGGATGACAGAGATCGTGACGCGGGTGTCCAAGAAGAAGCTGGGCCGCCACGTCAAGGCGCTGGTGTTTGAGCTGTGCTGCAACGACGACAGCGACGCCGACATCGAGGTGCCCTACGTGCGCTACACCATCCGCTAGGGGGCGCACGGCCCTGTCTTTCTGCCCGGCCACGCCCCCCGCACAGGCCACGCCCCGTCACGCCCCGCCCCCTCCCATAGTCGTTGTTGTGTCGGCCCCGCCCCCTGGGTGGGGACGGGGTCTGGGGGCGGGGCGAGGGCCCCGCCCAATAAACATAGACCTTGGCAAAAAGGGGCGTGTCTGAGTCACGTGGTGACCGGCATGTGACAGCAGCGACAATTGACCCTTTGGTGGCACTGCCGTGACTGGCACTTGACAGTGGTCACAACTGACCCTATGGTGGCATGGCCAGCATGTGACAGCAGTGACAATGGCACTGCTGCATCTGGCACGTGACAGCAGTGACAATTGACCCTATGGTGGCACTGCTGTGGTTGGTACATGACAGCAGTGACAAATGACCCCACGGTGCCACTGTCACGGCCAGCATGTGACAGAAGTTGCAACTGATCCTATGGTGGCACTGGCATGGCCAGGACATAACAGCGGTGACAAATGACCCAACCGTGCCATGGCCAGCATGTGACAGCAGTGACAAATGAGCCCATAGTGGCAGTGGCATGATCAGGACATGACAGCGGTGACAAACGATCCTGAGGGGACATTGGCCATGGTGGCACTACCACAGCTGGCACCAGACACCGGTGACAAATGACCCTGTGGTGGCACCAGGGTAGCTTTATTGGGGGTGGGGACATGGGGAGACCCCCCTCAGTCACGTGCGGGGCTCGGTGTCACCTGCAATGTCCTCAGTGTCACCTGGTGTCACCTCAGTGCCACCCGCAGGCCTTGGGGACTTGGTGTCACCCACAGGCAGAAGCTGCTGTCCTCTGTGTCACCGGTGGCAGCTGTGTCACCTGTGAAAGGTCAGCACAGCCCCGTGTCACCTGTGTCCCCGTGGCTCACAGTGTCACCTGCACTCCAATGTGTCACCTGCAGACGTGTCCTCGTGTCACGCAGTCAGTGAGGTTGCCGTGTCACCCTCGGTGTCCTTGCTGTCCCCAGGGGTTCCCGTGGAGCTCTGGCTGTCCCTGCTGTCCCCATCCAGGTGACGCTTCTGCTGCAGGAGCTGCCGGTACCGGGCGGCCGCAGCCTCCATGGTGGCCTGGAGCTCGGCCACCTCCACGGCCAGCGTCACCCCTGGGGATAGGGGGACACCAGGGGGACCGAGGGGGTCACGGGGGCCATGAGCTTTAGGCCCTCCCCAGTTCTGGGGACAGGGACACCCCAGATTTGGGGTGTTCTCTCCATTATTGGGCCCCTCTGGGTTTGGAGACCTTTGCTGGATTTTGGGGACCCCCCCAGTCCCCCCCATTTCCTCCCAGTTCACCCAGTTCCCTCCCAGTTCCTCCCAGTCCTCACCTTTCTGGAAGCTTCCCTGGGCCTGCCGCAGAGTGGGGGGCACCAGGACCCCAAACCAGCCCAGGGGGTCCGAGGGAGGCCGGGTGGGGGTCCCCCCTTTTTCAGGGGCTCCCCGGCGCTGCCGCAGCCCTGGGGGAGAGAGAAAGGTCAGAGACCACCACCCCCCCCCCAAAAAAAAAACAACTGAGGGACCCCCAGCACCCACAGGACCCCTCAGAACCCCCCCAAGCACCCCAAATTCCCCCTCAGTTCCTCCCCTGCACCCCCCAGTACCCATGGGTGACATCCTCAGACCTCCCCAGTCTGTCCCCACCACTCACTGGGGACCTTCTGGGGACCCCCACACCCACAGGACCCCCCCAGCCCCCTCCTCACCGTCACCTCCCCCCTGCTGGGGGTCGGGGTCCTCGGGGTCCCCCCCTGTTCCAGGCACCTCCTCAAAGTGGGGGCGTCCCTCTGGGTCCTGCCTGAGGGTGACACAGTGGGGACAGCATCACCACCGTGCCCTGGTGTCATTTGGCCACCACAGGGACGTCCCAACACCCCCCAGTCACCCCCACACTAGGGACATCAGTGTCACCTCCCCAAACTGGGGACACCCATTTGTGTTCCCCCCAGTGTGTCCCCAATGTCCCAGTGTCCCTCCCTGTGTCACTGCCACCCCCCACTGAGTGTCCCCAATGTCCTCATGTCCCTCTCTTTGTCCCTGCCACCCCCCTGGGTATCCCCAATGTCCTAGAGTCCCTCAGTGTGTCCCCAGTGTCCCTGCCACCCCTCACTGAGTGTCCCCAGTGTCCCCCACAGTGTCCCTGCCACCCCCTTCACTGTGTCCCCAATGTCCCAGTGTCCCTCCCTGTGTCCCTGTCACCCCAATCAGTGTCTCCAGTGTCCCCCTCCAGTGTCCCTGTCCCCCACCTGTGGCACACACGGACTCGGGGCACCATGGTGGCCCCGTACTGCAGGGACGAGACGCGGTGACATCCCAGGGAGTAACGGGCCTGAGCCAGGGACAGCCACCCCTGTGCGGACATCAGGGACAGTGGGGACACAGCACGGGGACAGCCAACCCAAGGGGACACTGGGGACGCAGCACAGGGACAGCCACCCCTGCAGGGGGACATCAGGGATAGTGGGGACACAGCCCAGGGACAGCCACTCCTACACAGACACAGGGGGACATTGAAAGGGTAAGAGGGACAGCCAGCTGTGGGGACAGAAGGACATTGTGTTAGGGACAGTCACCTGTAGGGACACGGGGGACACTGTGGCGTGTCCCTTTGTGTCCCCACAGTGGGTGACATGTCCCCCCATATGTCCCAGGACGGCTGGTGTGTCCCCAGCCATGTCCCCACAGCAGGGGACTGTACCCAGCTGTGTCCCCATGGGGTTGGCACATCCTTGTAGCAGGTGACACCCGCCAGGTGTGTCCCTGTGGCAGGTGGCATCTCCTCACACGTGTCCCCACGAAGGGTGGCATGTCCCCTCTGTGTCCCTGCTGTGTCCCCTCTGTGTCAGCACTGTCCCCGTGTCCCCTCACCTGCCGCAGGTGCTGCTCCAGCTGCTCCCGCCGCTGCTGCAGCAACTCCAGCGCCTCCATCACCTCCAGTGCGGCCTCGTCCAAGGACTGCGACAGCGACCCTGGGTTGGGGGGACACAGCTCAGGACCCCAAACACCCGGGGCTCCCCTAGACCCACCAAAACCGCTCCCCCTACCGAGGGACCGGCCCGGTGTCCCCACAGTGTCACCCGTGTGCCCTCAGTGTCCCCGGGGACACGCCTAGGCCCTCAGAGACCCCATCAAGACTCCCCCGGGCCCCCGGAGACCCGCTCAAAAAACTCTCAGGATCCTTGAGACACCCAAGACCACCCCAAAACGCTCCCGGTCTCCTGGAGACCCCCAAAACCTCCCCGAGACCCCTCCCCGAGCACCCCCGGGACCACCAGAGACCCCCGGAGCCCCCGGTACTCCCTCACCGTCCATCGCCGACCTCACCGCGGCCTCAGGCCCGGCCCCGCCTCGTCCAATCGCAGCCCGTCCCGGCACGTCTTGACCAATCAGCGCGCGTCGCATCCCGGGAGGCGGGGCCTACATGAGGGCCGGCTGCTCCGCGGGGTGACGCCAACCCCGCCGCCATCTTGAGTGAGGGCGCAGCATTTCCTCCCCTTTCCGGCAGCACCACGCGCTCCCATTGGTCCGCCGGCGCTCGGCCAATGGGAGGCGGCGGTGCTGGGAGGTTCTGGCATGTGAGGAGCGGCGCGGACCGGAGCGATCGCGACCATGGTGAGGGACCGGGGAATTGGGTCGGTGGTCCCGTGTCCCCACCGTGTCCGCCCTATGTCCCTCTCGTGTCCTCACCGTGTCGCCTCCTGTTCCCCATCCCTCCATGGCGCCTCCGACCTCCCCTCCGTGTCCCCCTTCCTCTCATTTCCATGCCTCCCACAGCGGGTCTTCCCCCCTGCCCAGCGTCCCCATATCCCCCCTCACGCGGCCCTCACTCTGTGTCCGCTGTCCTCCGATGTCCCTCGATGTCACCGCTGTCCCCTGATGTCCCTGCTGTCCCCCATCCCTCGATGCCGCCCCCTCAGCGCCCCCCATCCTCTCATCCCTCCATATCCCCCACACCGGGCCCTTCCCCGCATCCCCCCGTGTGTCACCTGAGTGTGTCACCTGGGTGTGTCACCTGTGTGTATCCCCGTGTCTGTCCCCGTGTCGCAGCTGCGTCGCCAGGCCCGGGAGCGCCGGGAGTACCTGCAGCGCCGGGCCAAGGAGCAGCAGCAGCAGCGGCAGCGGGAGCGCAGGGAGAGCCTGAAGCGGGCGCTGGACGGTACCGGAGCACGGGGAGGGGGCGAGAGAGGGGCTGGAAGGGGGGGAAAAGGGAAGCGAGAGGGGTTAAGAGGGGCCGGGAGGAATTTGGGGTACTCACAAGAGGTTTGGGAGGAGTTAAGGGGTGTTAGAAGAGATTCCGGGTGTGTGAAAAGAGGGTTGGGGGTAGCAAAGGAGATTTGGAGGAGTTGAGGAGAGTTTGGGGGGATAGAGAGGCGTTTAAGGGGGTTGAGGGGTATTTGGGGGTGTTACAGAGGGGTTAGGCGGGGAGATGGAAGTGCTGCAGGCCCAGGGGATTATTTGGGGCTGGGATATTTGATTGGGGAGGGTTGAGAGTCCTGTCTGAGCCCCCCATTTATCTCCTCACCCCCCAGAGAATCGGTTGCTGCCCACGGAGCTGCGGCATGAGGCGCTGGCCCTGCAGAAGGAGCTCGAGTTCGACTTCCAGGCACCGGGGGGTGAGAGAGACCCCCAAATTGGGGGAAAGGAACCCCCAAATCAGGGGTTGAGAGTGGGGAGAGGGACCTTCAAATCAGGGTGGGAGGGAGCCCCAAATTGGGGGAGAGGGTGATGAGAGGGAACCCCAAATCAGAGGGAAAGGTGGGGAGACGGAACCCCAAACTGGGGGGGATTGGAGCTTCCAAACCCAGGGGTGGGGGACAGGTCAGACCCTTGAATGAGCTGGACCCCAAAATGGGGAGAGGGGAATCCAGGGACAGGAGGGAGGCAGGCCAAAAAAAAGGCCTGGAAAAAGAGGCTGGCCTCGTTTTTAGGAGCTTCTTCAAATTTTCTGTGGGTTTTTAAATTCCCCAGATGAGATTAAATTTTCTCCAAAATGACTGTGGGGTTGTACCAACGCTCACAGTTTGGGCTGCACACCAAATCTGGGCCTCGTTCCTCCACACAATGAGGTGTGAATCCCCCAAAATGGGAATTAAACCCCCAAAATCCCCCGAGAACCATCACTGGATTGACCCCAATGACCCTGGGGTGGGCGTGGCTGTGAATGAAGAGGGTGTGGCCTGACAAAGCTCCACCCCCAGAGACAGGTGACAGCCAGGATGACGAGTACAGGTGGGCGGGGCTGGAGCCCCCCAAGGTGATGGTGACAACGTCACGTGACCCCAGTGCCCGTCTGAGGCTCTTTGCCAAGGTGGGCGTGGCCAGTGGTGGGTGTGGTCTGGGTGGGTGTGACTCTGGGTGGGGTGGGGTCTGGAGTGGGTGTGGCTGTGGATGGGTGTGGCTAAAAGCGTGGTGTGGGTCTGTGGTGGGCGTGGCCCAGTAGTGGGTGTGGCCCAGCCGTAGCACCCTGACCCCACCTCTGTGGCTGTTCCCATGGGGGTGTGGCCTCAAGCAGGGGTGGGGGTTTTGAGTGGGTGTGACTGGGGAAGTGGGAGGGGCTTGTTTGACCCCACCCATTGGGGGCTGAGCCAATGCTGGGCAGTAAAACCCATGGGAGTGGGAGGAGAATTTGTGGGTGTGGTCTGAAAGTGACATTAAAATGCGGGAAGAGGCGTGGCCAGGGATGGGTGTGTCATTGTCACGTGTGCTGGGGGACAGAGGGGGACACAGACTTGGGGACATGGGGGTGATTTGGGGGACATTGTGGGGTGATTTGGGGGACATGGGGGGGTTGATTTGGGGGGACATAACAGGTGATTTGGGGGACATTAGGGGGTGATTTGGGGGCATGGTGGGGGATAATTTGGGGGACACAAGGAGGGTCATTTAGGGGACACGGGGGGGTGATTTAGGGGACACAGGAGAGGTGATTTTGGGGACACAGGGGGCTCATATGTCGGACACAAGAGGGGTGATTTGGGGGACATAGGAGGGTGATTTGGGGGGCATGAGGGGGAAGCGATTTGGCGGACATGGTGGGTTTTTTTGGGGGGATGTGACAGGTGATTTGGGGACACAGGGGAGGCAATTTTGGGGACATGGGGATGGTGATTTGAGGACACAAGGGAGCTCATTTGGGGCACCTGGTGACGCTGCAGTGGCGCAAGCAGGGGGACACTGTGTGAAGGGGTGACACAAACAGGGCGTGGCAGGGCTGTCACTGACCCCGCCCCATGTCCCCGTGTCCCTGTCCCCAGGAGCTGTGCCTGCTGCTGCCCGGGGCTCGCCGCATGAACCGGGGCCGTGCCGAGCTGGGCGCTCTGGTGGCGGCGTGCCGGGCCGCGGGCGTCACCGACCTGCTGGTGCTGCACGAGACCCGCGGGCGGCCCGGTCAGTGCCAAACAGGGGGGCTGGGGGCACCTTCGGGGGTCCCTGCTGGGACAGGAGGGCCTGAGGGGGTGCCTTGGGAAGGCTGAGATAGAGCAGAGATAGGGAGAGTTAATTAATTAAGTAGGGATTTATTAAAAGGATGTTCTCAGTGGATCCACCTTGGGCAGCACAAGAGCTCAGCCAGGGCTGCACCCAAGGTGAACCAAAATGGTCACAAAATGAACCCAAATTAACCAAAATGGTCACAAAATGGACAACTGGTCACAGGGTCTCGCTTTGTAAGTTCTGCTCCATTTGCATATTGGAGTTAATTGTCCAATTACAGCTTTAGATTATGAAGGTCCATCTATCTTGATTTTTTTTTTTCAATCCAAATTGTTTATGCTTTTGGGCCTGAGGTTTGGATCATTTATTCTTGGTCCCCAGCGAGAGAAAGAATTGTTTTGTGTGAAGAGCTCACCAACGTTTAATGTGAAGCTCAGACCCACACACTAAAGCAGCACAGAACCTTAAAAATATAAAAGCTAAAACCTGACACATCAAGGGAGCGGGTGGGGCCAATCCCGAGGGGTGTGGCCTGTTTGTGGGCGTGGTCTGTTTGGGGGTGTGTCCTTATCAAGCTCCACCCCCCAGATGGGCTGACCGTGTCCCACCTGCCCCACGGCCCCACTGCCCACTTCACCCTGAGCGGGGCCGTGCTGCGCCAGGAGGTTGGGGGGCTTGGGGGAGCCCCGCTGGCCGCCCCCCACCTGCTGCTGCTGCGCCTGGATTCCACGCTGGGAAAAAGGGTAAGGCCAGGGGGACACTGGGGACATGATGGGGGGACACTGGGGACATGGGGGGACAGGAGGGGAAAAGGGGACACGCCTGGGGGGATGTGAGGGGCTATAGGGGAGGAAATGGGGACATCAGGGGAGAGCACAGGAGGTCTCAGGGGTGGGGTGACCCCAACCCTGTCCCCATCCCTGTCCCCACCTAGGTCGGGACCATCCTGAAGCACCTGTTCCCCGTTCCCCGTCCCGACAGCCGCCGCGTGGTGACCTTCGCCAACGAGGATGACGTCATTTTAGTGCGGTGGGTGACACTTGGGGACACAAGGACACAGACAGACCCCCCCTGCCCCAGACCCCTCTGACCCCCCCCTCCCCACAGGAACCACGTGTACCGGCGCCGGGGGCGGACAGTGGAGCTGGAGGAGGTGGGACCCCGCTTCCAGCTGAGGCGTGAGTGTCCCCCGCTGTCCCCAACAGCCCTAAAAGGGTCCCCATGTGTCCCCAAATGTCCCAACCATCCCCTCGTGTCCCCACCAGCCTACCTGATCCGCCTGGGGACCCTGGAGCAGGGGGACGCAGCCGACGTGGAGTGGCGCTGGCACCCGTACACGGCCACGGCCCCCAAGCGCCGCCTGCTCAGCGCCACCTGAGCCCCCCAGGACCCCCCAGGTGGGACCCACCTGCACACCTGAGACCACCTCGGCAGTTGAGACCCCTCTGGACTGGCCCAGGCACAGCTGGGTTTCTCACAATCAATTTTTATTTGTGATAATAAATCATTTTGGTCCATATTGGGTTCTGTAAGGATCAGCCGGGTTCTGCTGCAGCCCCTCCTCTCTGGGGGGGCCCAGAGATCCAGACCCCCCCTCACATCCGGGACCACTCGGCCGGGGGGTCCCGCGGGCCCTTGGGCTTCCCGATGCGGAAATTAAACCCTGGGGGGAGGAGTGGGGGTCAGTGAGGGGGGGCTGGACATTGATTCCCCCCCACCAAACCCCCAGGGACACAGAGACCCCCCAGGACACCAGGGACGCCCATGCTCACCCAAGCAGGGCCCGCTGCTGGTGTCCACAGGGGGGGTCACGACCTCATAGGCGCCATCCGAGGGTCTGGAGGAGCCTGGGGGGAGACCAGGGTCAGAAGTATCGATCCTGGGGATCCCTGAGCCCCCCAAACCCCCCGACCCCCCCCACTCACCTGCTGGGCTGGGGGAGGGGCGGCGCACAGGACTGCCCGGCAGCGAGCACGTGCCCGAGGGGGCGGAGTCTCGCCCGAATGGGGCGTGGTCTCTTCCCAAATGGGAGGGGCCTCTCCCCGCGGCCCCGCCCCCTCGGCGGGGCTTGTTGACCACGGCGTAGGTGACATCCATGGCGGGGGGCTCGGCCGGCACCGAAACGCTCCTGAAGAGAGGGATGGCGAGGGAGGGGACACCTGTCCGGGTCACCTGTCCCCGCTGCCCGGCTCACCTGTTACCGCTGCGAGCACTCACCTGAGCAGCGCGGGGCGCAGAGCCCGGCGGGCCACGGCGTCCTGGTACAGGGGGGGCTGGGGAGGCAAGGGGGAGTCACCTGCGGCCCCCCAAACGGGGGCGGCCGGAACTCCCGCGTCCCTCCAACCTCTCAGGGCACCCCGAGCTCTTGGGGTCCCCCGCGACCGTCCGGGTCTCTTCTTTCACTTCCCCTTTCCGGGGGCAGGAAGTGCCGCGGCCGCCCTCGTGCCCCCACCCCGCCCCGGATGCTCGCGGCCCCCCAGCCTCCCCCCAGGACCGGGGTCCCCCCTTTCTCTCACCTGAACCCCGCGGGCAAGGCTGAGGTGGCCGGGGGGTGGTGGAGGTGCCATGGGGGTCCGGGGGGGGTCTCAGGTGTGTGGGGCACGGAGGGGACCTGGGGGGTTTTCAGTGCCCCCCGGGCCCCGCCCCCGGCTGGGGCCCCGCCTCTGGGCTGGACACTAAAGCTCCGCTGGGAATTCGCTGTGGCACTTTGGGGGAGCTCCGGGGGGACTCTATAAATACTGCAGGGGCTGTTTAGGGGCTCTGTGGAGCTTTTTGGTGTCCCTATAGCCCCTGCAGAAAGTCTGGAGGGCCTCTATAGACCCCACAGAGCCTCTGTAGAGATTTTGGGTGTCCTTATGGACCCTACAGTCCCTGCATGGGTCCCCTAAAGCTCTTGGGGCGCCCATAGGGATTTTGGTGTGTCCTAGAGCTCTTCGGGGGTGCCTATAGAATTTTTGGGGTGTCCTAAAGCTCTTCGGGGATGCCTGTAGAGTTTTTGGGGTCCCTAAAGCCGCCCTGGTGTGTCTGTGGCTCCTGGGGCTCACCCGGGGGGCGCTGAAGACGCGATGGGGCCGTGCCGGGGGGGGTCAAAGGGGTGCCCCACTCATTGAGGGGTCCCCTATGGCCCTCGGGGGCGGGGCCAGGCGCCTACAGCCGCTATAGGGATCCCTCTGGCCCCGCCCCCTGTCCTGAGGCTGAGTTGTGACCCCCCCCCCGTGTGACATCACAGGGAGTCATGAGGGAAGGGGGTGGAGCGGGAGAGCCCGCCAAAAGAACCGTCACTCTTTAGGCCCCGCCCTGCTGTGGCTGATTGGTCCGCGCGCGGCGGCCCCGCCTCCTTCCTCCGCGCCGCGCGGAGATTGGTGACTGCGGCGGCGTGGTGACGTCACGAGGCGCGCGGCGCGGCGGCCCCGGAAGCAGCGGCGGCGGCGGCGGGAGCGGGAGCGCGGCCGGTGAGCGCGCGCAGGGCGGGGACAGCGCGGGGGCGGAGCCAGAGGGGGCGGGCACGGATGGGGGTGGAGCCTGAGTGGGGGCGGGGCCGAGTGGGGAGGGGGCGGCCCGGGGGCGATCTCGTAGGAGGGCGGGGCTTTGTGAGGGGGCGGGGTGTCCCCGGGCCTCACGGGGCGGGGCTAAAGTTATTCGGGGCGTGGCTAAAGCTGGTGTGGGCGTGGTTTTCTTCAGGGGCGTGGCCTTAGAGGCACGTGCGGGTTTTCCGGGGTGAGCCTTGTGGGGGCGTGGCCTGATGCCAGTGGGCGTGGCCTAGGCAAAGACCACCAGGACTGGACATACTGGGTGGGGCTGGAGGTGTGGCCACAAGGTGTGGATTAGGGGTGGGGTGTGGTCTCTGAAGCCACGCCCCCGGTGACCCCACCCCATCTCCCCCCCAGGTGCCCAGGAGCCCTGACCCCACCCTTGGTGAAGGCAGGGTGGGGCAGGGCGGGGCTGTTCAGGTGTGCAGGCACCGCCCCGGCGCCCCCTGCTGGTCACAGGTGAGGCAGAGATGGAGCCAGCAAGGACAGTGGACATGGTGTCCTGGAGCTGTCACCACAGCGGGGACAATGAGGAGGAAGATGTGACAGCAGCGGTCGGCATGACATCATCCGTGTGTCACCCTGCTGGGAATGAGGAGGAGGAGTACAAGGAGGTGGCAGCAGTGGTGACTGGCACAGTGTCCCTGAGGTGCCACCCCAGTGAGGAGGAGGAGGAGGTGACAGTAGCCATGACATCCCAAGGTGGGCCGTGTGGCAGGGATGAGGATGTGGTGGCAGCAGTGACAGCAGAAGCAGCCACAACGTCCCAGGGCTGTCATCCCAGTGAGGAGGAGGAGGTGACCACAGCAGGGACATCCCTGGGGTGTCCCCCACTTGAGGATGAGGAGGAAAAAGTGACAATAGCAGGGACAGCAGCAGTGACACCCCCGGGCATTCAACCCAGTGAGGAGGAGATGACCATGGCAGCAACGTCCCCAGCACATCCTCCTGTAGGGGATGAAGAGGAGGTGACAACAGTGGTGACATCCCCAGTGTGTCACCCTCGTGAGGAAGAGGAGGAGGTGACAGCAGCAGCGACATCCTCAGAGTGTCACCATGAGGAAGAAGAGGAAGAAGTGACAGCAGCAGTGACATCCCCAGTGTGCAACCCCAGTGAGGAAGAGGAGGAGGTGACGGCGGCGGTGACGGCAGCAGCAGCCACGTCGGCCCCAGGCGGGCGGCGTGGTGCGGACGAGGACGTGGCGGCCGCGGGCTGGCGAGCGCGGCGCAAACACGTGTTCGTGCTCAGCGAGGCGGGGAAGCCGATCTACTCCCGGCACGGCAACGAGGAGGCGCTGGCAGCCACCATGGGTGTCATGATGGCCCTCGTGTCCTTCATCCAGAGCGGCGGCAACGCCATCCGGGCCATCTGCTCTGGTACGGGGCCAGCGAGGGGTGGACATGGAACACCCAAATTTACACAGACACACCTGTGGGTAACCCCAAACCTGCAGAGCCCCACCCCAAGGTAGCCCTGAAATAGCCCCCACACGTACAGGATCCCTGCTCCAAAAGTTCCCTCCAAACATAAGATCCCAGACCCAAAACCACCTCTCCCAGGTACAGGTGAATCTACCAAATCAGCCTGCCCAGGTACAACCAGCTCCTCCAAAACTCTTTCCCCTCAAACCCCTTCCTTGTTCCTGCCACCCCCTAAAAACCCTACCTTGCTACAGCCACTCCAAAAACAGCACACCCCAAAATGACACCTGTCCAGGTACATCTGGCTACCCCCAAACCCTCCGTGTTCCCCCCGCCCCGTGTGACCACCGTGTCCCCTCTCTCCCCGGCAGAGGACCGCACGCTGGTGTTCGAGCAGCGGGGCCCGCTGCTGCTGGTGTCGGTGTCCCGCACACGGCAATCCGCGGCGCAGCTGCGGCGGGAGCTGGCCTTCGTTCACGAGCAGATCCTGTCGCTGCTGACCCGCGGGGGCATCGCCCGAGTCTTCGCCCGACGCCGCGGCTTCGACCTTCGCCGGCTGCTGGCGGGCGCCGAGGCCGTGCTGGACCGGCTGCTCTGCGGGGCCGCGGCCGACGGGCGGCTGCTGCTGGGGGCCGCTCGCTGCCTGCCCCTGCCCGGG
>JAWWLS010000113.1:7033988-7048170 GCA_035040975.1 Myioborus melanocephalus | reverse complement strand
ACAGGGAGCGGATCTCCTGCTCCGTCGCCTCCCGCGGCAGGTTCCCGATGAACAGCTTCACCATCGCGACCTGCCTGAGGGGTGCCAGAGAAGGGGGGCCTCGGTGAGACCCTCCCCACACAACCCCGGTCCCGCTGAGGGGTCGGAGATGCTCCGGGGAGGGGCAAAGGGGTGGAGAAGGTTCCCCCAACCTTTCATGGATCCTCCTCCGGCTGATTCCCGATGGGACCCCCCTCACCCCCAGTGCACCCTGAAGCAGAGACCACCTCAGCAGAGACCCACCCCAGGCCCGGGCTCCTCACAATGAGCCAGGAGATCTTCAGGGATCCGAGGAGAGTCTCAACCCCGGTTGTGCTCCGTGAGCCCCCAGCCCATGGAGGCACAGCCGGGTCTCCCCCAGACCTCATCCCGATCCCATCCCGGGTCTGAGCCCCTCCCAGGCGCCTTCCCGAGCCTGCGGGACCTCGTGCAATGCTCTCCCAAAGACAACAGGGTCCCGGTCCCTCCCCGCTCCTCCCCAGCCCCTCCCGGTCCCACCCATGTCCGCCCCGGAGCCCCCCGAGTCTCACCGCGCCCCCCCTCACCCGGTACTCGATGACGGCAACAAAATGGCGGAAACCGCCTCACACGCGGCCACGCCCACCGCGAACGCTGATTGGCCTAGACGGGGAGAACAATGCGACGCGATTGGCCAAAACTCTGAGAAGCCCTGCCCAGGGCGTCCCGGACAGCTTCTGGCACAAAGCGTTCCCGCCCTCGCGGCGGCCAATGGCGAGCGGCGGCGCGCCGGAAGTGAGAAGAGAGGCGGGGCTTTCAGGGCACGTGAAGGCAGTGCTGACCAATCAGAGCGCGGGGGAGAGGTGTGGCCTGGCGGCGCCGCGGACCCGGGAGGGTCTGAGCCGGGGGAACCGGGACCGAACCGGGGAACCGGGAGCGACAAGAACGGGAACCAGTACCGGAACACGGAGAGACCGCCCCTGCCGGCGCCGGCATCGTCATCGTCCGGTACAGAGACAGCGACCAACTGCCCCCACCGGCACCGGGACCGACTGGGACAGACCGGGACCAACCGCTCCCATCGGGATCCACTGGCACCGGGGCCAATCGCCCCAAGTGGCATCGACCCGGTCAGAAACAGCCACCGCCCGCTCTCACCGGGGCGTCGCGGCCACCGGCCCCGGCCGGGTCCGGCCCCGCCCTTCCCTCATTAGCCACGCCCCTTCCAGCGTAGCCCCGCCCCCGCCATGTCCCACGCCGTGCTCCTGCTGAGGCGGCTCCGGCACCGGCACCGGGAACGGAACCGGGAACAGAACCGGGACAGCGACGAGGAACAGGACTGCGACCGAGAACAGGACTGTGACAGAGATCGGGAGCAGGACTGTGACACAGACCGGGAGCAGGGCTGTGACAGGGACCGGGAGCAGCACCGGGAGCGGGATAAACCCCACGAACGGTGCCGCGATCAGTGCCGCGCTCATGACCGGCACGCCGCAGCCACCCGGATCTCCCTCCCCGTTTCCCCCGCCCCATCCCCATCCCCGATCTCCCGCCGCGGCCGCCGCCGCCGCCGCCCGTACCCTGCCCAGCGCATTTACCGGGTGCGCTGCTCCTTCCTGGAGCTCAGCGACGAGCAGGCGCTGCGGCGCTGCCGCCTGGACCGTGCGGCCATCGCGGCGCTGTGCCGGGAGCTCGGTGCCGACCTGCAGAGCCTCACGGGCCGCAGCCACGCTCTGCCCGTGGCCGTCAAAGTCACCTCGGCCTTGGCCTTCCTGGCCTCGGGCTCCTTCCAGACGGCGTCGCGCCTCAGCACGGGCATCAGCCAGTCGGCCATGTCCAACTGCCTGGCGCAGTTCCTGGCGGCCTTACAGCGGCGGGCGGGCCGCTACATCGCCTTCCCCCCGCCGCCCGCGCCCCCCGGGGACCCCCCGGCCCTGCCCGGGGTGCTGGGCTTGGTGGGCGCCATGCACGTGGCGCTGAGGGCACCGGCGGATAACGAGCTCCTGTTCCGGAACGCCGCCAACTTCCACTCCATCAACATGCAGGTGGTGTGCGACCGCCAGGGCCACATCACCAACGTGGTGGCCAAGTTCCCCGGCTCGTGCGCCAACGCCACCGTGCTGGAGAACTCGGCCCTGGCGCGCCTGATGGAGGGCAGCAGGCCCGAGGGGGTCTGGTTGCTGGGTGAGGGGGTTTGGGGTGGGAAATGGGGGGTTTGGGGTGGGAAATGGGGGTTTGGGGTGGGGGAGGGAGTCTGGGGGAGTTTTTGGGGTGTTCTAGGGTGGGTGATCCCAGAGATCATGGCTCATGGAAGGAGAGGGTCTGGGTGCTGGGGGAGAGGGTTTGGGGTGGGAAATGGGGGACTGGGGGATGACGGAGGGGTCCGGCTGCTGGGGGAGGGGGTTTGGGATGGGAAATGGGGGGGCTGAGGGCTGGGTGAGAGGTCCTGGGGATCAGGTGTGTCCCTGGTGCCCTAGTTGATTTAGGGATGTCCCTGCTGCTCCAGGTGTCACTCAGGTGTGTCCCTGGTGCCCTGGGTGTCACTCAGGTGTGTCCCTGGTTCTGTGGGTGTCACTCAGGTGTGCCCCTGGTGCCTTGGGTGTCACTCAGGTGTGTCCCTGGTTCCGTGGGTGTCACTCAGGTGCGTCCCTAGTTTTGTGGGTGTAACTCAGGTGTATCCCCACCGCTCCAGGTGTAACTCAGGTCTCTCCCCGCGCAGGTGATGGCTCGTACCCGCTCAAGCCGTGGCTGCTGACGCCCATCGCGGGCCCGCGGGGCGCGGCCGAGCTGCGCTACAACGCGCTGCACTCGCGCACGCTGGCCCCGCTGCGCCGCACGCTGGGGCTGCTGCGCCGCCGCTTCCGCTGCCTGGCGGGCGGGGGGCTCCAGTACAGCCCCCCCAAGGTCTGCCAGATCTTCCTGGCCTGCTGCATCCTGCACAACATCGCCCTGCGCCGCCGCGTCCCCCTGGAGCCCCCCGAGGGGCTCCCGCCCGCCCCAGGACACCCCGAGCCCCCCCCGCAGCCGCCGCCGCCCCCCGGGCCGGGGGCTCGAGAGGGGCGGGCGGTGAGGGCCAGGGTGGTGCAGCAGGTCAGGGAGGGGATGGGATGAGGGGATGTGGAGGGAGTTGGGGTCCTGGGGGGGGCTGAGCCATGATTTGGGGGGCCTTGACTCTTGACTGGGGGGCTCTGGGTCCTTGAAGGGGTCCTGAGCCATGATTTGGGGGGACTCAGCACTTTGGGGGGTGCTGAGCCCTGATCTGGGGGGTGCTGAGAGTTCTGGGGGGTCCTGACCCCTGATTTGGGGAGTGCTGAGCCCTGATATAAGGGGGCCTCTGAGTGCTTTGGGGGGTGCTGATCCCTAATTTGAGGGTTCTGACCCCTGATTTGGGGAGCTCTGGGTCTTTGGGAGGGGCTCTAACCTCTGGTAGATGGGTCCATCATTTTGGGGACGTCCTATTTCCGCCCCCATGGTCCCCAGATTTCATCCTTTAATCATGTCTGTGCTCATTTTGGGACAAATAAACGATTTTTTTTCAACTATTGCTCCACAGCATTTTGGGAGGGGTCGGGGGTGGGATAAAGTGCTGGTCACTTTGGGGACCTCCCAAAGGAGATTTTGGGGGTGCTTGCTGTGTCCCCATGGGTGGGATGAACCCCCTGATCCCTGCAGCCCCCATCCCCCCACAGAAAAACCCAAATTTCCCCCCCCAAAACTCCCCTGCACCCCACAGGACCCCGCCATTCCCACTGCCACCTTCCCAGAACCCCCCTGAGCCACCAAAACCCTTCCGGACCCCAAAATCCCCCCCAAACCCTTCAAAACCCCCCAAAATCCCCGTCAGGCCCATTCCGAACGCCGCGCCGTTGCCATGGCGATAGAACGCCGGAAGTGGCGCAGTCTCCAAACCCTTCCCCTCAGTACGGCCATATCCGGTCCGCTGCCAAAACGGGTCCGTGATGCCGCAGTGACGCGAGAACGGTTCCGGGGTCGGAGTCCGCGGCCATGGCGTCACCGAAGGCCGGCGGGAGCAGCTGCCGGGTCGGGACCCCCGGGACGGGCCGGGGGGTCGGGACCGGGGGGGCCGAGGGACTCGGGGAGTGGCGGAAGAGCGGACGGACGGGTTCCAGGGCTGGGGGAACGGAGGACGGGCGGTTTGGGGGTGAAACGCTCCGGTTTGGGGAGATCTGGGGGTGCCGAATCCCTCCCAGGGCGCTTTTGGGGTGCAGGAGCCCTGGCGAGGGGGGTTGGGGGTTCAGGAGGGCGTGAGAAGCACTTTTGGGGGTGCAGGACCCCCTCGCCGGGGAATTTGGGGGTTCAGAGCCTCACCCGTGGCAGTTTTGGGGGTGCAGGACCCCTCCCAGAGGGGGTTTGGGGGTTCGGGAGCCCACGAGAAACACTTTTAGGGGTGCAGGACCCCCTGGCAGGGCGGGTTTGGGGGTTCAGAGCCTCAGGAACAACTTTTGGGGGTGCACAATCCCTTCCACATCATCTCGGAGCCCTTCCCTGGCAGCCCTGTGAGTTCAGAGCTCCTTTTCCCTCCACTTTTGGGGCTCCACCTCCCTTTTCACCCCGCATTTTTGAGGCGCTGACACTTCCCCTCTCATTTTCTCCCCTTTCCCCATACTTTTGGGGTGCAAACCCCCCCGTTTTCCCCCCCAGCTGGAGTTTGATGTGCAGATGAGCTGCCAGGGCTGTGCCGATGCCGTGCGGGCAGCGCTGGAGGCGGCTCCAGGTGAGACCCCCCCAACCCCTCCTCTGGACCCCCAGACCCCGGGGACCCCCCAAAGGTTTTGGGGACCCCCCAGAGCCCTTTTGTGCCCCCCCAGAGGTGAAGCTGGTGGAGCTGCGGCTCCAGGAGCAGTCGGTGCTGGTGGAGACCACGGCGGCGGCCGAGCGCGTGCGGGAGCTGCTGGAGAATTCGGGGCGCCGGGCTGTGCTCAAGGGCATGGGGGGCTCCTCCGAGGGTCAGTGAGGGGTTTTGGGGGGGTCCTGAGGGGGTTTGGGGTGTCCCAGTGGGGTTTGGGTGCTGCTGTGGCCAACCACAATCAGGGATTTGGGGGTTTGGGGGGCTTCTCTGAGGGTGAGAGGGGTTTTGGGGCGGTTTTAGGGGGTCCTGGAAGGGTTCGGGGGTTCACAGGGGGGTTTAGGGGGGTTTTAATGGGGTTTTGGAGTGTCACAGTGAGGTTTGGGGGGGTCACAGAGGGTTTGGGGGAGTCTTGTGATGGTCTCAAGGAGGGATTAGCGGGGTTATGGGAGATTTGGCGGGGGTCACAGTGGGTTTGGGTGGTCCTGTGTGGGTTTTGAGGGGTCACAGAGGGATTTGGGGGGGTCACAGAGGGGTTTGGGGTTATCCTGGGGGAATGTGGGGGTCTCCTGGGGCGGTTTAGTTGCTCCTGGAGGGGTTTTGCTGTCCCTGCCTGTGATTTAGGGTCACTTTTGGGGTGACATTTTGATCTCCCTGAGGTGATTTTTGTACCGGGGGGGTTTTGGGGGTGCCTGACCCTGCCGTGTCCCCCCCCCAGTTCCCCCCGGGGGGGCAGCAGTGGCGGCGCTGGGGGGTCCCGGGGGGGTCCGGGGGCTGCTCCGGTTCCTGCAGCTCTCCCCTGATCGCTGCCTCGTGGACGGAGCCGTGTCCGGGCTCCCCCCTGGCCCCCACGGGCTCCACATCCACGAATTCGGGGACCTCTCAGACCCCTGTAACAGGTGAGAGGGGTGGGAGGGGGCTGGGGGGGGTACAGGGGGTGGGGACCCCCAATTTCACCCCCATATCCCATCCTCACTCCCCCAAACCAGCTGTGGTGGCCACTTCAATCCTGATGGGGAGAGCCACGGGGGACCCCAGGACCAGCACAGGGTGAGCTGGGGATCAGGGGGGATTTGGGGGGCTTTGGGGAGGCAGTGAGGGAATTTGGAGGGTCTTTGGGAGGATTCTGGGGGATTTGGGGTGGTCTTGGAGGCATTTGAGGGGGCAATGAGAGGATTTGAAGGGGTCTCTGGAGCATTTGGGGTGGTCTCAGAGGGGTTTGGGGAGCAGTGAAGGGATTTGGGGGATCTCTGGGAGAATTCTGGAGGGGCTTTGTGGATCGGGGGGGAATTTGGGGGTCTCTGAAGTATTTGGGGCGGTCTTGGAGGGGTTTGTGGGGCAGTGAGGGAATTTGAAACGTCTTTGGGAAGATACTGCGGGATCTGGGGGGTCTTGGAGGAGTTTGGGGGACAGAGAGGTTTGGGGGGTCACTGTAGGATTTTTGGAGATTTTTGTGGTGCAGTGAAGGGATTTGGGGGGTCTCTGTGGGGTTGGGCGCTGCTCTGTGAGTTTTGGGGGTGCTCCTGAACCCCCTTGCCCCCCCAGCACGCTGGAGACCTCGGGAACATCTGGGCGGATGCCGAGGGCCAGGCCCGGTTCCGAATTGAGGACTCGAAGCTGAAGGTGGGAATTGGGGTCTGGGGGGAGTCCAGGCTGTGCCCCATCACCGGGGAGGGTCTGTTCCTGTATTTTGGGGGGATCTCTGTTTGGTTCTGACCCCCCAAATCCCCCTCCCCAGGTGTGGGACATCATCGGCCGCTCCGTGGTGGTGGCCGAGGGCGAGGATGATCTGGGCCGGGGGTCTCACCCGCTGTCCCGTGTCACCGGCAACTCGGGCCCGGGGTGAGCACTTGGAGGGGTATTTTGGGGGGGGTCTTTGTGGGGTCACCCCCCCTGACCCTCCCGTGTCCCCAGGCTGGCCTGTGGTGTGGTGGCCCGTGCGGCCGGGCTCTTCCAGAACCCCAAACGCGTCTGTACCTGCGACGGCGTCACCCTCTGGGAGGAGCGCGACCGCAGCCGTGGGGCTCCCCTGGAGCCTGGGGTCATGGAGACCCCCAGCTCCCACCTCTAGGAGCACCCCCGGGACAGAATAAAGAGTTCGGAGCCCCTCGCTCTGCAGCGGCTGCGGCTCCTTTAAGGCGGGGCGTGGCCAGAGCGAGCTGGGCGTGGTTTAAAGAGATGGGCGGGGTTAACGCAACGGGAAAAAAGAGAGGGCGGGGCTTACGCGCGCGGTGCGCACGGCACGCAGGCGCACTGAGGGAGGGCGGTGCGCACGGCACGCAGGCGCGCTGCGCACGGCACCGCCCCCGCCGCCCTCAGGAACCGCCGCCATTTTAAAGCCGCTGCCGCCGCTGCCGGTTCTGTTCCCGCCGCTCTCCCCCCAGCGATCCCCGCCGCGATGCGTCCTGGCATCAAACTCTTCGTGGGCAACGTCCCCGAGGAGGCGACGGCGGAAGAGTTGAGCGAGCTGTTCGCAGGCGCCGCGGGGCCGGTGCTGGGCGTCGCCCTCATGAAACAGTTCGCTTTCGTACACCTGCGGGACGAGGCGGCGGCCGCGCGCGCCATCTCGCAGCTCAACGGGCACCAACTGCACGGCCGCCGCATCGTGGTGGAGCCATCCCGGCCGCGCCCCACCAACACCTGCAAGATCTTCGTGGGGAATGTGTCGGCCGCGTGCACGAGCGGGGAGCTGCGCTCGCTCTTCCAGCAGTACGGCCCCGTGGTGGAGTGCGACGTGGTGAAAGGTACCGGACCCGCCGCCGGGGCCGCGCGGCCCCCGCCGCCCAGCTCGGCCCGCGCCGCCGGGTGATCCGTGGCACCCGAGTTCCGTCCGACTGCGGCGTCGCCCCCGCCCGGACCCCAGCGCGGCCCGGGCTGGTGGAGCGGGGGGATTCCTGCCGCCTTCCCCCTGCCCCGAGCGGGGCCGTGCGAGCCCGAGCGAGCTCCCGTAACCCCCCTTCTGCCAGCCACGTCCGGCTCCATCGCCTCCGCCCGCCCCGGCCGGGGCGGTGCGGGCCTGTGTGGGCGGTCCAGACCCCTTCACCCCCTCTCTGGCAACCACGTGTCTTCGATCGCCTCCCCCAGGCTCAGGTGGGGCTGTGCCAGCCCCTGTGGGTTCCCCTGACCCCGTAACTCCCCCGATAACCCTCCTCCAGCCGGCTTCGTGCTCTGTAATCGCCTCCCCAAACCCCACGTGGGGCCATATGAGCCCGTGTGGGCTCCCCAGCCCCTTCAATCTCCACATTATCCCTTCTCTAACCAACCTCCTCATTCTCAAGTGGCACAGGTGGGCTCCCCACACTCCTGAACACCCCCATAACTCCTTTCCTCGCAGCTTTGTTCTATGCCATCACCACCCCCAGCCCGTGGGGTGACCCCTGCCTGCTGCTGCCACCTCTGACCAAATCATCCCCAGGCCACGGTCTGGCCTCCACAGACACGCTCAGCCATGGAGCTGGGACATGCACAGAACACCCCGTGAAACCCCTGAGGGGTTCAATGGCTTCGCATTGGGGACCCCCAGCACAGCCTGGTGGGGTCACCCACCTCCCCCAACTCATTGTCACCTGTGTCACACTGATGAACTGACAAGTGTCACTCCACATCCCTCTCCTGACCCTGCTGTCATCTTGTCCCTTCTCACCTGACCCTGGAGTCCCGGTGATGTCCCCACAGTGCCCATGTGCCCCTGCCCACAGGAGGGGGATGTTTTTCCTCTGCTCTCTCATCCCAGGTCACAGCCTGGCAGAACCTGCCTCGCGTCCCCTCGGGGTTGGGGGTGCCATGGCCACCTACAGGGGGTGGCAGCAGGGCTGGGGGTGACATGGAGGGGACATCCCCTCTTTGGGTTTCCAGAGTGGGACATGTGGATTTGGGACAGGAGCCAGGGGGTGGGATGGTACTGGGGGGACAAAGGAGAGGGTGACATGGCACTGATGCTCAGAGGTCTGGGATGGGTTTGCTTGGCCAGTGATGCTCCCAGCACACCACACACCCTTGGGTGGGTTGTCGCTGGTTCCGGTGGTCTCGGTCTGTGACTGCAGGGAAACACCACGGGGTCGCTGCCCTCCTGCCCTGTGCCGGCCCCGGACCCGTCGTGTCACGGGGGTGACCCCCCCGACCACCATGGGGGCGTCCAGCCCCCAAACCTGCTGGGCCAAGTGCCACAGGCGGCCACCAGAGCTGCCACCAGGTCCTGCTTCCCTGCTCCTCGCTGTCCTCAGACGCCTCTGTGCTGTTGAGCCGTGGTTGTGCCATGTGGCACTGGCTCCTCGCCATGGCCGGGCACTCACTGGAGGTGCTCAGGCCCTTCCTTCCCTCCCTCCTTCCCTCCTCTTCTTCTGTGTCTTAAGTCCCTGTTCCCTTCTGTCCTTGTCTTTTTCTGTCTCCTCCTCCTCTCCCTGCTTTCTCCTTTTCTCTGTCCCTGTCCCGCTCTCTGTGCTGGCGCCGGTTCTCTCAGCTTTGCTCCGCTCACTGCCAGGATGTCCCACTGAGCCCACGGTGCTGGCACTGCCAGCCCGGCCTGGGCCCCTTGTCCCCAAGTGCCAGGGAGGGGCTGGGAGGGGGCACAGGAGGCAGAGCCTGGGGGGACATGGAAGGAGCCGGGTGGGCTGGGGGAGGCTGCGAGCTGGGGGACGCCGGGTGGGCTGTGACCAAACGAGCGCGGGGCAGAGCCGATGGTGGTGGTCGTGTCTTCTCCGGCGAGCGGGGCTGGCAGCGCCGTCCCGGGGCCAGCAGCGCCCGTCCCGCGCCCGTCCCGCTGCCGCCGCACGGCTCGTTAGCGCCGGCTCCTGTAACGAGTTGTGTTTTCTCCCCTCACTGCTCTCTCTGCTGCTTTGTCAGACTATGCCTTTGTGCACATGGAGAACGAAGCCGATGCTAAAGTTGCCATCGAAAACCTAAATGGGAAGGAGGTGAAGGGGCGCCGGGTGAACGTGGAGCTGTCCACCAACGTGCAGAAGAAGGGCACGGGCCAGGCGCCGCCGCCCGCCCTCGGCGTCGACAAGACCAAGCGCATCGGCCTCGAGTACCGCGAGAAGTTCCAGCCCAAGATCGAGGGCTTCGACCAGCAGCGGCGGGCGGCCGATGCCGCCTTCCCCTCGGCCACGGGCGCTGGCTATGCCACCGCCCCCTCCCTGTACGATTACCAGCAGCGCTTCGGCGCCAAGTACGACGCCTTCGATGCGCAGCCCCGGCCCGCCTCCCCCTCCTACTTTGGCAGGGACCGCAGCCCGCTGCGGCGCTCGCCCACCCGCGCCGGCTACGCAGCGGTGTCGCTCCCCATGACGGCGCAGCCAGCCGCCTACCGCGCCCAGCCCTCGGCCTCGCTGGGGGCCACGTACCGAGCCCAGCCTTCGGCCTCCCTGGGCGTGGCGTACCGCCCGCAGCCCACCACGGGCCAGGCTGCCGCCTACCGCGCGCAGCCCTCGGCCTCGCTGGGCAGCGCCTACCGCTCCCAGCCCTCGGTCGGCTCCCTGGCCGCCGCGGGCGCTCAGCCCGCTGCCGCCAACTCCCTCGGTTCCTATGGCGCCCAGCCCGCCGCCGCCGCCTCATACGGCGCCCAGCCCGCGGCCGCCAACTCCCTCAGCTCCTACGGCGTCCAGTCCGCTGCCCTGGCCTCCTCCTACAGCGCCCAGCCAGCCTCGGGCTACTCGGCTGGCTACAGCGCCCAGCCCGCCATTGCCGCCTACGGCGCCCAGCCTGCTGCCGGCTCCGCCGGCTCCTACAGCACCCAGGCCGTGGCTGTGCACGTGGCATCCTACGGCACCCAGCTGGCTACAGGCTCCTATGGCGCCCAGCCCATGGATGGCCACGCCGGCTCCTACAGCGCCCAGCCCGGTGCTGTGCTGTCTGCCGGCTACAGCGCCCAGGCCGTGGCGGTGCACGCCAGCTCTTACAGCGCCCAGGCCGTGGCAGGTCACGCCGCCGCTGCCTACCAGCCCGTGGCCGGCCACTCTGCCTCCTACGGTGCCCAGCCCGCGCTGTCCGCCTCGTACGGTGCCCAGCCCACCGTGGGCCACTCGGCCTCGTACGGCACCCAGCCCGCCACGGGCCTGCCCGCATCCTACGGCAGCCAGCCCGCGGCTGCCGCGCTCCCCGCCGGCTACGGCGCGCAGACGGGCTCCTCGCTGGCTGCATCCTACGGCAGCCAGGCCGCCGTCGCCGCCGCTTCCTACAAGGCGCAGGCCTCTGCCCCGCTGACGGCCGCGTACAGGGCACAGGCCTCCGGCGCCATGGCGGCCTCCTACCCGGCGCAGCAGCCGTCCTCCGCCGCGCTGGCGGCCGCGTACCGAGCCCAGCCAGGCAGCGCCTACGACGGGCCGAGCCAGCTGGGGCAGCCGGCGGGCTCCTACCTGGGCCTGGCACAGGCCGCCGCCGCACCACCCTACGAGCGCACCCGCCTCTCCCCGCCTCGCAGCACCGCCTACGACGACCCGTACAAAAAATCGTCCTCTCTGGCTAAAAGGTACGGTGCCGGGTGGGGCACCGACCCCTGCCCCTGCCTCCCGCTGCTCGCTGAGCTCCGGCGCACCGCTCGCGGCTTGACCGGTGCCGTGTGGCACCGGCGCGGCTCACTCTCGCCCGGCGCGGTGGGCACCATGGCTCCGCTCGCGCCGCGCAGATCCCAGGGAGGGGACGGGGCTTGGTGCGGGTGAGGGGAGGCGGTGGCATCCGATATCCAATCCCGTCCTGCGCCGGCTTTGCCCATCGCGGTGCGTCCCCAGGCAGACACGGTGCTGCCGTGGCGGATCCGAGCTCCGTCCCCTCCCGGCTGATCCCCCTCTCTTCTCTCGCCCAGGTACGGCTCCGAGCGCCATCTGTCCGAGCTGGCTGATTACCGGCGCTTAACGGACTCTCCGCTGGCATACCGCCGCTCGCCCACCAAGTCCCCACTGGACTACCGCCGGCTGCCGGACGCGCACTCCGAGTACGCCCGCTACTCGGGCGGCTACAGCGACTACCTGCCCCCTGCCCGCATCCACTCGGGCTACCAGCGCCGCCTCTGAGCTGGCCACGGCCCCACTCGGGCACGGACGGTTCTTTTTCAGCCGATTCTTTCTGATTTTGCTGTTTGAGGTTTTTAGAAGGTTCCGCGGTTACGGCTGGCAGTGGCCGCACGGTTCATCCCCTGCTGGCGCTCGGTGGCGGTTCATAACCCGCCAGTGGTTGCAGCCATGCGACTCAGACTCTTTTATACCACGAGTTGTCCCGTTTTTTGGGTGAATTCCCCGTTTCCAGCATCAGGCCTGGCACGGTGCCGGGGGTTTTTTATGACTGTAAATAAATGCTGGGGTCTGCTCCGGTTCCCGACGCCTCCTGCCTGGTTCTTTCCCAGTCCTGGGGGTTCACTCCCTCCCCTGGGGACACCTCTCAGTGCCACCATCACCACCCAGCCCTGGCTGATGGTGCTGCCAATGCTGGAGCTGCTTTTCCCCCACGGAGGAGTGGATTTGGAGAATGAGAAACATTCAGAGCTGGCAGCAGGAAGGGCCAGACTCACACCACCACACGGGATCATGGGCACTGACCTGTGCCGGGGCTTGTTTTGGGTGAGGAAAGCTGCTTTTGAGGGGTGGTGCAGGCCATGCCAGGTACCATTGTGACCACCGTGACAGGCACTTCCTGTCCCCATCTTCTCCAGGAACCGGTCACAGCCCAGTCTGGCTGTGCCACAGGAGGGATGGCCAAGGCTCATTAACCACCACGGTTAATACCCAGGCAGGAGGATCTGATTCTTCTCCCCTCCTCTCCAGGGTGGCCACACACCCCTGGGCCTGGCCCCAAGTCCCCAGGTGTGGCGATGGCAGCACCCACGGGTGACCACGGCACCGATTGGCGCTGGCGAGACAGAACTGGCAGCATCACCAAAGGCATGGCCTGGGCTTAATGACATTAATTAATGAACACCTAGAGGCAGGAGCAATCTGGGGACAAACAAGCCACTTTGGGGACATAACGTACCAGTCTGGGGACAAACAAAGCAGTCTGGACACTAATTAGCCCTGGGCAGGTTAAGTGGCAGCTCCTGCTGCCCGTGGGAGGAGGAAGAGCTGGGGGTTAAAGCCCCTCTGTCACCCCTGGGTGCCCCTTTGGGGGGCCCCAGGACCGTTTTGGGGGTGTTCCCGTTTGCAGCAGCCCCTCCCTGGGGGCAGAGCCAGGCAGGGCACAGGCAGACCAGGGAGTCCAGAAGGTTCCGTGCCGTGTTCTGAGGGGACGTGAGTGCAGAGAAAGAACCGTGGGCGGAGCCAGCGCCGTTTGTTAAAAATTTTGAGTTTTATTTTACTGGAAAGTGGGGTCGGGGGACTCTAAATCACTCGGGGGGTTCCACCCCCGCCGGCGCGGCGCGGCGGCCTCCGGTCAGCTACAGCGTTGGGCTAAAAACCTACCACTGGATTATCCACCCTCTTAAAAAATAAAGGAAAAAAAAAAAAGCAAAACGACGACTCGGGAAGAGCTCCGGGGGAGCGAGGGGGCGGCGAAGCAAAGCAAAGCTGGCGCTGGGGGACGGCTGCGGCTGCGCGCTCACACCTGAGCCTGGGGTGGGCACCCAAAACTACCTGGAAAAGCAAAATCCTGCCCAGGGGGGCGGGGGAAGCTGGGGAAGGGGCTGAGCTAATCCTGCCCGGGCTGAGGACGAGCCGCGCGTCCGTAAGGAATGGGCCCGGGAGCGGCACGCGGCGGCGGTGGCACCCGGCGCGGCCCGAGACGCGCGGCGCCGAGTCGGCGTGCGACGGGACCCCGACGTCCAGCCGCACAAATCTTACCTGTAAGAGAAAAGAGGAGTTGGCGCAGGTGCCCCCGGGGCCGATCCGGAACCGTGCCAAGCCCCGGTGCCCTGGGGAGCTGCGGCTTCCTGGCAGCAAGAGAGTCCTGACGTGGAGCAGTGGTGGGGCTCCGGCCCCCTCGGACACTGGGCACAGCCCAAGCGAGCAGGAGCTGCCCCCAGGCTGGGGGCTCTGCAGGAACCCCCCACCCCGCAGGGACTGTGCCGGGACAGCGCCCGGCCCAGCAGGAACGTGAGTTACAGCCACGAGAGTGACACCAGCACCGCTCTGCTCACCACAGCACCTCCTCACCACGGCTGGGCTTTAACGCCCGTGGGCCCTGTCCGTGTCACCGTGACCCGTCACCCGCCTCAACCTCAACTGGCACAACCGGGACCACCGGCAGCGGGGCCCCCCCGCAGTGCCGAGAGCCGACAACGCGCTCACCTCCGGCTCAAAAGGCGGAGTATCGCGCCCGGTCCGCGTACGGGTCCCGCCCGAAGCGCTGCATGTCGTAGAGGGACGCCCGGGCCACCGAGGAGACGGGCGACAGCTGCCCACGCTCGTACGTGTACGCCTCTCCGACGGTGCTGGCCGCGGCGGCCGTGCGGCG
>JAWWLS010000113.1:7000161-7011396 GCA_035040975.1 Myioborus melanocephalus | reverse complement strand
ATGAGGGAAATTGGGGGTCTAGGAAGGGTTTATGAGGGAAATTGGGGGTCCAGGGGGGGTTTATGAGGGAAATTGGGAGTTTAGGGGGGAAATTGGGGGATCTGAGGGGGTTTATGGAGGAAATTGGGGAGTCTAGGGGGTCTGGGAGGGTTTTATGGGGGAAACTGGGGGGTCTGGGGGGCTCATGGAATGAATCCTAGGGGGTCACAGGGGACACAGGGGGACATTTGGGGACCCTGGGACCCACCTCATTCTTCTGGAGCAGCAGCTGCACCGAGGGCAGGTCCTTGCCGTGGTCCGTGGACATGGCCAGGGCCTGGCGCTCCTGCACCCACAGCTGGGGACAGAGGGGACATTGGGGTCAGTGGGGACATAGGGGACATTGGGGACATCGGGGTTATTTGGGACATGAGGGACATTGGTGACATTGGGGTCACTGGGGGTCATTGGGGGTCCCGGACACTGTGGGGACAGAGATGGGGGAGACTCAAGGACTGGGGGTCAGGAACAGCCATGGCGGGGAGAATTTGGGGTCCAGAGATTTGGGGTCCAGAATTTGAGGTTCAGAGATTTAGGATCAGAAATCGGGTGGGAGTCAGAGATTCGGGGTCAGGTATTTGGGATCAGAAATGGGAGGGGGGTCAGAGAGTTTGGGGTCAGGAATGGGGTGGGGTTTAGAGATTGGGGGTCCGGGATTTGGGATCAGGAATGAGAGGGATTCAGAGATTCGGGGTCAGAGATTCGGGGTCAGGAACGGGGGGTCACGCACGGGGACCCCGGGGGATTTTGGGGTCCCCCCACTCACGAGCTCGTCCTCCAGGTCCCTCCGGAACTGGTGCAGCTCCCTGGCGGCCGCCAGGCTCCGCCCGCGCTCCCGCAGCGGCTCCCGCAGCTCCCGGAACTGCTGCTCCAGCTCCCGCACCTGCTCCTGCACCCCCGCGCTCCGGGGGTGCCCCGGGCTGAGCCCCCCGGCCTGAGCCCGCAGCGCCCCCACCTCCTGCTCCCGCAGCGCCGCCTGCGTCTCCAGCAGCTGGGGGGATATGGGAGTGAGAGACCCCCAGGGACCCCAAAATCTGCACCCCAAAGGGCCCCCAGCTCCTGCTCCCGCAGCGCCGCCTGCATCTCCAGCAGCTGAGGGGATATGGGGGCTCAGGGACTCCCCAAAACCCCAAAATCTGCACCCCAAAGCGCCCCCAGCTCCTGCTCCCGCAGCGCCGCCTGCGTCTCCAGCAGTTGAGAGGGACCCCCCAAAATCTGCACCCTAAAACCTGAACCCTAAAAGCTGCAGCCAAATCCTGCATCACAGACTCGCACCCCCAAATCTGCATCCCAAAACCTGTGCCCAAAAACCCGAACCCCAAAATCTGAACCCAAATTCTGCATCACAGACCTTCACGTGACCAAAACCTTCACACCCCAAAATCTACACCCTAAGCCTTCACCCCAAAACTTGAGCACCTGAAAATTTGCACCCTAAACCTTCACCCAAAAACCTTCACACCCCAAAATTTGCACTCTATACCTTCACCCCAAAACCTTCACACCCCAAAATCTACACCCTAAACCTTCACCTCAGAACCTTCACACCCCAAAATTTGCACCCTAAACCTTCACCCCAAAACCTGAGCACGCCAAAATTTGCACTCTAAACCATCACCCCAAGACCTTCACACCCCAAAATCTGCATCCTAAACCTTCACCCCAAAACCTGAGCACCCCAAAATTTGCACTCTAAACCTTCCCCCCAAAACCTGCTTATCCCAAACCCGCATCCCAAACCACCCAAAACCCCAAACCTGCACCTTCACCCCACACCCCGAACCTTCACCCCATTCCACACAGCCCCATTCATTTCCCATTTCCCAGCCCTGACCTGGTGCCGGGTCAGCAGGACCCCGACGCTGGTCAGGTCCTGGCCGCAGTGGCCGGAGCGGAGCTGGGCGCGGACCCCGGCCAGCCACGAGCGCAGTCCGGCGCAGGCCTGGGCGCAGCTCTCGGCGCGCGCGGCCTCGGCCAAACCCCGGCCCTTGGCGGCCGCCGCCGCCTCCACCTGAGCCCACAGCGCCCGCAGCTCCTGCCGGGGGGTGGTCACTTGTCCGGCCAGGGCTGGACGTGCCCGTGCCAGCTGCTCGCCGTCCTGCGGGACACGGGAACGGCGGCATGGAGTTACGGGAGGGACCAAAAACCATCATGGAATGGGCAATGTCAAGGTTGGAATTGTTGAGGTTGGACCCGTTGAGTTGTGGGGTGATAAGGGATGGACATATGGGGTGGTGGGATCATTGAAACCCATGGAACCATCAAGGTTGGACCAAAAAAGTCATGGGATGGGCAATGTCAAGGTTGGAATTGTGTGGAATTGTTGAATTTGGACCTGTTTAGTTTTGGGGTGATGAGGGTTGGACACACAGGGTGGTGGGATCATTGAAACCCATGGAACCATCAAGGTTTGACCCAAAAACATCACAGAATGGGAAATGTCAAGGTTGGAATTGTGTGGAATTGTTGAGGTTGGACCCGTTGAGTTGTGGGGTGATGAGGGATGGACATATGGGGTGGTGGGATCATTGAAACCCATGGAACCATCAAGGTTGGACCCAAAAAGCCATGGAATTGTCAATGATACACGGGATCCTTGAGGCTGACCCAGCAAATTCTGCGATTGTGAAGACTGGACCCATGGAATGGTGAGATCATCAAAACCAGACCCATGGAGTCATGGAATTATTAAGGCTGGACCCACAGAACCACTGAGAACCATGGAATCACTGAGGTTGGACCCATGGAATCACAGAATTGCTGAGGTTGGACCCACAGAATTTTGTGACTCAACATCCCCCTCCCATATTCCACCTTTCCCAAGGGCTGCCCCTTCCTGGATCCCATTTTCCCCCCATTTTTCTCCCCATTTTCCCCCCATTTTTCTCCCCATTTCCCCCCAGTTCTCCCCCATTTTCCCACCTTCTCCAGCGCCTCCAGCCAGCCCCGGTTGGCTGCGAGCTCAGCAGCGAAGGCCTGGTGCTTCTGCCACTTGCCCTGCAGGTCCCGCGTGCCCTCGTAGGACACGTCCCGGGCCACCGGCAGCTTCTCGTTCAGCCACAGCGTCAGCTGGGAACGGGGACGGGAACGGGGATGGGAACGGGAATGGGATGGGGACAGGGATGGGAAAGGGGACAGGAATAGGGACAGGGATGGGGACAGAAACGGGGATGGGAATGGGGACAAGGATGGAGACAGGGATGGAAACAGGGACAGGAACAGGAATGGGAATGGGGACAGGAATAGTAACGGGAACAGGGACAGGGATGGGAACAGGAATGGGAATGGGGACGGCAATGGGAATGGGAAAAGGGACAGGAATGGGAACGGGGACAGGAACAGGAATGGGGACAGGAATGGGAATGGGGATGGGAATGGGGACAGGGACAGGAACAGGGATGGGAACAGGAATGGGATCAGGGACACAGATCAGGATCTCTTTCCACAGTCCCACCCCAGCCCAGTTCTCCTCTTCACCCCATACCCATTTTAACCCCATCCATCCCAAATTCTTCACCCTAATCCCATCCCAATCCTGATCCCATCCCAATCCTCGCCCTGTCTCACCTCCTGCCCATCCTGCAGGAACTTCTGCAGCTCCCAGTTATCCCGCAGCCGCCCCAGCAGCTCCTGGGCTGATTCCCGAATCTTCTGGTGCCTGTGCCAGGGCCAGGAGGGGTGAGAGACCCCATTGCCAGGGGATGGGATAGACTGGGATGGACTGGGATGGGACTGGGATGGGACTGGGACAGACTGGGATGGGTCTCTCACCTGCTCTCCACCGACTCCACCGTCTCCCGCACCTTTTCCGTGTGGACGCCGCCCTCGTCCAGCAGCTTCCTCCCGGTGTCCGTGAGCGCCCGGACGCGCTCGGTGCCGGTGTCCAGCGCGGCCAGGAACTCCTCCAGCCTCCTCACGGCCGCCTCCGCCCCCGGCACCGTGCCCGGCATCTCCGTGTGGGCCAGCGTGTGCTCCTGCAGGTCGGGACCGGGATCGCCATCGGGACCGGGATGGCACCGGAGCCCCGGGATCCCCCGGAACACCCCGGCTTCCCTCACCTGCTTCCCCAGCGTCCCCTCCACCTGCTTGGCGTCCCGCAGGAACACGTGGAAGGCGACGGCCTGGGCCAGGAGCCGCTGCCGCTTCTCCCACACCCGGCCCAGCTCTTCCCAGTCCGCATCCAGCGCTTCCAGGCGCTGCAGCAGGGACAGACTCTGCGCGTCCGTCTGTCCCCGCGTCACCTCCCGCCCGGCGGCGCGGGCGCTCCGGTAATCGGCGCCGTAGTGCGAGATCTCGGTGCGGAGGCTCTCGTGCTGCCGCAGGGAGCCTTCGGCCTCGGCCAGGGACGCGGGGACATCCTCGGAACCCGCGGCCGCGCGGGTGCGGGACAGCCAGGCCTGGAGAGCCGCCAGGTCCCGCAGGAAGCCCTGGAGGCGCCGCGCCTGCCCCAGGGACTCCTCGCGGCTCCGGTGGCACCGGCGCAGCGCGTCCCACTCGGCCTCGAGCCCCGCCAGCTCCTCGCGGATCTCGGGCGCTCGCTCCGGCTGCTCCCCCTGCAGCTTCTCGCCCTCTGCCCGCAGCTCCCGCAGCTTTCCCTGGATGGCGTCCAGGTCGCGCCCCATCCCCGACAGCTTCCCCTGCAGCGCCGTGATCCCCGCCAGGTCCCGGCCCAGCGCCCGCGTGGCCTCGATCGCCGCCGTCTTCTCCCGCATCCAGCCCCGCGTCTCGTGGCATTCCAGGCGGAAATTGTGGATGTTCAGCGCCGCGGTCAGCGCCACCTTCTTGCGCTCGGCCAGCGCACGGAACCGCTCCCACCTGGAACGGGCGGGATCGGGGCACGGTGGGACAGAGCTCGGGGAGCGCTCGGGGCGTTCCAGCCCAAGAATTCATCCCTGGAGCGTTCCAGCCCCGAGAATCCATCCCTGGAGCGTCCCAGCCCAGAGAATCCATCCCTGGAGCGTCCCAGCCCGGAGAATCCATCCCTGGAGCATCCCAACCCACAGAATCCATCCCTGGAACATCCCAGCTCAAGAATTCATCCCTGGAGCGTTCCAGCCCAGAGAATCCATCCCTGGAGCATCCCAGTCCCGAGAATCCATCCCTTCCCAGCACATCTCGGCCAGGAAAATCCCTCCCTGCATCCCTGGAGCATCCCTGACTGCCCGGAGAACCCACCCCTGCCTGGAACACCTCCCTGAGCGCCTGGAAAATCCATCCCTGCCCAGATCCACCCCCAATCCCAGCCCGGAATGGCCCCGCCGGGGCCGCCCCCACCTGTCCCGGAGCTGCTCCCAGGTGTCCCGGGCGCTCTCCCGGTTCCTGTCCCCGGATCCCCGCAGCTCCTCCGTGACGCGCCCCACGGAGGCCACGCGCGCCGCCAGCGCCGCCAGCTCCGGCTCCAGCGTCTCGAACCTGCGGGAGCGCCGGGAATCACCGGGAATTCCGGGAATTGCGGGAATGCCGAGCCGGAGCTGGGAACGCTGGAAAGCCCAGCGACACCGTGCCAGAGGTGGGAATGCCAGAAACCTTGGGAATGCCACAAATTCTGGGAATACTGCGCTGGAGGTGGGGATTTAGGGAATTTTGGGAGAGCTGGGAATGCGGTGTTGGAGGTGGGAATTTTGGGAATGCTGGGAATATCTCAGGTCGAGGTGAGAATTCGGAGAGTACAGGGAATACTGTGTTGGAAGTGAAAATTCTGGGAAAACGGGAACACCTGGAACAATGGGAATGTTGTGGTGGAGGTAGGAATTCAGGGAACACCGGGAATAATGGGAATACTGGAGACATCCTGAGGAAAAACGGGAATAACGGGGCGATCCTGTGTGTTCTTGGGGAAATTCCTGGGGGAATCCCAATGGGGGCGACCACGGGCACTCCGAGACTTGCCGGGAAAAACTCTGGGAATAACTCTGGGATCTGCGCGGTGCAGCACGGGGCGCTCACCGCTGCTGCACCACCTCCAGGTCCTCGATCCGCTCGGGAATCTCCATGGAGAGCAGCCACTGCTCCCTCTCGCCCACCCAGAGCGCGCAGGCATCGGCCTCGCTGCGCGCCGCGAACAGCCCCAGCGCGTCCCGCAGCTCCAGGCGCCGCAGCTCTGCCCGCTCCTCCAGCTCCCGGTGCCGCCGCTCCAGCTCCTCCAGCCGCTCCGCCAGCCCCGGCACCACGTCGGGAACATCGGCGGCATCGCCGGGCATCGCCTGTTCCCGCAGCGCCGCCAGCGCCGGCCGCCGCCGCCGCATCTCGTCCTGCAGCTCCCGCAAGCGCCGCTCCAGCATCCCCGCCGAGCGCTCGTCGTGGCCGAGCTCCGGCCCCGCCACTCGCCGGGCGGCGGCCGCCAGCCACGCCTCGGCCTCGGCCGCCTCCGCGTCCAGCTGGAATCGCCCCGCGGCCGCGCGGAGCCGCCGCTCCCGAGCCCCGGCCAGCGCCGGCAGCGCCGCCCAGAGCGACTCCAGCTCCCGGATCCGGCGGGACACGGCGGCCGCGGGGTCCGCGGAGCCGGGAGCGGGGCCCGGGGGTCCTTCAGGGGGTTCTGCGGGTCCCCCGGTGCGTTCCGTGGAGCCGTCGGGGCGTTCCGAGGGTCTGGTGGAGGATGGCGAGGGTCCCTCCGTGGATGCAGGGGTGGATTCCAGGGACGCGTTGTTGGATTCCGGGGGTCCCGTGGATCTGGCGGCGGATCCAGCAGCGGATTCCGCGGGTTTTGCGCTTCCCATTGATCCGGCAGCGGATTCCAGTGATCCAGGTGTGGATTCCGCTGATCCAGGGGCGGCTCCGTCGGGGGCTCCCTGCGCCAGCAGCTCCCGGCCGCGCTCCAGCAGCTGCTGCAGCGGCCCCGCGCGTCCCCCCAGCGCCCCTCGGATGGCTTCGAGCTGGCTCAGCATCCTCAGGGCTCCCGGCAGGTCCCGGCCCAGCTCCGGGCAGCGCAGGAGCCGCTCCTGTTCCCGCATCCAGGCCTCCTCCTCGCCCGCGTCCCACAGGAACTTCCAGAGGCGCCGGGAGCGCTCCAGCCGCAGCCGCCGCTGCGCCGACAGCGCCGAGAGCCCCCGGTAACGCAGCTCCAGAGCGGCCACGCGGGCCCGCAGCTGCTCCGGGGGGCACGGGCGGTACCCTGGGGGGCACGGGGGGGCGTCAGAGGGGCTGAGGGGGTCCGGGGGTCGCGGGGTTTGGGGGTCCTGGGGGCTGGAATCCCCCAGGGTTTAGGGGTACGGTGTTTAGGGATGCTGATTTTTGGGGGTCGCAGGGTTTGGGATTCAGGGGTGCTGAGGATTTGGGAGAGTTTGGGGGCGCTGGGGGTGTGGGATTTGGAGGTCCCCGGGTTCAGGGATTTGGTGTTTGGGGTCCCGGGTTTTGGGGGTCACAGTTTTTGGTAGTTCATTTTGGGGTTTTGCTAGATCCCAGTCTTGGGAGTCTCAGGTGAGTGGGGGTCCTGGAATTCAGGTGTCCCTGGATTTGGGGGTTCCAGGGCATCCAGGGGATCCCAATTTTGAGGTTCCCAGTTTTGGGGCTCACTCACCGCCCCCCTCCCCGAGGAAACGCTCGGCTGCTGCCCCCACACTCCGAACCCTCTCGGCCTGGGCCGCCACGTCCCCCTCGACCAGGGCGTGGATCTGCAGCAGATCGTCCACCTGGCTCAGGTGCTGCCCGAAATCCCGCGACTGCAGCCGCACCTGGGGACACCGAGGGGTCACGGGGGGGGTCCCACGAGGGGGTTCCACCCCCCCCCTCGCAGCCCCTTCCCCACCTCCATCTCCTCCATCCAGCCCATCAGGTGCTCCAGGTCGCGCAGGAGCCGCTGCAGTTCCAGGTGCGCCCGGAGCCGCTCTCGCCGCGCCGCCACCTGAGCCCGCAGCGCCTCCCAAAGCGACACCACGTGGTCGCGCCGTGTCGCGATGCCGCCCATGTCGTGATAGCGCTCGGCCTCCAGCTCGGCGGCCACGGCGGTGACGGCGCGCACGCGGCTGCCGTAAGCGGCGATGTCGCTCTCGATGGCCTCGTGCTTGCGCAGCGCGGCCTCGACCCCCCCCAGGGACCCCCCGAAATTGTCCTGGGGGGGAAAGGGGGGAATGAGGGAGGGGACACTCCCAGGACCCCCTCCCCGAATTGTCCGGGGTGAGGGGAAATGGGCGTGAGGGGTTGGGATACTCCAGGGACCCCCTCCCCGAAATCATCCTGGGGTGGGAGAAGGGGGAGAAGTGGTAAAAGCTGGGGGGACACTCCAGGGACCCCCAAAATTGCCCTGGGAAGGGGAAATGGGGGGTGAGGGGTTGGGACACTCTGGGGACACCCCAAAATTGTCTTAGAGAAGCAAAAAAGGGGCTGAGAGGTGACAAAGAGGAGGGGGGACACATCCTGAAATTGTCCCGATGGGGACAAGGGGAAGTCCCCTGGGGTGGGGGCGGTTTCAGGGTCACCTGTGCCACCAGGTTGTCCCTAACTGGGGGTGGGTTGGGGGTCCCGGTGTCACCTGTGCCACCAGGTGCTCATTGTCCCTGACTGGGGGTTCTCTGGGGGGGGTCTCAGGGGTCCCTGGGGTGTCACCTGTGCCACCAGGCGCTGGTTGTCCCCCAGCCAGGTCTCCCTGAGCGCGGCCTTGCGGTGGAACCTGGCCGCCAGCTGCTCCAGGTGCTGCTGCCGGAGCAGCTCCGAGCGCAGCGCCAGCTCCCGCCCGTGCTCCGCCTTCTCCAGCCGCTCCCACGCCTGCGGGGACAGCGCGGTGTCACCGGGGCACCTGGGGCACCTGGGCACACCTGGCAGCTGGGGCACACCTGGCAGCTGGGGCACACCTGGCACCTGGGCACCTGGGCACACCTGGGCACCTGGGGCACACCTGGCACCTGGGGCACACCTGGCACCTGTGTCACCTAGGCACCTGAGGCACCTGGGCACCTGCACACCTGGCACCTGGGCACCTGCACACCTGGGCACCTGGGACACACCTGGCACCTGGGGCACCTGGGCATCTGCACACCTGGCACCGGGCACACCTGTCACTTGTGTCACCTGGGGCACCTGCACACCTGGCACACTTGGCACTTGTGTTACTGTGTCCTGTCCCATGTCCCCATGTCCCCAAGTCCCTGTGGCTGTCCCCCTGTTGATGTTGGCACTGTGGGACCCTCCCATGTCCCCTCCATGTCCTCAATGCTCCCCATGTCCCCTGTGCCCCCTGTGCCCCCTGTGTCCCCAGTGTCCCCGTGGCTGTCACCCTGTTGATGTCAACGCTGTGGGACCCCCAATGTCCCCCCAATGTCCCCAATGTCCCCATAGCTGTCCCCCTGTTGATGTTGGCACTGTGGGGATCCCCAGTGTCCCCCCCATGTCCCCATGTCCCCAGTGTCCCCATAGCTGTCACCCTGTTGATGTCGGCGCTGTGTGTCCCCTCCCTGGGCACGAACTGTCTCTGGTTGTTGGCGCGGAGGCGGCTCCGGAGCGAGAACAGCAGAACCTCCAGGGAGCCCTTGTCCTCAAACCTGGGGGGACCCAAAATAATTCACTGAGAGAGCTCCAAAATACACCAGGGGACCCCAAAACAATTCACTGAGAGAGCCCCAAAACACACCAGGGGACCCCAAAATAATTCACTGAGAGAGCTCCAAAATACACCAGGGGACCCCAAAACAATTCACTGAGAGAGCTCCAAAATACACCAGGGGACCCCAAAATAATTCACTGAGACAGCCCCAAAACACACCAGGGGGGACCCCAAATACAATGCGAGGACCCCAAAATACACCAGGGGGATCCTAAAACCCACCCTGAGCCCCAGGGATGCCCCAAAACCCCTCAGAGAGAACCTGAAACCCACTGGGGGGACCCCAAATCCCTTCTTAGAGATCCCAACCCCCTCGGGGAGCCCCCAAACTCCACTGGGCAGCCCCCAGACCCCAGTAGGGAGATCCCAAACTTCATTTGGGGACCTCAAACCCCTCAGGGAGCCCCCAGACCCCTCAGGGCAGCCCCCAGACCCCAGTAGGGAGATCCCAAACCAACCTTGGGGCCCCCAAACCCCTCAGGGAGACTCCAGACCCTTCAGGGCAACCCCCAGACCCCTCAGGGCAGCCTCCAGACCCCTCAGGGCAGCCCCCAGACCCCTCAGGGTGCCCCCAGACCCCTCTGGACAGCCCCCGGACCCCAGTAGGGAGATCCCAAACCCCTCTTGGGGCTCCCAAACCCCTCAGGGCGCCCCAGACCCCTCTGGACAGCCCCCAAATCCCAGTAGGGAGATCCCAAACCCCATTTGGGGACCCCAAATCCCTTCTTGGAGATCCCAGACCCCTCAGTTCAGCCCCCAGCCCCCCGCCCGGGGGTTCCTCACCGGGGGGGTTTCTCGGTGGTGCGGTAGGCGCTGAAGGCCTGGAGCTGCCCCTGCAGGCCGGGGATGCCGCGGGGCAGGCGCCGGTCCGTGAGCAGCAGCAGCGAGCGCTGGATCCAGCCCAGCAGCTCGGCCGCCTGCGCCTCGTAGCGCCCGGCCAGGCCCTCGGCCTCGCGCGCCGCCTCCAGCACCTGCCCAGGGACAGACGGACGGACAGACGGACGGACAGGGGGACGGCTGGCTGGCTGTTCTCATATCCATCCATCATCCATCCATCCGCCTGTCTGTCTGTCCATCTGTCCATCCATCCATCCATCCATCCATCCATCCATCCATCCATCCGTTTGTCCTCACATCCATCCATCCCTCCCTCCATCCATCCCTCCCTCCATCCATCATCCATCCATCCATCCATCCATCCATCCATCCATCCATCCATCTTCCACCCATCCATCCATCCCTCCATCCATTTGTCCTCACATCCATCCATCCGTCTGTCTATCCATCCATCTGTCCATCCAACATCCATCCATCCATCCATCCGTCCATCTGTCCATCCATCCATCCCTTTGTCAGTCCATCCATGCATCCATCCGTCCGTCCGTCCATCCAACATCCATACCCCATCCATCTGTCCATCTGTCTGTCCATCCCTTGTCCATCCATGCCTTGTCCATCCACCCATCCATTTGTCATCACATCCATCCATCCATCATGCATCCATCCGTCCATCCATCCGTCTGTCCATCCATCCATCCGTCCATCCATCCCCAAGCCCCTCTGTCCATCCATCCCCCTCCTTCCTCCCCTCTTTCTGATCAATCCATCCCTCTGTCCATCCCCTCTGTCCCTCTGTCCATCCCCTCCATCCCCTCTGTCCA
>JAWWLS010000113.1:6986980-7000061 GCA_035040975.1 Myioborus melanocephalus | reverse complement strand
AGGAGGTGCCACCTGCAGCCACCACCAGCACACCGGGGCTGCCCAGCCCCTCTCCCCATCCCCATCCCCATCCAGCCCCACACCCGCCCCTCCCTCCCTCAATGCGGTGCAAACCCCGCAGGATCCCAAACCGCCCCCAAATCCCCCCAAATCACCCCAAAATCCCCCCAGACCCGCTCCGTGCCCTCCCCACCCCCGTCAGGAGGGAGCGGCGCAGGGAGGAGTCTCGGGCTGGGGGCGGCCTCGCCTTCCTGCTCGAGGAAGTTTGGGCTGACAAATTTCGCTTTTGCCGCTGGTTTTACCCCCAAAAAAGCAGCGGCGATCCCGGGAGCGCCGCAGCAGAGCCGAGGTACGGAGCGGGCCCCGGGAGGTGACAGGCGGGGACAGGCGGTGACACAGCGGGACCCCGCTGCCGCCGGCTCCCGGCGCTTACACAACTCCGGAACGGGGCAAAACCCCGCGGGAACGGGCAAAAATCACCCCCGGGGCCTCCTCCCTTCAATTCCCGCAGCCGGGAGAGGGCCGGGAGCTGGGGGGGCTGCCCCACCCCACCCCCCGAGGCGCGGTTTGGCCAAAAAAGGGGATTTGGGGGAATGGGGGGCGTCGCTGCTTTTCCTGGAACTTTGGTGGTTTTCACTTCGGGGTTTTTAATTCGTATCAGGTGGTTCCTGCCCGGCCGCGGGGCCGGAGGGGCGGCTGAGCTCCCGCAGGCCCCCAAAACGGGGTGAAAAGAGGCCAATCCTGCCAACTTCACCCCAAAAACGTACGTGGGGAGGGGGCAGGGGGAGCTGGGGGAGCCCTGGCTGGGACTGCCCCTCACCCCCATTTTGGGGTTAATTTCTGTATTTTTGGGGCACAACCCCTGAGTCTGGGGTGTCCTTGAGCCTTGGGCTGTGCTGGGGTTTGGGGTGACAGAACCCCCCGTGTTTGGCTCATTTTGTGGGGGGTGACACTGCTGCCACCCCTGTCACGGCTCTGTTACTTTTTGGTGGCTCTAATTAGCATTTAATTAACATGCCTAGTGCTTAATTAACCACCCCAATGCTTAATGAACCTCCCCAGGGCTCGAGGAAGGCCCTCGGGGCCAGACCTGGGGCTGGGCCACGCCTGCGGCCCCACCTCAACCTGCAGGACCAGTTTGGGGCGCTTTCCCCCGGTTTCCTCAGCCTTTGGGGCTGTCCCGTGCTGGGATTGTCAGGAGTTCACTCTGCCAGGGCCGTTCTGGGGTGAAACCCCAGGATTTGGGATCCCTGTGACCTTCCCTGCCCCTGGAATTCCTGCTTTTTACCCCAGAACAGCGTCACGCTCATCTCAGCAAAATTGTCCCAATTTCTTCCAACCTGACACAGGCAGGACTTCAAATCTGAGGGGAAACTCCAAATTCTCCCCAGACCCCCATCCCCATGCAGAGCCCCCATTTTCCCCCAAATCCCGAGCACATTTTTCCTGTTTCACCCCCAAAAACCCCCAAATTCTCCCCCAAATCCCATCCCCATGCAGACCCCCCATTTTCCCCCAAATCTCGAGCACATTTTTCCAGTTTCACCCCAAACCCCATCCCCATACAGCCCCCCATTTCCCCCATTTCCCCCATCCCCATCTCTCTCTGTCCCGCAGGCCATGGCGGAGCCGCCGGTGGTGCCGGTGTTCTGCACGGGCGTCTCGGCGCAGGTGCGGCGCCAGCGCGCCAAGGAGCTGGGGCTGGGCCGGCACGACAACGCCGTGCGCTACCTGGGCCAGGATTTCGGGCAGCTGCTCCAGGAGTGCCGCAGCTCCGGGACCCTGTTCCGGGACCCCTCCTTCCCCCCGGCCGCCTCCTCCCTGGGCTTCCGCGAGCTGGGCCCCGGCTCCTCCAAAACCCGCGGCGTGCAGTGGAAGAGGCCCACGGTGAGCGCGGCTCCGCTGCCGTCCTTTCCCATCGTTTCACTGCAAAATTGATTTTTCCCATCGTTTCACTTCAAAATAGATTTTTCCCATTGTTTCCCATCATTTCCCTTCAAAAATGGTGATGTTAATTTCAATTGGGCGTATTCGGTTCCTGAAAACGCTGTCTAGGAGATCAATCCCAGCAGCAGAGCAATGGAATAAAAAGAAGCAGCAAAACAAAACAAAGACCCCCCTAACCAACCCCAAATTCTCAAGCTGTCTTCCAAAAAACAGTTTTGAACAAAAATTTCTACTTCTAATGTTAGTGAGAATTGTACTAAGGGGGAATTGTTTCAAATTGAAAGAAAACAGTTTTTGCTGGTAGGTATTGGAAAGAAATTCTTTACTGGAAGGGTGGTGAGGCCCTGGCACAGGCTGCCCATCCTCCCCAAAACCCCGTGGTTTTCTCAATTATCTCAAATGATCTGAAATTTTGGGGTTTTTCTGCAGGAGCTGTGCCCGCGCCCGCAGTTCATCGTGGACGGTGCCACACGCACCGACATCTGCCAGGGAGCGCTGGGTGAGGAATCCTCCTTTGGCTCTGTCCCTCTGTCCTCCTTTGTCCCAAATCTGTGGGGATTTGGGATCTCTCTGTGTCCTTCTCTGCCCCTGGAATTGCTGCTTTTAACCCCAGAACAGCACTGCTCTCAACTCACCAAAATTCCTCCAACCCGACACGGGCAGGACTCCAAATCTGGGGGGAAACTCCAAATTCCCCCCCCAGAAAACCCCAAATTCTACCCCCAACACCCCATCCATGTGCACAACGTGCATCTCAATCCTGGTTTTCCCCCAAATCCTGAGCACGTTTTTCCAGTTTCACCCCCAAAAACCCCCAAATCCTCCCCAATGCAGACCACCTGTCCCCCCATCTTTCTCCAGATCCCAAGCACATTTTTCCTGTTTAACCCCCAAAAACCCCAAATTCTCTCCCAAAACCCCCCAATTCCCCCCCAAACCCCCATTCCCTGTGTCTGTCCCTCTGTCCTTCTTTGCCCCATTTCTGTGGGGTTTGGGGGATGATTCTGCCAGGACTTTGGTGGTTTTGGTGCTGCCCAGGTGACTGTTGGCTGCTGGCGGCCATCGCCTCGCTGACGCTCAACGAGACCCTCCTGCACCGCGTGGTGCCGCACGGGCAGAGCTTCCAGCAGGGCTACGCCGGCATCTTCCACTTCCAGGTCAGCAAAGCCCACCCTTAGGACTCCCCTCTGCCATTTTGGGTGCAAATCCCAACGTTTTGGGGCTTCCAGCATCACTTCAGGGCTCCTCTTGTCCTTCTGAGAGGTTCCCACACCATTTTGGGGCTTTCTTCACATTTTCAGGCCTCCCCTTCACCATTCAAGGGGATCCCCCACAGTTTTGGGGTTCTACTCTGCAATTTTGGGTTTCCCCCCAGCATTTTAAGGATTCCCTCCACCATTTTGGTCACACTCCCAATTTTGGGAGGATCCCCCAGTACTTTTCCCACCCAGTTCCTCATGTCCCACCCCATTGTGGCAACTCCACTTCCCCACTGCCTTGTGGGACCCCAAACCGGGCGTTTTTCCCCCAAAATCTCCTTCCCTGCATGAACCCAGGGCTCCCCATCCTCATCCCCCCAGATCTGGCAGTTTGGCGAGTGGCTGGACGTGGTGGTGGACGATTTCCTGCCCACCAAGGACGGGAAGCTGCTCTTCGTGCACTCGGCCGAGGGCTCCGAGTTCTGGAGCGCGCTGCTGGAAAAGGCCTACGCCAAGTACGGCCCCTCCCCGCTCCTCCCCGCGCCCGTTTTGGGGCGAAACCCCCCAAAAACCGTCCCGGCTGTCACACAGGGTGAACGGCTGCTACGAGGCTCTGTCGGGCGGCAGCACCTCCGAGGGCTTCGAGGACTTCACGGGCGGCGTCACCGAGTGGTTCGACCTGCGCCGGCCCCCGGCCGACCTCTACCAGATCATCCTCAAGGCGCTGGAGCGCGGCTCCCTGCTCGGCTGCTCCATCGACGTGAGCCATGCTGGGCGGTTTGGGGGAAAATCTGCAGCATTTGGGGGAAAATCTGTGGGATTTGGGGTCGTTCTCTGGGTAACGCCGCGGTGGCTCCTCGCAGATAACGAGCGCCTTCGACATGGAGGCGGTGACCTTCAAGAAGCTGGTGAAGGGCCACGCCTACTCGGTGACCGGCGCCAAGCAGGTGAGGGTGGGCACCGGTTTGGGGGGAAAACGGTGGATTTTGGGTGGTGGAGCCCTGACGGCGCCGTCCGCAGATCCCGTACCGCGGGCAGGCCCTGGAGCTCATCCGGATGCGCAATCCCTGGGGAGAGGTGGAGTGGACGGGCGCCTGGAGCGACGGGTGAGGCTTCGTTAGCGCCAGCCTCGTTAGCGGGAACGAGCCGGGGCCCCGCTGACCCTGCTGTCCCCGCAGCTCGGCCGAGTGGCACGCGGTGGAGCCGGCGCTGCGCCAGCAGCTCATGGTCAAGATGGAGGACGGCGAATTCTGGTAGGAGAACTTCAACTCAAACCCCTTTTCCCGTTAATTTCGTGCCTGGAAACGAGCTCAGACTCTTCCCGCAGGATGTCCTTCCGGGATTTCCTGCGGGAATTCACCCGCCTGGAGATCTGCAACCTCACCCCGGACGCGCTGCAGTCCCGCAAGTTCCGCAAGTGGAACACGCGGCTCTACGACGGCACGTGGCGGCGCGGCAGCACCGCCGGCGGCTGCCGCAACTACCCCGGTACGCGCCGGGGGGCGGCGCCGGGCCCGCGGGGCCGGGCGCCCGCTGAGCCTGCTCTGCCCCCTCCGCAGCCACCTTCTGGATCAACCCCCAGTTCAAGATCCAGCTGGAGGAGGTGGACGATGACAGGGACGAGGACGGCGGGCGCGAGCCGGGCTGCAGCTTCCTGCTGGCGCTGATGCAGAAGCACCGGCGCCGCCAGCGCCGCGAGGGCAAGGACATGGAGACCATTGGATTCGCTGTCTATGAGGTAATGGGATCAACTGGGGTCAACTGGCCTTGACTGGGGTCAACCAGCATCAGCTGGGGCCAACCAGCATTGACTGGGGTCAACTAACATCAGCTTGGGTCAACCAGCATCAACTGGGGCCAGCCGACCTTGACTGGGGTCAACTGGCCTTGAGTGGGGTCAACCAGCATCAACTGGGGTCAACCAGCATGAGTTGGCTTCAACTGGGGTCACCTAGGGTCCGTTGGGGTCAGCTGGCATTCATTGGTGTCACCTGGTGTCACCTGTCACCGACCGAGGTCCCCTCTCTCCGCACAGGTCCCTCCCGAGGTGGGTTCCATGCGCCGGCGGTGCCGTTTCGGGGCCGGCCGCGCCCGGGGGTGTTTCTGGGGCCGTTTTTGGGGCCGTTCTGGAGCGTTTTCGCCCCCGGTGCCCGCAGTACGTGGGGAGGTCGGGCGTGCACCTCAAGCGGGAGTTCTTCCTGGCCAACGCGTCGCGCGCGCGCTCCGAGCAGTTCATCAACCTGCGCGAGGTGAGCACGCGCTTCCGCCTGCCGCCCGGCGAGTACATCGTGGTGCCCTCCACCTTCGAGCCCAACAAGGAGGGCGACTTCGTGCTCCGCGTCTTCTCCGAGAAGAAAGCCGGCACCGAGTAAGCGACGCCGCCGCAGCGCCGGCACCGAGCGCCGCGCCCGCGCGCTCAGCCCGCTGTGTCTGTCTGTCTGTCCGCAGGGAGATGGACGACAAGATCCAGGCCACGCTGCCGGACGAGGTCAGCCAGGGACAGGAGGATGGGTTGGTGGGGTGTCAGGGTGGGGCAGTTCCCAAAATGGCCGCTTTTGGCAGTTCCTAAAATGGCCGATTCTTCCCCCGGGGCGGTTCCCAAAATGGCCGCTTTTGGTGTTCCCAAAATGGCCGATTCTTCCCCCGGGGCGGTTCCCAAAATGGCCACTCTTGGCGGTGCCCAAAATGGCCGATTCTTCCCCCAGAAAGTGCTGAGGGAGAGCGAGATCGATGAGAACTTCAAGCAGCTCTTCAAGCAGCTGGCGGGGCCGGTAAGGGAGCGGTGGTGATTGGCTGTGACCTCAGGGGTTGGTGGTGATGTCACTGATTGATGATGATGTCATTGGTTGGCTGTGATGTCATTGGTTGTAGATGACATCGTTCATCAGCCATGATGTCACTGGTGAGCAATGACATCGTTGTTGGTGATGGTGTCATTGGTTGGCTGTGATGTTATGGGTTGGCAGCGATGTCATTGTTTGGCCATGACATCATTGGTTGGCTACAACGTCATTGGTTGGCCATTACATCATTGGTTAGCAATGACATCACTTGGTGATGGTGTCATCAGTTAGCTGTGATGTTATTGGTTGGCCGTGATGTCATTAGTTTTCAGTTACATCATTGGTTGGCCATTACATCATTTGTTGGCCGTGATGTCATTGGTTGGCCATGACATCACTGGTTGGCCGTGACGTCACTGGCTGCCGATGATGTCACTGCTCATCGGTGACACCATGGCCACCCCGTGTCCCCTCCCCAGGACCTGGAGATCAGCGTCACCGAGCTCCAGACCATCCTCAACCGCATCATCGCCAAACGTGAGCCGGGATTTGGGGGGGGGACTTCCACCCTAATTAACCCCGCCCCCCTCATTAACATCTCATTAACCCCCAAAACTCCCACCTCCAGACAAGGACCTGCGCACCAAGGGCTTCAGCCTGGAGTCCTGCCGCAGCATGGTGAACCTGATGGACGTATCCTGAGCCGGGGGGTCTGGGGGGGCTCTGGGGGCACCCCTGGGACCCCCCTTTCCTTAACGCCCCTCGCCCAGAAAGACGGGAACGGCAAACTGGGGCTGGTGGAGTTCAACGTGCTCTGGAACCGCATCCGCAACTACCTGGTGGGTCTGGGGGGGCTTTGGGGGTCTGGCTCATGGGTGACCCCCATTTTGGGGTCTCTCTCCCCATTGGAGACCCCCCTACACTGTTTCCCACCCTTTTTGGGGCTGTTGGGGTGTGGGGTGAAGATTTTGGGCTCTTTCTTCATGGGTGACCACCATTTTGGGGGGATTTTGGGGTCTGTCTCATAGGTGACCCCCATTTTGGGGGGTATTTTGGGTAACCCCAGCTCCTTCAGGGTCCATTTGGGGTATTTTGGGTGACCCCTGCTCCTCTGCGGGGATTTTGGGGTCCATTTGGGCTGTTTTGGGTGACCCCTGCTCCTCTGGGGGGATTTTGGGGTACATTGGGGTGTTTTGGGTAGCCCCTGTTCCTTTGGGGGTATTTTGGGGTACATTTAGGGTATTCTGGGTGACCCCTGCTCCTCTGGGGGGATTTTGGGGTACATTAGGGGTATTTTGGGTGACCCCTGCTCCTCTGGGGGGATTTTGGGGTACATTAGGGGTATTTTGGGTGACCCCTCTCCTTTGGGGGGCTGTTCCTGCCAGAGCATCTTCCGCAAGTTCGACCTGGACAAGTCTGGCTCCATCAGCGCCTACGAGCTGCGCCTGGCGCTGGAGGCTGCAGGTGACCCCCGGGACCCTCCCCAGGACCCCTCCCCTCCCCAGGGCCCCCCAGGTGACCCCCGCGCTGTCCCCTGTCCCAGGGTACCGGCTGAACAAGAGGCTGCACGAGCTGCTCATCACCCGCTACGCCGAGCCCGACCTGGCCCTGGACTTCGACAGCTTCGTCTGCTGCCTCGTGCGCCTGGAGACCATGTTCCGTGAGCGCCCCGATCATCCATCCCAAAGGATCCCAAACCATCCCAAAGGATCCCAAACCATCCCAAAGGATCCCAAACCATCCCAAAGGATCCCAAAACATCCCTCCCACCCCGATCCCGAATCAATCCAGCCTTCCCAACCACACTTTTCCCTCACAAATGAAACTTTCCAAAATCCCAACGCTTTCCCCTCCCCTTTAGGGTTTTTCCAAGCCATGGACGTGGACCAGGACGGGGTCGTCACCTTCGACCTGCTGCAGGTACCGGGGGAGCTCAAGGCCTTCCTCCTCCCCTTCCTCCTCCTTTTTCTGCTCCTCTCCCTCCTTCTCTTGCTTTCCCCTGTTTTCTTCACCCTCTCCTGCTCCCCTTCCTCCCTCACCCTCCTCCTCCTCCTTTTTCTCCCCAGTGGCTCCAGCTCACCATGTTCGCCTGACCGGACTCTCCAAGTGCCTTCCACGACCCTGCGCCGGTTTTTTCCTTTTTTTGGCTTTTTTTCAGCAGAAAAGGCTGAATGGGGGGGTGGGGTGGGGGTCACACAGGACCCCCCCGAGCTTTGCCAAAGCCCCCTGTCCCTCCCTCGCCTCACGCTCGGCCCTTTTGGGGCAAACCCTCCGGATTTTGGTGCCTCCTGTGCTGACGGAGCCCCGGCCGTCGTCCTTCGCTTCAGGGATCTGCTGCCCCCGGGTGCATCAAGTGATTTTTTTATTGTATAAATTAAAAATGAGATATAAACCAAAGAAAAAAAAATATTATTTAAGTCAAAACTCCTTTCTCTGGCAGTTCTTTCTCCCCCTCAAGGCAAGGGGGTGAGGGGATCTCAAGGTACTGCAAAATAACAGGTTCAGGGGTTATCTTGGGGTTATAGATGACGTTTTTGGGCTTATATTAATATATTTTTGGGATATTTTGGTGGTTTGGACTTAAAACCTGGGGATGTCTCCTGGGCAGGGGGTGCAGGACAAGGCTGCTGTGACTCGGAGGGGATGAGGGGCCGGGCAGGGAGGGGACCCCGGACCCGGGGCAGAATCCCCGGGGCAGGTGAGACCCCCGCGGCCGAGCAGGACCTCCCAGACCCGGTTCGACCCCTCAGACCCGATTCCGCCCCTCAGACCCGGTTCCACCCCCGCCATTCCCGGTTCCGCCCCTCAGGCCCGGCCGGGTTCGGTTCCCTCAGAGCCTCCCCGGCCCCGCCCCTCAGCGCTCTGAGGGCGCGAATTTTCCCGCCCTTTTTTCCTCCCTCCCATTTCCCCCTCCCACCCCTGATGGGCGGTGCTTGAGACACGTCGATCCCGCCCCTTTACCCGCCCATCTCGCTCCCATTGGTCCATTCTGTCTATATTTGAATAACCGCGCCTTTTACCGGTCCTTCGCCACGCCTTCTCTCCTTATACGGCGTGGCCACGCCCTTCCCCTCACGGAGCCGCGCCGCGCGGTTCGAGCGCGGCCATGGCGGAGCCGGGGATGGAGCCGGAGCTGGAACCGGAGCGGGGCCCGGAGGCGGTGACGGCCGAGGCGGTGCTGAGGGAGCTGCGGCTCTTCGAGCTGCGCTGCGAGGGCGAGGAAGTGCCCGACAAGCGTGAGGGCTCCGGGGGACCCGGCCTGTGGGGGGAGATGGAGGGATTTGGGGAGGAGGAAGGGGTTTGGGGGTGTCAGGGGAGGTTTGGGGGTGTCAAAGGAGGTTTTGGGGTGTCAGGGGAGCTCTGAGGGGTTATTTGGTTCACGGGAGCTGTTGTGGGGTCCAGGATTTTGGGACCTGCCGGGTTTGGGGGGCACAGAGAATTAAGGGGGTGACCAGGGGGTACCCAAATGTTTTGGGGGGGATCTCGGTGGGATTTGGGACCCCCCTGACCCCCATTTCTCCCCGCAGTGGTGGAGCTGTGCCTGAGCCACGGGCTGGGCCCGGTGGCCTTGGCCAACGAGCTGCTGGCCTTCGTCACCAGCAAAGACCTGGACCTGCAGCTCACCCCCGAGGGCCTGGACGCCTTCGAGCACGAGGTGAGGGTCCCCAATTCCCCTTTTGATCCCCCAAAACCCCCGGGATGGCGGGGAGCGCTCACCCCGTGCCTGCCCCGCTGCCCCTGCAGGTGCTGGCCAAGCGCGGCGGCCGCGGGCGGCGCGGGAGGGACGAGCGCCGGGGGCTGCTCCACGACATCCACTCGCTGCAGGAGCTGTATCCGCACATCCCGGGGGGATCCTGAGGGTGTTCCAACATCCCGGGGGGATCCTGAGGGCATTCCAACATCCCGAGGGGATCCTGAGGGTGTTCCAACATCCCGAGGGGATCCTGAAATCCTGAGGGGATCCTGAGGTTATTCCAGCATCCCGAGGGGATCCTGAGGGTATTCCGACATCCTGAGGGGATTCTGAGGATATCCCAACATCCCGAGGAGATCCCCAGCAGTTTTGGGGGTTCTGGCAGAAACTTGGCCCCCTGAGCTGTCCCAGATCCCCAGGGGGAGGCTGGGAATGGGAGGAACTCTCAGATTTTTGGGTTTCACCCCAAACCTGGAGCATTTTTACCCCTCAACCAACGCCAGCCTGGACGAGGAGCAGGAGGACGAGCTGCTGGACGCCTACACCACCCCGTCCAAGGTGGGAATCGCCCCAGATCCGCGGGGTTTGCCCTAATCCACCCTGTAAAGTTCATTTTTCTGTTTTCTGTGCCTGTTCCCCTCAGGGCTCCCACAAACGCAGCAATTCCACCCCGGAGACCCCCCGGGCCAAGCGGGCGCCCTCCTCCCGCAGCCCCTTGGGGCTCTTCTCCCCCGGCAGCTTCTCCCCAAGGTCAGTGGGGCTCCTCAATCACCTTTTCCCCTCTCTTCCTCCCTCCTTTCCCATAAAATCCTAAAGCATTGTGGAAGTGGAATTGGAGCCTTTTAGCTCTGTAAATTTGGGGGGAATTGTTAAATCCTCACTGAACTCCTTACAATTACAAAGCCTTTAAAGTTTCAAACATTTATTTTTAATTTTATCAACCCAAACTAAAATCCTAAATCATTGTGGGAGTTGAATTGGAGCCTTTTAGCTCTGTAAATTTGGGGAACATTGTTAAATTTCCTTGCAATTCCAAAGCCTTCAAAGCTACAAACTTTTATTTTTAAAGCCACATTAACCAACCCAAACCACTCAACCCTGTGAAAATCCCCTCTGCTCACACATCAGGGAATTCACCCCTTCAAGCTCCATTTTGTGCTCAGAACGGGGGTAACAGAAAGGAGAAAACCCAAACCCCAAACAGGGATAAGAAAAAGGAGAAAACCCAAACCCAAACAGGGATAAGAAAAAGGAGAAAAACCCAAACAGGGATCAGAAAATCCCCAGAGTTTCAGGGTGGGACAGCCCCAGGCCTGCCTCACACTGGTTTTCTCCCGTTCTGTCCCCAGTGTCACGCCCTCTCTGCCGTTGTGTCCCCGCAGTGTCACCCCCTCTCTGCCCTTGTGTCCCCGCAGTGTCACCCCCTCTGTGCCCTTGTGTCCCCGCAGTGTCACCCCGTCCCCCAAGTACTCATCCCGGGGGTCCCGGGGCGAGGTCGTTGCCGCCTTCGGGGCCGTGCAGGGCCAGGCCTGGCTGGGCCGGGGGGGCGGCGCCGTCAGAGCCTTCGGGGGCCCCGAGCGCGCCCTGAGCAAACCCTACAGGCTGATGTTCCAGAAGGCTCTGGACGTCAGGGAAGGTGGGCACGGACACCGGGGGGCTGGGGACAGCGGGGGGACCCCCAGGCTGAGGGGGGTCAGGGTCAGGGGTCAGGGGTTGGGGTCAGGGGGTGTTTGGTGACACCAAACAGGGGTCAGGGGGTGTTTGGTGATACTGGGGTCACTCTGAGCTCAGGGGTTGGGGTCAGGGGGTGTTCAGTGACACCAAGGTCATCCCCAGCTTGGGAGGGGTCAGAGGGTGTTTGGTGACCCCGAGGTCACTCTGAGCTCAGGAGGGGTCAGGGATTGGGGTTGGGGTCAGGGGGCGTTTGGTGACACCAACCAGGGGTCAGGGGTTGGGGTCAGGGATTGGGGTCAGGGATTGGGGTCAGGGGGTGTTTGGTGACACCAGGACTCTGCAGGGGTTGGGGTCAAGGGTCAGGGGCTGGGGTCAGGGGTTGTTTGCTGACCCCGGGTTCCCCCCAGCTCTGGCCGAGCGGGTTGAGGAGCTCGGGGAGGTTCTGCGGAGGCACCACGGCCTGGACGGGTTCAGCTCAGCCGTGCTCCCTGCCCAGGTGAGAGCCCAGACCCCTTTTGGGGTGAAACCCCCCCATTTTGTGTCAACCCCCCCGTTTTGGGGTGACCTCTCCCCGTTTCGGGGTGACCTCTCCCCGTTTTGGGGTGACCTCTCCCCGTTCTGGGGTGACCTCTCCCCGTTCTGGGGTGACCTCTCCCCGTTTTGGGGTGAACTCTCCCCGTTTTGGGGTGACCTCTCCCCGTTTTGGGGTGACCTCTCCCTGTTTTGGGGTGACCTCTCCCCGTTCTGGCCCCGCAGGAGCCGGTGACGGTGCTGGGGCAGATCAGCTGTGATGGGAACGGGAAGCTGAACCCCAAATCCGTGCTGCTGGTGGGGGACAGGGAGCACTCGGGGGGCGCCCAGGTGCCCCTGGACCTGTCCGAGCTTCCGGAATATTCCCTGTTCCCCGGGCAGGTGAGGCACTGGGGGCTCCCCCTTTCCCCAATTCCTGCCCCTTTCCCCAATTCCTGCCCCTTTCCCCAATTCCTGCCCCTTTTCCCCCATTTTCCCCCCAATTCCTGCCCCTTTTCCCTGATTCCCACCCTTTTTCCCAATTCCTGCCCATTTTTTCCCATTTCCCCCCCAGTTCTCACCCCTTTTTCCCAATTTCCCCCTTTTTTCCCCCAATCCCAGGTGGTGGCCCTGGAAGGCACCAACAGCACGGGCAGGAGGATGGTGGTGACCAAACTCTACGAGGTGACCCCAAATTTCGGGGGATTTGGGGTGGAATTGGGGGATTTGGGGTGGAATTGGGGGATTTAGGGTGGAATTGGGGCATTTGGGGTGGAATTGGGGCATTTCGGGGTGGAGTTTGGGTGGAATTGGGGAATTTGGGGTAGATTTGGGACATTTGGGGTGAAATTTGGACATTTGGGGTGAAATTTGGACATTTGGGGTGAAATTGGGACATTTGGGGTGGAATTGGGGCATTTGGGATGGAATTGGGACATTTGGGGTGGAATTGGGGCATTTCGGGTGGATTTAGGGAATTGGGGTGGAACTGGAGGATTTGGGGTGGAATTGGGCCATTTTTGGCCATTCCTGCCTTTCCCAGGGGGTCCCTCTGCCCTTCCACACCCCCACGGAGCCCATGGCAGGTGAGCTCCACTTTCTGTCCCCATTTTTCCCCAAATCCCCCCTTTTTTCTCCCCAAACCCCCCCATTATTCCTCTCCAAATCCCCATTTTTCCCCAAACCCCTTTTCCCCCCCAAACCCCCCATTTCCCCCAATCCCCATTTTTCCCCAAATCCCCATTTTCCCCCATTTCCCCCATTTTCCCCCATTT
>JAWWLS010000113.1:6906988-6919491 GCA_035040975.1 Myioborus melanocephalus | reverse complement strand
AAGGTGGACATTGAAGGTCCAGAGGTGGACATTGATCTCCCAGAGGGGAAGGTGAAGGGTCCCAAGTTCAAGATGCCCGAGATCAAGGCCCCCAGGATCTCCATGCCTGACATTGACCTGAATCTGAAGGGCCCCAAACTGAAGGGGGATGTTGATGTCTCCGTCCCCAAGCTGGAAGGGGACCTGAAGGGACCTGAAATTGACATCAAAGGCCCCAAAGTCGATGTTGATCTCCCCGACGTGGAGCTGGAAGGGCCTGAGGGGAAGATCAAAGGCCCCAAGTTCAAGATGCCTGAGATGCACATCAAGGCCCCCAAGATCTCCATGCCCGATCTTGATTTTAACCTGAAGGGCCCCAAAATCAAGGGGGACATCGATGTTTCTGCTCCAAAACTTGAGGGTGACCTGAAAGGCCCCGAAATCGACATCAAGGGCCCCAAAGTGGACATTGAGGCACCCGACGTGGACATTCATGGTCCAGAGGGAAAATTCAAGATGCCCAAGTTCAAGATGCCCAAATTTGGGCTGAAGGGAGAAGGCCCCGAGGTGGACGTGAACCTCCCAAAAGGAGACCTGGATGTGTCCGGCCCCAAGGTGGACATTGAGATGCCGAGTGTGGACATTGAGGGCCCCGAGGGGAAGATCAAAGGCCCCAAGTTCAAGATGCCTGAGATGCACATCAAGGCCCCCAAGATCTCCATGCCTGACATCGACCTCAACCTGAAGGGCCCCAAACTCAAGGGTGGTGTGGATGTCTCCGTCCCTAAGTTGGAAGGGGACCTGAAGGGGCCTGAACTGGACATCAAAGGCCCCAAAGTGGACGTTGAAGCCCCTGATGTGGACATTCACGGCCCAGAAGGAAAATTCAAGATGCCCAAATTCAAGATGCCCAAATTTGGGATGCCCGGGGTCAAGGCAGAAGGTCCTGAGGTGGACGTGAACCTCCCGACAGGAAACCTGGATGTGTCCGGCCCCAAGGTGGACATTGAAGGGCCAGAGGTGGACGTGGAGCTGCCAGAAGGGAAGATCAAAGGCCCCAAGTTCAAGATGCCCGAGATGAACATCAAGGCCCCCAAAATCTCCATGCCCGACATCGACCTCAACCTGAAGGGCCCCAAGGTCAAGGGGGGTGTGGATGTCTCTGTCCCCAAACTGGAGGGCGACCTTAAAGGTCCGGATGTGAACATTAAAGGTCCCAAGTTGGATGTGGACGTTCCTGAGGTGGACGTTGAAGGTCCTGAGGGGAAGTGGAAGGGACCCAAGCTCAAGATGCCCGAGATGAACATCAAGGCGCCGAAATTTTCTCTGCCTGATGTCGACCTGAACCTGAAAGGTCCCAGAGTGAAGGGAGACGTGGACGTGTCTGCCCCAAAAATAGAAGGTGACGTGAAAGTGCCGGATCTGGAGTTGAAGGGACCCAGAGTGGACGTGGATGTCCCCGACGTCGAACTGGAGTGTCCTGAGGGGAAGATCAAAGGCCCCAAGTTCAAGATGCCCGAGATGCACATCAAGGCCCCCAAGATCTCCATGCCAGACTTTGATCTCAACCTGAAAGGCCCCAAAGTGAAGGGAGACGTGGATGTGTCCGTCCCGAAAATAGAGGGAGATTTGAAGGCCCCAGACATCGACATCAAAGGCCCCAAAGTCAATGTTGACCTCCCTGACGTCGACCTGGAATGTCCTGAGGGGAAGATCAAAGGCCCCAAGTTCAAGATGCCTGAAATGCACTTCAAAACCCCCAAAATCTCCATGCCTGACATTGACCTCAACCTGAAGGGGCCCAAACTGAAGGGGGATGTGGACATTTCTGCCCCAAAACTGGAAGGTGACCTGAAGGGCCCAGACGTGGACATCAAAGGTCCCAAGGTGGACATCGAAGCTCCTGACGTAGACATTGACCTCCCCGAGGGGAAGGTGAAGGGTCCCAAGTTCAAGATGCCCGAGATGCACTTTAAGGCCCCCAAGATCTCCATGCCTGACTTTGATCTGAACCTGAAGGGCCCCAAGGTCAAAGGTGACGTCGATGTGTCCATGCCGAAGCTCGAAGGGGACCTGAAAGGACCAGAGGTGTCACTGAAAGGTCCAAAAGTGGACGTTGATGTGCCAGATGTGGAGCTGGAGTGTCCTGAGGGGAAGATGAAAGGCCCCAAGTTCAAGATGCCCGAGATGCACATCAAGGCCCCCAAGATCTCCATGCCCGACTTCGATCTGAACCTGAAGGGGCCCAAGGTCAAGGGTGACATCGATGTCTCTGCTCCCAAGCTGGAAGGGGACCTGAAGGGGCCTGAACTGGACATCAAAGGCCCCAAAGTCGATGTCAACCTCCCTGACGTTGACCTGGAGTGTCCTGAGGGGAAACTGAAGGGCCCCAAGTTCAAGATGCCCGAGATGCACATCAAGGCCCCCAAGATCTCCATGCCCGACATTGACCTCAACCTGAAGGGCCCCAAATTAAAGGGAGATGTTGATGTCTCTGCTCCAAAGCTGGAGGGAGACCTGAAAGCTCCAGACATCGACATCAAAGGCCCCAAAGTCAATGTGGAGCTCCCTGACATGGAGCTGGAGTGTCCTGAGGGGAAGATCAAAGGCCCCAAGTTCAAGATGCCCGAGATGCACATCAAGGCCCCCAAGATCTCCATGCCTGATGTTGACTTCAACCTGAAGGGCCCCAAAGTCAAGGGGGACATCGATGTCTCTGTCCCCAAGCTGGAAGGGGACCTGAAGGGGCCTGAACTGGACATCAAAGGCCCCAAAGTGGACATTGAAGCCCCTGATGTTGACATTCATGGTCCAGAGGGAAAATTCAAGATGCCCAAGTTCAAGATGCCCAAATTTGGGCTGAAGGGAGAAGGCCCCGAGGTGGACGTGAACCTCCCAAAAGGAGACCTGGATGTGTCTGGCCCCAAGGTGGACGTTGAGATGCCGAGTGTGGACATTGAGGGCCCTGAGGGGAAGATCAAAGGTCCCAAGTTCAAGATGCCCGAGATGCACATCAAGGCCCCCAAGATCTCCATGCCGGATGTCGATTTCAACCTGAAGGGCCCCAAAATCAAGGGGGACATTGACGTCTCTGCCCCAAAGCTGGAGGGGAACTTGCAATGCCCAGATGTTGACCTCAAGGGCCCCAGAGTGGACATTCAGCCACCAGACGTGACCCTGGAAGGGCCCAAGGTGGATATGCCCAAAATTCAAGTCAAGACTCCCCAGATCTCCGTGCCCGACGTCGACCTGAACCTGAAGGGGCCGAAGGTCAAAGGTGACGCTGACCTGCACGGCCCCAAACTCGAGGGGGGCCTGAAGGGCCCCGAGGTCGACATCAAAGGCCCCGAAGTTGGCATCGACCGCTCGGGGGTCAACGTCGTTGTTCTGGAGGGGAGCGTGAAGGTGTACAAATTGAAAGTGCCCAAATTTGGCTTGAAGGGCGAAGGCCCCAAGGTGGACGTGAACTTGCCGAAGGCCGAGGTGGATCTGTCTGGCCCCAAGGTCGATCTCAGCCTGCCAGAGGTCAACGTTGAAGGTCCGGAGGGCAAAGTGAAAGGCCCTAAACTGAAAATGCCCGAAATGCACGTGAACGTCCCCAAAATCTCCATGCCCGAGATAGACTTGAACCTGAAAGGCCACAAAACCAAGGGTGGCTTTGACATTTCCACCCCGAAGGTGGAAGGTCACCTGAAGGGCCCCGAGGTCGACATCAAAGGCCCAGAATTTGGGGTCAAAGGCCCTGAAGTTGACGTTGAATGTCCCGACGTGAACATCGAGGTCCCAGAAGCCAACATCAAAGCTCCCAAGTTCAAGAAGTCCAAATTTGGGTTCGGAATGAAGAGCCCCAAGGCCGAGGTGGATTTGCCCGAGGCGGAGCTGAACGTGGAGTCGCCCGAGGCCCACCTGTCCGCGAAGGGCAAGAAGAGCAAGTTCAAGATGCCCAAAATCCACATGAGCGGCCCCAAAGTGAAGGGGAAGAAGGGCACGTTCGAGGTGAGCGCGGCGGGGGCCGAGCTGGACACGGAGCTCAGCGCCACCGGCCCTGATGTCACCGTGGGCGGAAGCGCCGCCGTGAAGTCCCCCAAGGCCAAGAAACCCATGTTTGGGAAGATCTCCTTCCCGGACGTCGAATTCGACCTGAAATCGCACAAATTCCGCGGGGAGGCCCCGAAAACCGAGGGTGATCTGGAGGTCAAGGGCGACCTCAAGGGCGACCTCAATGTGGACGTGGAAGGCCCCGAGGTGAACCTGAAGAGCCCAAAATTGAAACTCCCCGGGGTCCAGGTGGGCGCGGGGGACGTGAAGGTCGGGGGGGAGCTGAAGGGCCCCCCCGGGGTCGGCGTCGAGGTGAAAGGACCAAAGGTGAAAGGTGAAGTCGGCGTGGGCGGAGCACAACTGGAAGGTCCCGAGGTCACCCTGGGGTGGCCCAAGGGGGGCAGAACAGGTTTGGGGCTGGAAATGCCGGACGTGAGCTCAGAAGTGGACGTGAAGCTCAAAGGGCTCCAAATCTCCGGAGCTGAGCTGGAGGGGAACCTGAAAGGACCAAATTTAAAGGGAGATTTGGACATTTCGGGCTCCGTGGGAGGGCCTGGGGTGGGCCTGGACCTCGGCGGCCTCAGGGGGAAGGTGAAGCTGCCCACGGTGAAGACCCCGACTCTGGAGGTCCAGGGGGGTGGCCCCTGCTCCGTCCAGTCCCCGGGGGCCAGCCTGGACCTCCAGGGGCCCTCGCTGGACGTCTCCGGCCTGGATGTGGATGTCAACACGAAAGGACCAAAGTTGAAAGGAGAGGTCGGCGTCAAATCCCCCCAGCTGTCATCGGAAGACGCCAGCTTTGAGATTTTGGGGGGCACCATCAAGCTCCCGTCGCTGAAGCTGCCCCAGTTCAGCATCTCCAGCCCTGGCGGGGACGGGGGGGTCACTCTGGAGGGCCCCCAGGTCAAGGGGGGGCTGGACGGCCCCGAGGTGGAGCTAAAAGGGCCGAAATTCTCCTCGCCGGACGTCGACCTGAGGCTGAAAGGACCAAACGTGGACGTGGCCGGTGACATCAAAGGGTCAAAGGTCAGCATGGACGTCCCTCATGGAGGGGTCGACGTCCACCTGGAGGCTCCGGCCACGGAGGTGTCCGGCTCGGGGTTGAACCTCAACGTGAAGGGGCCGAAGGTCAAAGGTGGGGTGGAGGCGACGCCGCCGTCGGTCAGCGCCGCTTCCGGAACCTTCCACGCCTCCTGCCCCAAGCCGGGCGCCGAGGGCGGCCAGGTCAAGGTGTCCTTCCCCAAGCTCCGCATGCCCAAATTCGTCTTCTCGGAGCCCGAGCCCAAGGGCCGCGAGGTCGGCGTGGACGTCGAGTTCCCCGAGGCGGAGCCGGACGAGGCCGAGGCGCGGCTGAAGCGATCCAAGATCAAGATGCCCAAATTCAACTTCTCCAAGCAGAAGGGCCGGGCCGCCCCGGGGTCCCCCGAGGCCGCGTCCAGCTCGGTGTCCGGCTCCAAGGCCAGCCTGGAGGGCGAGCTGGAGGCCGAGGCGCCCGCGGGCAAGGCCAAGTTCTCGCTGTTCCGCGGCAAGAAGTCGCGGCCGCGCTCGTCGTCCTTCAGCGAGGCCGAGCCCGAGGGCGCCCGGCAGCCCCGCGGCAAGTTCGGGACCTTCGGGGGCATCGGCTCCAAGGGCAAGGGCAGCTACGAGGTGACCCCCGGCCGCGAGGGGTCACCGCCCCCGGCCGCCCGGCTCTCCTCGTCGTCGTCGTCGTCCGAGGGCGGCGCCCGCGCCGGGGTGCGGCTGCCCGGGCTGGAGCTGGCGGTGGCCACGCGCAAGGAGTGACCGCCGGGGCGGCCGGAGTGACCCTTGGGGGAGTGACCACCCGGGATGGGCGCCGGGAGGCCACGAGTGACCCCTGGCGTGGTCAGCGGTGACCCCGGGGGGTTGTACATAGCCCTGCCCCGAGGGACCCCCGCGTGTACAGAGGGGGGGAGGGGCTGGGGGTGCCCCTCCCCCCGGATTTTGGGGTCCCTTCCCCCCCATGCCGAGAGCTTCTTCTCTCCCATTTATCTTTTTTTTTTTTCCTTTTTTTTTGATATTTTTATTGGGGTTTATTTTTGTGTTCCCCGTTTTTTTCCTCCCTCTTCCCAAAATATTTTCAGTGTTTGGTTCGTGGAAATGATTTTTTTCCCCTCCTTTTTAACCTTTTTTTTTTTTTTGTTTTTTTTTTTTTTTTTTTTTTTTTTTTTTTTTTTTTTTTTTTGTGGGGCTGGAGGTTCTGCTGGGTCGATGGAGTTATTCAAAATTTGGGGTTTTTTTGGTTTGTGAAAGAAATGAAACCAAAATTGTGGATTTTTTATTAAAAAACCAAAGCAAACTGTGGATTTTTTAAAAAAAAACCTAACCAAACCATATTTTAAAAAAGCAAAAATATGAATTTACCAAATAAAATGGAATTACTAAAAAAAAAAAAAAACAAAGTAAAAATGTGGATCCAGTAAAAAAATTATTGAAGAAATTAGTATAAGTTAAATAAAATAATTAACAGAGGCAAAATGCGGTCTGTTAAGAAAATAAACCAAAGAAATGGGGAACAATCAAAAAATAAAATTAAAATTATTTAGCCAAAGAAATAAACCCATAAAAAAGTGGATTTATTGAGCAGAATAAGCAAAAAAAAAAAATTATATAAAGAAAAAATTGATATAAATTGATATATAAAATAAACCAACAATACAGATTTACTGAGCAGAATAAACCCAAAAAATATGGATTGATTGATAAAATAAATTTTAAAATAGATTTATTAATAAAATAAACAACAAAAGAGGATTTATTAATAAAATAATCCAAAGGAAATATATTTATTACATAAAAAAAACCAAAAATATGGATTTAATCCATAAAATAAACCAAAACCATGGATATATTATTAATATAAATAAAAAACATGGGTTTATTATTAAAAATAAACAGAAAAACGTGGGTTTATTATTAAAAATAAACCGAAAAACGTGGATATATTCCTAAAAACAAACCAAAAAACCCAACTGTGACCTCTGAAGTGGATCAGTGTCCCCTGAGCTGGGAAATTCCATCCGTGGCACAAGACCCAGAGCTCGAATGACTCCGGCAGGACGGAGCCAGCCCAGAGCCGCTCCCGAGGGTTTCTTTTTATTTTGGTTTTTTTAAATTTTCCTTTTTTAAAGCTGTTTTATGGTTGTTTTTGTTGTATTTGTTACATCCTTTGTACTATAATTTGATAAATTTCCGTCTCATTTATCCCCAAAGTTTAAAAGGATTGTCCGAGGTAAAGTTTTGTTTATGAGGATTTTTTGGGGGGGGGAAGTTTAAATAAATTAAATTAAAAATAAAAATTAAAAAAATAAATAACCCTCAGAATGGAAGAAACCTTTTCCCTTCGCAGCACTTTAACGCCGATTAACGGGCAAAAATCCGGGGTGGAAAACGCAAATAAAATTTGTTTATTAACCGCGACTTTGGTGCACTTTGGGTCATTTTTGGGGTTTTTTGGGCTAAAATTTGGCGGTTTTGCTCAAAGCGGATCCTCCCGCTGCATTTGGGGGTCCTTAACCTCCCCAACCCCAACATTTGGGATCCTGGCCCCTCCCCCCAGCTCGAATTTCAGGTCCCCTCCCCCACCACGTCCCCGCCTCCCTCCCAAATTTGGGATCGCCCCTCCCCCCCCGCGGGCCCTTTCTGCCCCTCCCCCTTCCCACCCCCCCCCTTTGGTTCTCCCGCCCGCCAGGGGGCGCCGCTGCACCTCCCCCACCATGAAATGGCGGACCGGAACTCAGCCGTGCTGCCCCGGTGCATGACGGGAGTTGTAGTCCCAAAAAAACCCCAAACACTTCCGGCCGCGTCGTTCCGATGCATGATGGGAACTGAAGTTCAAATTTCGAGGCAAAACCGGAAGTGGCGTGGTCGACTTTTTTTTCCGAGGCATCCTGGGAGCTGTGGTTTTTAAACGGGGCGGACGTTCGGCCATGTTGGCGCCCGATGCATGCTGGGAGCTGTAGTTTGCCGCGGTAAACAACCCGGGCGGGGTCTCGGCCTCGCGTGCTGGGTTTTACTGGTCCGGACTGGGCGTTACTGGTCAGGACTGGAGGCAGCTGCTCGCCCCGCCCCCGTGACATCACCCACACAGAGGCATCATGGGTAGGTGGCCAAATTTACTGAGGGACGGTCACGCCCATGTCCAAGGGGAGTCCAGGTGTCCACGGAGGGTCCTCAGCTGTCCCAAGGTATCCCAGGTGTGTCCCCAGCTGTCCTGGCAGGTCCTCAGCTGTGTCAGGTGTCCCCAGATGTCCATGGAGGGTCCTCAGGCGTCCCCAGGTGCTCAGGTCCTTCAAATGTCCACTGGTGGCTTCCCAGGTATCCCCAGGAATCCCCAGGTGTGTCCCCATTTGAGTTGGAGGCCCCGTTTGAACTCCTGGAAGCGCTGGTGGTTGCGGCCCAGCTTGGCCTGGTGGCCCCGGTGGAACCCCAGGTGTGCCCAGGTGTGTTCCAGGTGTGTCTCAGGTGCTCAGCAGCGCCGGGGGGAGTCGGGATATTTCAGTTTCAGTCCCCGTTTGAACTCCCGGAAGCGCTGCCGATTGCGGCCCAGCTCGGCCTCGCGCCCCTCGTGGAACCCGCCCGGCTCCTTCCAGCCCCGGTGGGTGACGAAGGCCCCGTCCAGCACCGCGAACCGGAACCCGGCCACGTGCAGCTCGCAGGCCTGGGGGCAACGGGGGGGTCACACCCAGACCCTCAGGGACCCCCCAGAGCGCCCACAGCCGCCAGAGACCACCCCAAAATCCGACAGAGACCCCTCCAAATACCCGGAGACCCCCTCAGAACCCACAGAACCCCCCAAGACCACCACCCCCAGCCCCCATGTCCACGCCATGGTCACCCTACAGCCACCACGACCACCCCAAGGACACCCCAAGGCCACCACGGTCACCCTAAGGCCACCACGCCCACCCAACAGTGACCATGACCACCCTACAGCCACCCCATGTTCCCCGAGGCCACCCCGAGGCCACCATGACCACCCCACGACCCCCATGCCCACGCCAGGACCCCCATCCCTACCCCAAGGCCACCAGGGCCACCCCACAGCCACCCCACGTCCCCCAAGCCCCCCATGTCCCCCCGTTTCCCACCTGGCTGATGCGGTTGAAGCCGTACTGCAGGAAGCCCTCGTCGAAGGGGGGCACGCCGCGGGCGGGGGCCACGAAGAACGGCTCCCAGGGGTCCCTCCAGGGCACCTCGTAGGCCACGCGCAGCCGGGGGGGGCCCGGGGGCGCCGGGGGCAGCCCCCGCCAGCGGCCGAAGGCGGTGGGGGCCTGGCAGGGCGGGCAGAGCCCCCCATAGAAGGGCCGGGCCTCCCCCAGCCCCCAGAGCCGCAGCAGCTCCGCCTTGGAGCCCGGGGGCGGCCCCGACCCCCGCAGCTCGAAGGCCGGGAGGACAAAGAGGGTCCGGGCCCAGGGGGGGGCACCGGGGACGTGGGGGGCACTCGGGGCATGGGGGGCATTGAGGGTGTTGGGGTCATTGAGGGTGTTGGGGTCACTCAGGGTTTTGGGGTCATGTGGGGCGTGGGGGTCACTCGGGGCATGGGGGTCACTCGGGGCATGGGGGTCATTGAGCGTGTTGGGGTCACTCAGGGTTTTGGGGTCATTCAAAGCTTTGGGTTCATTCAGGGCATTGGGGTCACTCAGGGCATTGGGGACCCCCAGGACCTCGGGGACCCCCGAGGTGTTGGAGACCCCCAGCCCACCGAGAGCCGCCAAAGTTTTGGGGTTCCCCAAATCCCCCGGAGGCCCCCAAACCCCCCGAGCCCCCGGAGCTTTGGGGTCCCCCAGTGCCCCTCGTCCCCCCCAGTTCTTGGGGTCCCGTCCCCAGTTTTTGGGGTCCAGCCCCCCGTCCCGCAGCAGCTCCAGGAACCCCTCGCGCAGCCCCGGGCTCGGCTCCACGTCCGCGTCCACCATGAGCACGAAACGCCCCCAGAATTGGGGCGGGGGTCCCGGCCCGGGCCCGCCCCCCGCCGCCCCCTGCCAGGCCACGTTCCTGAGCAGATTCCCGGGGTACGGCACCCCCAAAGCGTAACTGGGGGGGTCGGCGGCCGCCAGCCGGGCCAGGGCCCCCCGGCACCCCCCGGGCCATTTCTGGGGAGGGGTCTGGGGGGGTGGCATTCTGGGCGGGGGTCCCGCCGCCCCCTGCACCACCTGCAGCCTGAGCCGCCCCCTCAGAGCCCGGCAGGGCCCCCCCAGGACCCCGAGCAGCTCCTCGAGCCCCCCCCGGGGCTCCCCGAACACGGCCAGGGACAGCGGCCCCCCCCAGGCCGCCCCCCGGGACCGGGCCCCCCCCAGCGCCGCCGCCGCCCGCCCGGGGGTCCCGTGCGCCGCCAGCACCAGCTCGGGGCGGGGGGCGCGGGCCCAGCCCGGGGGCGCTCCCAGCACGTCCCAGAACACCCGGAACGACCCCGAGGCGTCCAGGACCCCCCTGGGGGGGCGGGGGTGGGCACGGGCGGGGCGGGAATGGTGGGGAGGGGGCGGCAGGGAGCGCAGGTAGAGGGTCTGGAGCAGGGCCAGAGCCCCCAGGAACCACGCACAGCCCCCCAAAACACGGGCGCGGGTCATGGGCGGCACTGGGTTATACTGGGGGGCACTGGGAGGGGTCAGAGGGCGCACTGGGAGGGTGCTGGGGGATACTGGGGGTTACTGGGAGGATTCTGGGGGTCGCTGGGGCCGGCGCGGAGCCGGGACCAGTCCGGCATGCTGGAACCAGTGTGGGGATACTGGGATCAGTTCGGGGGTGCTGGGACCAGTTCGGGGGTGCTGGGACCAGTTTAGGGGATGGGGGAAGGGTCTGGAGCCAGCTCCGGGGGGATCGGGACCAGTTTGGGGTCGCTGGTCCCAGTTTGGGGTTACTGGGACCCGTCCGGGACTCACCGCGCTGCGCCGGCGCCGGGAGGGGCTGCGCATGCGCGGGACAGAGGAGGCGCGGCCTCACCACAAGGGGGCGTGGTTATGCAGATTAGACAGTGATGCGTGATGGGCGCGGTTTCATCGCTAGGGGCGTGGTTTGCGCGTTGTGGGCGTGGTTTCTGCGCTGGAGGCGGGGCCTGGCGGCTTCAGCGGGACCCCCGGGACCCCCAAATCCCCCTCAAATCCTCCAAATTCCCCCCAAATCCCCCAAAGCCTTCCCCAATCCCTCCAAATCCCTCAAATCCCCCCAAAACCTCCCCAAATTCCGCCCCCCCTCCAAATTCCGGCTCATTCCAACCCCTGGCTCCTCCCCTGTGGCTCCTCTGAGATTTTGTCACCCCCAACGTCCCCACAATGTCCCCAACGTCCCCCTCCCCAAATTCCCACCCCCTCCCCAAAGGAGCTGCCACAGGCACGGGGACCTTGGGGGACACTTTTATTGCCAGGGGGACATTGGGGACATTGGGGACACTTTGGGGACAGTGGGGACGCGTTGGGGACTCGGTCCCGTGAGCGCGGTGACGGCGTCCCCGTCCCTTGGGGACATCAGTGGCACTGGGGACGCTGAACAGGCTCAGTCCGTGGGGTTGGGGACGTTGGGGACACATCTGGGGACACTGGGGACGCGCTGGGGACATCGGGGCGTTGGGGACATCAGGCCAGGATGTCCCTTGGAGGGTGTTGGGGACATTGGGGACACTGAGGCACATTGTGCCTCAGCCCCAGGGCTCGGGGACATCGGGGACATTATTGGGGATATTGGGGACATTTTGGGGACATTGTCTGGGACATAATTGGGGAAGTTGGGGACATCATTGGGGACATCATTGGGGACATTATTGGGGACATTCTTGGGGACATTATTTGGGATATTGAGGACATTATTGGGGAAATTGGGGACATTTCAGGGACGTTCTTGGGGACTTTGGGGACATCAAGCCACATCGTGCCTCGGTCCCCCGCCTTGGGGACATTGAGGGTGACACCCACAAGGGGATGGAGGGGCAGGGGACACAATTCTGGGGGGGGCTCTGCCAAAAACGCAGAACCCGAGGTGGGGGGGCGGGGAGGTGACAAAGGGACGGGGACACTGCTGGGGACACGGGGGGACACGGGGGGACACGAGGGACGGTCCCCAGGCGTCCGGGCTGGGGGCGGGGGGGGCCACCAGCCCCCCCCCAATTACCTTAGAGACTCGTTACGAGTTAAATTAGCACGAGCGGCCCCAAAGGGGGGGCGGCAGAGGGGGCGGCCGGGCCGGGGGGCGCTGGCCGGGCCGGGGTGACAATGACAATATGCCATACTGGGGGCAAGTCGCGTCACAGACTTCAGTTCAGAACGACGGGGCGCGCTGGCTTCCGGCTGTGGGACAGAGGGGACACGTCAGGAGCGGAGCAGGACACCCGAAACGGCCCCAAAAAACACCCAAAAACTTCACCAAAATGCCCCAAAACCCCCCCAAAACTGCCCCCAAAACCCCCAAAACCGCTCCAAAAACCCCAAACTGCCCCAAAAACCGCCCCAACCCCCCCAAAACTGCTGCAAAAACTGTGCTAA
>JAWWLS010000113.1:6881846-6892926 GCA_035040975.1 Myioborus melanocephalus | reverse complement strand
CACATTTTTCCTCCCCCAAATTCCCCTTTTTCCCCCCCCAAATACCCAAATGTCCCCCAAACTCTCAAATTTCCCCCCAAAATTCTCATTTTTCCCTGAAATTCCCAAATTCCACCCCCCCCCCCCATTCCCACTTTTTCCCACCTTCTGTTTGGGCCGGGGCTCCCCGGGGGGGTCTCGGGGCAGGCGCAGCCTCAGCACCGGCCCGGCCTCCTAAGGGTTAAACCGGTATAAAATCGGGGCTAAAAATTAGCGTTTTGGGCAAATGGATAGCTCAGGATAAATTGGGAACAAATCCAGTAAAAATCCGGTAAAAAATTTGGAATAAATCCAGAAAGAATCTGGGATAAACTGGGAAGAAATCCAGGATAAATCCAGGATAAATTTGGGCTAAATCCTGAAAAAATCTGGGAAAAATCCCACCCCTCCCGGATTTCTCCGCTGGGATCGGGAATGAGAAAGGGAAGGAAAAGAGACACTGGATCCGGATTTTTTTGGGGGGGGGGGGGGAAATTTTCCAAAAATTCCAGGACTCACCTCCAGGTTCCAGGCAGATTTGGGGCCCCCTCCAGAATCCTCCAGGGATCCGGGGGAGTTTTCAGGGCTGGGAAATTCTGGGAATTCCGTGGGGCGCCTCATGCTCACCTCCTGCTGGGAAAAGTCTGCCCTGGACTGAAAAATTCCCAAAATTCCCAAATTTTCATTCCCAAGGAATTTTCCAGCCCAACCCCAGGGGAACTTTTTGGGGGAATTCATTGGGAATGGGAATTTTGGGAATCACAAAACTCCTGGGATGGGAAATCCCAAAATCCCAACCCCATCCCAGAATTCCCAAGGCAAGTTTTCCAATTTTTCCAAGGTTTTTTTTCCATCATTCCATAGGATTTTTTGGGAAAAGCTTGGAAGGATGGGAAGGGAACTCCAAAAATGCTGGAATGGGGAATCCCAAAAATTCCAGGAGTCGAGATCCCAAAAAAAACCCGGGAATTTGGGAATTCCCAGCGATCCCAAACTGCTCCTTAAAAGGCTGGGAATGAGGAATTTCCCTCTGGAAAACTGGGAAAAGCAGCCTGGAATCCCGGGAAAAATCCCAGAGTTCCCCAATTCCATTAAAAAAATTGCGATTATTGGGATTTGAGACACAAAATTCCCAAATTCCCTGGCATTTGGGGCGGGGTTGGATTTTTGGGAATGCACCAGCCCCGCCCCAAGGTCCGGCTGGGAAAAGCGGGAAAAAAACCCGGGAAAAAATATTGGGAAAACTCCTCAAATCCCAGCTGGAAAATTCCAGGATGGCCCCGCCCCCTGGGGTTCGGAATTCCCAAAACAGTCGTGATTTTGGGAGAGGATTTGGGGGTGAGATTCCTGGGAATTCCATTGGAAAACGGAGCCGGGAAGATCCCGAAAATCCCGGATGGTTTTGGGGTTGGAACGTGGGAAAAAGGGATTTGGGATCGCCCAAAAAATCATCCCGGAAATTCCGGGAATGACAAGAAGGAGGGACCGGGGAATTTTGGGGAGGGGTCCCGGCGATTTTAGAGAAGGGATTCGAGAATTTTGGGAAGGATTTGGGAATTTTGAGAATGAAGTCCCAGGAATTCCAAAGGGATTTGGGATCCCCAAAACTCCTCCCAGGAGGGCGGGAAGAGCCCGAGAGTTCCGGGAGTCGGGAACGGAGAGGCCCGGCAATTTTGGGAAGGGGATACAGGAAATTCGGGAAAGGGTCCCGAAGTTTTTAGGGAAGAGATCCAGGAATTTTGGGAAGGATCTGGAAATTTGGGGCGGGATCCTGGGAACGCCAAAGGGATCCCAAAACGGGGGGAAAAAATCCCGGGAGTTCCGGGAAGAGTCAAAGGAAAGGAATTTTTCCGGGGATCTTTGCGGAAGATCCAGGAACTTTTTGGGAATGCCGCAGGAATTTGGGGGGGATTTTTGGGGCAGGATTTCGGAATGCGGGGAAGGGTCCCCGGGGGTCCTTACCGGGAATTCCGGGAGTGCGGCCCAGCCCGGGAGTCCGTTCATGGCCCCGCCGCCACTTCCGCCTCACCTGAGCCAGGTGGCCACGCCCACGCCGGCCACGCCCCCCCGGGGTTTGGCGGTTGTTCGCGGTGTTTGGCCACGCCCCCTCTGGGTCCTGCCCATGTTTGGGCTAAACGCGGTAATGAGGCAATGTGGGCACGCCCACAGCGTGGAGGCCACGCCCACAAGGGGGAAGTGGGATAATTGGGAGAAAAGGGTGCAGGAGCTGCTGGGAAAGTTGGGATGGAGTTGAACGAAAATCGGGATAAAAGTTGGCAAGAAATAGGGGAAACTGGGATAAAACTGGGGGGAAACTGGGGCAAAGCTTTGCCAAGCCGTGCCCAAGGTGACCCGAGCCGTGCCGGGCTGTGCCAGTGTCACACCCGGGTGTGCCCAAGCCGTGCCAATGTCACACCCGCGTGTCCCCAGCGGTGCCAAAGCCCCGCCCGGGCCGTGCCCTGCCAAGGCCGGAGCCGTGCCAAACCCGGCCCGGGCGTGTTCCCAAAGCCGTGCCAGGCCACCCCAGAGCCGTGCCAGGCGCTGTCCCCACCCCCCGGTGCCACCGCGGTGTCCTCCGGGCGTGTCCCCAGCTGGGGACACCTTGGGGACGTCCCCGGGGACATCCCCGACGACGGTGGCACAGTGGAATCCCAGGCAATCCCGGGGAATTTCAGAAAACCGCGGAGATCGGGAATTCCCGGGAAATGTCAGGGATTGGGAATTCCGGCCGCGCTGTCCCCGGGATGTCCCCAAGGCTCGGGGGAAACTGAGGCACGGAGGGGTGGGGACAGCGCGGGACCGGTCGGACCGGTCCGGGGGCACCTCCGAGGGCACCGGGCACGGCCCTTCCGGGGTGGGGACACCGGGGGGCACCGGGGTACACCAGGGGACAGCGGTGGCGCCTGCAGGGGCTGGCATGGCCCTCCCCGCGTGGTGACCACAGGGGATCCCAGAGGTGGCACCTGCTGGGGACACGCCGGTGCCACCTGCGTGGGCACGGCCCTTCCGGGGTGAGGACAGCAGGGGACAGCGGTGGCACCTGTGGGGACAGTGGGCAGGGCCTTTCCGCGGCGGCGGCCACGCAGTGACCGCAGGGGACAGGGGTGGCTCCAGGGCCACCCGCTGGGGACATCCCGGTGTCACGTGTGCGGGCGCGGGGCGGGCCCCGGGCACGGCCCTGCGGGGGTAGTGGCACAGGGACACCGGGGGACAGAGGTGGCACCTGAGAACTCCTGAGAATTCCCACCCAGAATTCCCAAATACCACCCAGAATTCCCACCCAGAATTCCCCAAAATTCCCAAGAATTTCCCATCCAGAATTTCCCAAAATTCCAGACCCTGCTGCCCTTAAACTGCTGGATTTTATTCCAAACATCTTCGGGAGCGAGTGGGAACAAAAATTCCTGGAATGAGGATATCCCGGCCTTCCCCTAAAGTGTCCTCAGGAGATGGGAAATCCCTGAAAATCCCCGGAAATTCTGGGAAATCCCTGGAAATCCCAGGATTCCCACAGGGGTCCCGGCTGTTTTTCCTTCATGTCCTCGCTTTGGGAATTTTTTCCTATGGAGCAGCCGCAGCCCGGGGCTGATCCCGGCCGGAATTCCGGGGCTGATCCCGGCCGGAATTCCAGGGCTGATCCCAGACTCGATCCCAGCTCCGGAATTCTCGGGAATCAGCAGGAGGGGGCTGATCCCAAGGATGAGCCCGGAACCGGTCCCAGGATGGGACCGATCCTGGAGCCAATCCCAGCCTTGATGATGATGATGATGATGATGATGATGACGATGACTCCGGCATTCCCGGCATTCCCGGCATTCCCTGCCAGGCTCAGCAGGAGCTGGCCTGCAGGTTGGCCTCGCTCAGGAGGGAGGCGATGGCTGCGGATCCGAATTCCTCATCCGAGCTCAGCCGCTCGTCCTGCAGCGCCGAGTCCACGGCGCGGCGCCTGCGGGGCAAAATTCCAGCCTTTTCCATGGAATTCCCAGCCACTTCCATGGAATTCCCGGCCTTTTCCATGGAATTCCTGGCCTCTCCCATGGAATTCCCAGCCTTTTCCAAACCAGAATTCCCTTACCAGGCCTCCTTTTCCATGGATTTAGATCCTTTCCCATGAATTTAGGACTTTTTCCTTGGGATTTGGGGTTTTCCCAAGGGCTTGGGACCTTTCCATGGATTCTGGAATTTTCCAGCTGGGAATTCCTTACCAGGCCTCCTTTTCCATGGATTTCAGGCGCCGCTGGAGCTGCTCGTTGAGCTCCTGCTGCTCCTCCAGCTCCCGCTGGGATTTTTTCCGGGCGTTTTCCAAGCGCTCGATTTCCTCCTCAGATTCATCCACCTGGCGCTTCAAGGCCTTCACCCGCAGGCTCAGCTGGGAATTCCCCGGATTCAGAGTCAGATTTGGGATTTGGGAATTATGGGAGAATCCTGGGGTGCCCAGGCCTGGCCCTGGCCTCAGAATTTTAAGGATTTTAGAGCTTTTTTTAGGGATTTTAAAGGAGTTTTTAAGGATTTTGGGGGTTTTTTTTTCATCCCAAATCACTCCAGGAATTCCTTGGTTGGGATTTTAGGGATTTTCAGGATCCAAGCTCCATTTTTTCCATGGATTCCCCACCCCTGAGATGGTGGGAATGTCACTGGCCTCGGATTTTTATGGAATTTTTAAGGATCTTTGGGATCTTTACCAGCCCAAACCATTTCAGGATTCCCTGTCATGGCTCAGATGGGATTTTCAGGATAAATCCTGGATCCTAGCCCAGGTTTTTCCATGGAATTCCAGGAATTCGAGCCCCACCTGGTCCCTTTGGTTGCTGCTGCTCTGCCGCTCCTCGTCCAGCTGCAGCGACAATTCCTTGATTTTCCGCTCCAGCTTCCGGTTGGACGAGAGCAGGACGCTCTTCTCCCTGTGGAAAAATGGGAATTCCATGGATTCCCCACCCTTTGGAGCATCCTGGGAATGGGATTTCGACAGATCTTTATGGAATTTTAAGGAATTCCAGGGATGTTAAGGGATTTCTAAGGAATTTTTAAGCAATTTTCAGGAACTGGTAAGGAATTTTCAAGGACTTTTGGGGGGAATTTTTAAGGGATTTGGGAATTGGGATTTGAGATTTGGGAATTGGGAAATGGGATTTGTGATTATGGAAAATGTGGGAATTGGGATCGGAAAAATTTGGGATTTGGGATTTGGGATCGGGCACCTCTCCTCGGCCTGAAGCTGCTCCCGGAGCTCTTCCAGCTGCAATTCCAGCTGGGAATTCCGGCTGTTCCCGGGTCGCTGCTGCCCCTCGGAAGCGGCCAGCCGGTTCTTCAGCTCCTTATTCTGGGAAAAATTCCCAAAAATCCCCCTGATCCTGGGGCTCTTCCCGGTTTTGCCAAGTTTCCCAATGGGGAGGAATTCCGGGAATTCTTTGCAGGATTCCAGGAGTCGGGAAGGTGGGGAAAAGTGGGAATTCTGGGACTTGTCTGTGAGGAAAAGTGGGAATTCTGCACAGGAAAAGTGGGAATTCTGTTGGAATACTGCAGGAAAAACACCTTGGGAGAGGGCAGAGAACCCCAGAAGTTGGGACTCGGAATAAAAGGAAAAGCTGGAAAAAACAGGAATAAAACAGAAAAAAAAAAAAAAAAAAAAAAAAAAAGAAAAAGCAGGGGAAAAGCAGGAAAAACCTGGGAAAACTCTTTGGAATCATGACCCCATTCCCAAGGATTCTTTTCCCAGACCTCCTCATGAATTCTGGGTTCCCCCATGACCATTCCCACCAGGATTCCAGGCTGGATCCAGGGATTTTTCCTGCGATTCTTCCAGGATTTTCCTGGGAATTTTTCCAGGATTTTCTGGGGATTTCCCGCACCTGGCGCTCCAGGGAGGATTTGTCACATTCCAGGTCCTGGCGGCTCGAACGTTCCTGGAGCAGCTCTGCCCGCAGCTGCTCGATCTGGAAATAAAACGGGAAAAATCCATGAATTTCCAGGATGTTCCATGGATTTCCATGGATTTTCCCATGGATTTCAGAATGGGATCAGCAGATGCGCTGGGATTTTCCAGGAATTGTGGGAAAAGGATCCCTGGGATTATTCCCAGCTGGAAAAATGGGAAAAATTGGGAAAAAATCCCATTTTATGCCCCATTTTATGTCCCATTTATGCCTTGGAATTTTTGTGGAAAAAGGAGGGAATAAAGTTTGGGAAAAGCCCAGAATCCATTGGGATTTAATATCCAAATTCCCACCCAAACATCAGAAATTGGGAATTCCTTTGGGAATTCTTTATCCCTTTTCCCAACCTCTTTAAATCCCCATTCCCGCCCCAACTAACAATTCCCAGTTGGAATTTCCAGATGGGTCCTTGAAGGAGGAGGGCGGTTGGAATTCCGGGAGAATTCAATTTTTGCCAAGATGAGAATTCCCAAAATTTCCTGGATTTTACCTGATCCCGGCTCCGGGTCACCCTCTCGCTCAGCAGCTCCACCGAGCTCCGCTCCTCGTCCAGCTCCAATTCCAGACGTTTGGATTTTTCCTGATGGGAATTTGGGATGGAATTTCTAGGGAATTTTCTGGGGATTTAGGAAAAATTTTGGGGGGAATTTTTGGGGAAATTTCTGGGAATCTTCTGGGAATTCTTTAGGAATTTTTCATTATTTTTTAGGAGGAATTTTTTGGGAGTGATATTGGAAATTTTCTTCCATTTCTTGGATAATTTTCTGGGATTTTTTTTTCTTTGGGAATCCCCACCTCCAGTGCCTTGGAATGCCGAGCTCGCTCTTCCTGGGATCGCTTCCGATTTTCCAGGTCCTGCTCCAGCTCCTGGAGCCTCTGCAGCAGCAGCTCCTTGTCCAGCAGGATCCGATCCCGCTCTTCCCGGTTTTCCTGGATCGTCTCCTTCAGCCGGGAAACCTGCGGGAAAAACCCCAAAATTCCCCAAACTCCCGGCCGGATTTTCCCAAAAAATCCGCAGAATTCCTGGAAAACTCAGCTCCAATTCCCAACAAACCTCGTCCTGGAGTTTCCCGAGGTTCTGTTGGAATTTTTCTGCCTCAGCCTCGCGGTCTTGGGCGATTTTTTGGGAATCCGTGAGTTCCCGCCGGGATTTTTCCTGGAATTCTTCCAGTTGGGATCGGAGCGAGGCCAGGGAGCTCTGGGATTCCACCGTCATCTGCTCCAGCTGGAAAACAGGAATTTTGGGATTGGGAATTTTGTGGGATGGTGCCAAAACTGGGATCTGGGTGGAATTTTTGAGGGGTGGAAATCCCAGCATTCCATGAAAAAAGCTGAAAATTCCATGGAAAACCCCCAGAATTCAATGAAAAAAAAAACAAAATTCCCCCCAGATTCCTCCAAAAAACCCACCCCAAAATGCCACAAAAAAACTCTGAAAATCAGTGAAAAACCCCCGAAATGCCATGAAAATCCCTGGAATCTTTTTGCACACCTCCTGACTGAGCTGATCCCACTGGAGCCGATCCCAAATCCCACAGGGAAACCCCACAATTCCAGGAAAGAACCCCTCCAGAAAACCACCAGTAATTCACAAAAAAAACCCCAAATCCCACGAAAGCCACCTGAATTCCGGGAATTCCCGCACCTCCTGGCTGAGCTGATCTCGCCGGCGCCGCTCCTCGCTCAGGGCCGATCCCAAATCCCGCAGCTCCCGCTGGGATCGCTCCAGGCGCGATCCCAAATCCCGCTCCCGCTCCGCGCCGGATCCCAGCGACTCGGCCAGCGCCGCGCGCTCCGCCTGCCGCAGACACCGCCGGGCTGGGGGATCTTTGGGGGGTTTGGGGGGGTTGGGGGATTTTGGGATGATTTAGGATTTTTTGGGGATTTTTGAGGGAGGTTTGGGGGGAGGTTTTTTTGTTTGTTTGTTTGTTTGTTTTTGGGGGATTTTTTGCGATTTTTTGGGATTTTTCTTTGGGTTTTTGGGAATTTCCAGCCCCACCAGTTTGGGTTTTTGGGAATTTCCAGCACCTCCAGTTCAGCCACTTTCTCCCGGAGGTGCTCCCAGTTTTCCCGCTGTTCCTGGGATTCCTCCAGCCGCGATTCCAGAACTTTCCGCGCCTCCACCGATGCCTCCAGCGCTGATTCCAGGGAAATCTGGGCCTTGGGGGATCCAGGAGGAAGTTGGGGGATTTTTTTTTAATTTTGGGGGACTCTTGAGGATTTTTTTTTTTTATTTTGAAGGCTTTTGGGGGGGGATTTTGTAGGAATTCTTTTTAATTTTTTGAAACAATTTTGGCTGAGCCCACAATGAGCAAATATGGGACAACAAATTCCGAAAAAGTCCCAAAAAATTCCAAAAAATTTCCAGTTCCTGGGATTTGCCCCCCTTACCTGAGCAGCCTCATCCCGCTCCCGCCGGAGCTTTTCCAGATCCTTCCGGGCCTGCTCCAGCTCCTGAGAAAAATCCCAAATTTTAGGGAAAAAATAATGGATTTTTGGGGAAAAATCCCAAATACTGGGGGGAAAAAATCCCAAATTTAAGCCAAAAAAAGTCACACATCTGGGGGGTGAAATCCTGAATTTTGGGATAAAACTTCCCGGATTTCTCGCACCTTCCGGAGCTTTTCCATCTCCTGGGGGTCGCTCCGGGCTCGATCCCGATCCTCCCGCGCCGCCTGGAATCGCTCCCGGAGCTCCCGGAGCTCCTCCTCCAACTCCTCCCGCTCCAGCCGCGCCTGCAGCAGCCTGGAAAATCCCAACATTTCCCAGCCTTCCAACATTCCCTCCATCCCAAAATCCCCGACCCTGTTTTGTTGAGATTTGGAGTGGAAAAGCATGAAAATCCTGGAAAATCTCGGAAAATCCCAGAAGATCCCAAATTTCACGTCACCCCAGGCTCTGGGACTCACTCCTGCTTGGAATTCCGGAGCTCTTCCTTGTTTTTCTGGAACATTTCCCGCCACTGCTCCGTCTCCTCTGCGCTCTCCTCCAGCTCCCGCCGCAGATTCCGGAGCTGCATTCCCAAATTTTCCCGTTCCTGCTCCAGGCTGGATTTCTCCTGCAAGGAATTGACAAGATTTCCCCAGAAAAAAAAAAAAAATATCCGTGTAATCAGCACTGAGTCCATGGAAATTCCAGAGGGTTTTTTTCCCCCCATGCCAGAAGGATTTTTCCCATGTTCCGCTGGGGTTTTTTTTCCCATTTTTTCCCCCCATTCTAGAGGTTTACAATATGGGGGAAAGCCTGGGGTTCCCAGCACCATCCCGAATTCCCACCCCAAATTCCCACCCCGAATTCCCGTCCCACATTCCCACCTCCAAGACCCGCTCCGTCTCCGCCCGGATCGCCTCCATCTCCCCCCGGAGCCGCTCCAGGTCGGAATCGTGCGCGGCCACCTCGGCCTTCAGGGCCCCCTTGAGCGCCTGCAGCTCCCGCTCCTGGCGCCGCCGTGACCCCAAAACCTCCTGCAGCTGCTGCCGGCACTCCTGCAGCTCCTGGCAACGGGAAAACCGGGATTTGGGACACGGGGAAACCCCAAAACATCCTCGGAACGGGAAAACTGGGATTTGGGATGTGGGAAAATCCCCAAAATATCCTCGGAACGGGAAAACTGGGATTTGGGATGTGGGAAAACCCCAAAATATCCTGGGAACGGGAAAACTGGGATTTGGGGTTTTGGTTTTGGTGGATTTTTTGTGTGGTTCTTATTGGGATTTTTCTCATTTTGAGTTTTTTAGAATTTTTTGTGTTTTTTTTTTTTTTTTAATTTTCCCATTTTTGAGGGTTTTAGGGGTACCTGGTAGAGGTCCTGTGTGTCTGGGTCATTTTTGGGGTCACTTTTGGGGTCGGTGGCCAGCAGCTGCCCCTCGAGGTGGCCCAGCTGTGCCTCCAGTGCCTCCTTGGCAGCTCTCAGCTCGCTCAGCCTGGGCAATGAAGGGTTAACGGGGCGAATCAGGAGTTCATGGGGAAATCGAGGCTTATTGGGGTTTTCTGGGGGAAATAATTGGTTCCTGGGGGTTTTGGGGGTCCAGAGGGGATTTGGGGGCGTTAGGTGGAATTAGGGGAGGTTTGAGGGTGTGGGGGGATTTAGGGAGGTCTAGAGGGTCTTGAAAGGGTCTTTGGGCCCCACGCCCCAGAAGAGACAAAGGGGGACCCACAGTGACCTCAAACCCCAAAGTGCCACCCAAGACTGTCCCCGACCCTTTAGGGCACCTCAAACCCCAAAGGGACACCAGGGGTGACCCCAAACTCCAAAGGGCCACCCCAAACCTGCCCCCAACCCTTCAGGGGATCCTAAATCCCTGGGGGTGATTCCAAACCCCTGGGGGTGACCCCAAATCCCTGGGAATGACCCCGAACCCCTGGGGGTGACCCCAAACCCCTGGGAATGACCCCGAACCCCTGGGGGTGACCCCAAACCCATCCCCTCATCGGTGACCCCATTACTGGGCCTGGCTCCGCTGCAGCTCCTGGGATTTCCTGTCCAGGGCCTCCCGCAGGATTTGGGATTGTGGCGAGTCCGGAGCCACCACGGAACTCTGGGACATATGGAAACATTTGGGATGTTGGGGACATCCCATCCTAAAATCCCAAATCCCAAACCCCAAACCCATCCCAAATCCCAAACCCATCCCAAATTCATCCCAAATGCCAAATCCCAAACCCATCCCCAATCTCAAAGCCACCCCAAATCTTAAATCTTAAATCCTAAATCCCAAATCCCAAACCCCAAATCCATCCCAAATCCCAAACCCATCCCCAATCTCAAAATTATCCCAAATCCTAAATCCAAAACTCCAAATCCCAAAGCCATCCCAAACCCCAAAGCCATCCCAAACTCCAAACCCCAAAGCCATACCAAACTCCAAATCCCAAACTCCAAATCCCAACCCCCAAATCCCTGGAGTTTTCCCACTCACCGCCAGCTCCTGGAATTTTCCCAGCAGCCTCGAAGTTTTCCTTTTCAGGGAAATGTCGCTCTCAGAGCTCCTGGATTTGGGGTCAGATTTTGGGGGAAAAGAATTGGGAACGGGGTCATGGGAAAAGGGAAGGGCAGGAATTGCTGCTGGATTCCCCCAAATCCTGAATTTGGGGGAATTGCAGTCGTGGAGTGGGAATTTTAGGGCACT
>JAWWLS010000113.1:6860565-6879924 GCA_035040975.1 Myioborus melanocephalus | reverse complement strand
TTCCTCTTTTTTCCCGCTTTTTCCCCCCGGTTTTCCAAGTTTTCCACATTCTATTTCAGATTTCCCTCTTTTTCCCCATTTTTTCCCAGTTTCCCGGTTTTCCCCATTTTTTCCCCGCTTTCCCCCTTTTCTCCCCGTTTTTTCCAGTTTTTTCTCCGATTTCCCTATTTTTTTCCCGGCGTTCCCCATTTTCCCCCTTTTTTCACTTGTCTTCCCCTTTCCCTCCCCCCTTTTTTCCCGTTTCCCCTGATGTTCCCGGGTTTTTCCCCAGTTTTTTCCCGGTTTTTCGGACGAGCGGTGACATTTTGGGAGCAGCGCGAGGACGGAACCTCCCCCCGCCCTCGATCCCAGAAATCCTCTGGAAGCCCCGGGAAAAAAATCGCTAATTTTGGGACGGAGAGGCCGCGAGCCCGCCCCGGATCGGCCCCAAATCCCGGAATTTTTTCCCGGGAGCAGCCGCGGCTGGGAAAAAAAATCGGAAATTTCGGGTTGGAAAAGCCGCGATTCTATCCCAAATCCCGGGGTTTTTTTCGCGGGAATGACGCGAGGAGCTGCGGAATGAGAGGGGGAAGGGTATTTGGGGATGTTTGTTTGGATTTTGGGATGTTTGTTAAGGATTTGAGGATGTTTGTAGGGATTTGGGGGATGTTTGTAGGGATTTGGGGGATGCTTGTTGGGATATTGGGGATTTTGGGGTGCCAGAATGGGTCTGAAGTGGCAGGAGAATCCCAAAAATGCCAAAAAAAATCCCAAAGGGATTGAGCTAAGCGTGGGATGGGCGTGGGGAAAAGGATCCCGGGCCAAATCCTGCTGCCCCTCCAGAATCCCCACAAATCCCTGAAATGGCAGCGGAAGAATCCTGGGAGTGGAATCCCCAAATTCCCAAATCCCCGGGATCCAGGAAATCTAGGAAATCCAGGAACCGACCTGAGCAGGGAGCAGCGCCGGCAGAATTTTTCCAGGTGGCCAAAGGGCAGCGGGGCGGGGCCGGGAGCGATCCCGATGGGAATTCCGGGATCCAGGGAGGACCTTTGGAAAGGCCAGGAGGGGTCAGGATCACCGGGAAGGGCTGGGATCCATCACAAACCCTGGGGTCCATCCTGAATCCTTGGATCCTTCACAGATCTTTGGATCCATCCCCAGCCCTTGGATCCATCCCAAATCCCTGGATCCATCCCCAGCCCTTGGATCCATCCCAAATCCCTGGATCCATCCCCAGCCCTTGGATCCATCTCAGATCCCAGGATCCATCCCCAGCCCTTGGATCCATCCCAGCTCCATCCTGGAGCAGGTGGAGAATCCATGGGGGGGAGGGGGTTGGGAACGTTCCCAGATGGCTCCAGAAAAACCGGGAACAGGGGAGGGTCGGAAAACTGGGAGAGAATTTGGATTTTCCAGAAATTCGGGAGCGGATCGGATATTCCCGAAATGAGGAAATCTGGGACAGGAATTGCTCCTTTGCTCTCCCAGGATTTCCGGGATTTCACTGGAAAACGGAAAGGAAAAAAAATGGGGAAAGGGAATTCTGGGCCTGAAAAAATGGGGAAGAGCAAGAAAATGCAAATTCTGGGAAAAACCAGAATTTTGGGGATTTCTCTGGAAAACCAGAGGGGAAAAAAGCAGAAAAGGGAATTTAGGGCCTTAAAAAAACCCCCAAAATGGGAATTTTCCCTGGGAATGGGGTCAGGAAAAATCAGGAGGGGCCATCCTGGCCCCATTGGGAGGGTGGAATTTTGGGAATTTTCTGGCTGGCCAGGATCCAGGGAAGCACAAAGAGCCTTTGTGGCTCCGACCCAGAAAAAGCCGTTTTGTAATTCCCAGAGTGGCTGGAAAATCTGGGGAAATAAAACCCGAAACTGGAGTTCCTTTTCCAGGATTTTTTTTTCCTTTTTTCCCCCCCTCTTCCTGAAGGAGGAAAAGGGAATTTGGCATTTTGAGAATGGAGAAAGGGAGGGAAAAATCCGGCTGGTCAAGCGTGGGAAAGGAAGGAAAAAAATCCCAAATTTTCCCAAAGTATTCCCAAAATTGCTGGGTTGGGATCTTCCCAATACTTAGAATGGTCCCAGTGAGGTTTTCCCAAAATTCTGCTTCATTTTCCCAAAATTCTGCCCCATTCCCAAGTCGCTGGGGCCCAAATCGAGTTCCAAATAATCCCAGAGAATTCCTGAATTATCCCAAATTATCCCAAATGAATTATCCCAAATGATCCTAAATTATCATACATTATCTCAAATTATTCCAAATTAATTATCCAAAATTATCCCAAACCAACCCAAATTAATTATCCCAAACCATCCCAGGTTTTTTTGCCTCCAGGGGGATTTTTTTTTTATCGCTCCCAAAATTCCGCCCTCGGCTCCTCCCCCGGGCGTTGTTTGGGGCCAAAGTCCGGGGATTTGGAGCCGCGCCCAAAAACCGGGAGCGGCTTTTCCGGATTTTCCAGTTTTTCCCGTTTTCCTGGGAACCCGAAACCGGGCAGGAGCGGAGATGGAGGGGGGGAGAGGGAATTACAGCTGGAAAAATGGGAATTTTCACCCGGAGAAAGGGTCGGGAATGGGATCTTTCCCCTGGGAAAATGCTTGGGAGAGGGTTTTCCATTTGGGACCGGGACATTTGGGATCGGGAATGTTCGGGATTGGGGTCATCCCCCAGGAGCTGCTCCCGGGGCTCCCTGCGAACCTGAATTCCAGGAATTCCAGCCCAGCCCTGGGCAGAGTTCCTAGGTCAACCATCGACCCCAAATCCTGGGAATCATCGACCCCAAATCCCGGGAATCATCGACCCCAAATCCCGGGAAATCCCATCCCAGCCGCTCGCGGGGCAATCCCGACCCCGCTCCCGGCGCGGGATCGGGTGTCGGTTTCCAGGGAAATCGAACCCTTGGAACCAGAGCCCGCGGGATAAAATTCCCGAGCACAGAAAAGCGGAAAAGCCTCAGGATAGCCGGGAATGATCCCGTTCCTTTGGGATAACCTGGAATCATCCCGTTCCTTTGGAATAACCAGGAATGACCCCATTCCCTGGGATAACCGGGAATGATCCCATTCCTTTGGGATAACCGGGAACGATCCCATTCCCTGGACACCAAAATCCCTGCGGGGTTTGGGGTCACTCTGGGCTTGCCCTGAGTTCCGCCCTGGATTTCACCCCAAAATTCCCGCCCCGAGGAATTCGCCCCGAGTTCAATCCCACGCATTCCCCCCGGGAATTCCCTCCCTGGCCCCAGAAAGCCGCAGGGAAAAGGTGAAACCCCAAATCCTGCCCAGGGAAAGGGAATTCCGATGATCCCAAACCAGTCTGACCAGTCTGGGAATGCCCGGAGCGATCCCAAAACCCCGGAACAAAAAAGGAACAAAACCCCTGGATTTGGGATCCCTTGGATTTGGGATCCCCTGGATTTGGGATCCCCTGGATTTGGGATCCTCTGGATTTGGAAACCCCTGGATTTGGGATCCTCTGGATTTGGGAAGAGGGTCCAAAAATCCCCCTGGATTTTTCCCAAAATATTGAAGGGATAAAAGGCAGAAGTTGCGCTGCCCTGAAAGGTCGGGAAGGGTTTTCTGAGGGGATCCCACAGGACAGGACCCCAAAAAGGGACACTGGGACCCCAGAAAGGGACAGCAGGACCCCATAAAGGGACAGCAGGACCCCATAAAGGGACACTAGGACCCCATAGAGGGACATTGGGACCCTACAAAGGGACAGCAGAACCCCGTAAAGGGACACTGGGACCCCAAAAAGGGACACTGGGACCCCAAAAAGGGACACCAGGACCCCACATAGGACAGGATCCCATTAAAGGACACCAGGACCCATTCCTTGGGGACAGGACCCCATAAAGGGACAGTGGGACCCTGTCCCGTGTCCCCAGGCCCCTCTGCATGTCACCCGGACCCCCTCTGCGTGTCACCCGGCCCCTGTCCCGTGCCACCAACGCCCTCTGAGCGTCCCCAGGTCCCCTCCCGGTGCCACCACTGCCCTCTCCCGTGCCTCCACGAGCGTCTCCGGTGTCACTGGCACCTCCTCCGGTGTCACCAGCGCCCTGCCCGGTGTCACCGGCACCTCCTCCGGTGTCACCAGGGCCCTGCCCGGTGGGACAAGACCCTGTCCGGTGCCACCAGCGCCCTCTCCGGTGTCACCGGCGCCCTGTCCCGTGCCACCAGCCCCCCCTCTCGTGCCACCCGCACCCTGCCGGGTGTCCCCAGCGCCCTGTCCGGTGTCACCAAGCCCCCCGCCCAGGGTGCAGGACCCCCTCCCGTGCCACCGGCCCCTGTCCGGTGTCCCCACACCCCTGTCCGGTGTCCCCAGCCCCTGCGCGATGTCCCGAGATCTCTCTGCGATGTTCCCACAGCCCTGTCCAGTGTCACCAGGCCGTGTCCGGTGTCCCCAGCCCCTGCCCGGTGTCCCCAGCCCGTGTCCGGTGCCCCCAGGCCCCGTTTCCCGGTGTCTCCCCCCCCACTCACCGCCCGCTCCCGCCGCAGCCACCGCAACCTGTTACCTTCGCTCAGGCCCCGCCCCTCGCCACTGATTGGCCGGCGCAACCACGAGCCCCGCCCGATGGGTGCGGCCACGCACGACAAACCCCGCCCACCACCGCACCGGTGCTGCGTCACGTGGTGGTGCTGCCATCTTGTGGAGGGAGCCGGCCGGTGTTTTCGCCACGCTCAAGATGGTGGCGAAGCCACGCCCGGTCTACGGCGGCGGGGAGAGGCCGCGTTTCCTCGGCGCAGGCGCATTCGCGGCGTGACTAAGATGGAGGTCGGGGCAGCGCCGCCGCCGTTCTGGGCCGGGGGCCCGGCCCCGGGACAAACGTACATTCCCCGGGCTCTGGGACACACCGACATCGCCCCTCGGGGCACCGGCACCGGGCCCGCCGCGCTGCCCGCCGGCCGCACGCTGTGAGAGCAGCGGGGGCGCGGGAAGGACTGAGGGGGATGGGAGGTCCTGTGGGGGCTCCTGAGGGGGATGGGGGAATGGGGGGGGTCCTGGGGGGAATGGGGGGAGGAACTGCGGGGAGTCCGTGAGGGGGCAGGAAAATGGGGAGACTTTGGGGAGGGGGAGGGGAAATGGGGGCATTTGGGGAGGGTCTCTGATGGCTGGGGGGGCGAACTGGGAGCAGAACTGGGGGCACTGGGGAGGAGGAAAGGGAAGGGGCAGAAAATGTGGGAATGTCGGGGAGACTCCAGGGGCGCAGAACGGACAAACTGGGACCCAAACTGGAGTGACTGAGGCCGACTGGTGTAACTGGGACCCAGAGCGGTGTGACTGGGACCCACACTGGTGTGACTGGGTCCCAAACCGGTGTGACCCCGATCTCGGTGTGCCAGGAGCCCGATGGTGACCGGGACGTCGGTGCTGGGACTGAAGTTCTCCGGGGGGGTGATGCTGGCTGCGGACACGGTGGGATCCTTCGGATCCCTGGCACGGTTCCGGGGCATCTCCCGGCTCCTCAAGGTCAACGACTCCACTGTGCTCGGAGCTTCTGGGGACCTGGCGGATTTCCAGCACCTGCGGCAGCTCCTGGAGCAGATGGTGTAAGATTCCCGGGAATTCGGGGATTCCCCATCCCAAAATCCCAGATCAATTCCCGGGAATTCCCAGCCCAAAATGCCTTGGGAATTCCGAGATTCCCCATCCCACAATCTCCAGCTGATTACCGGGGATTTGGGAATTTCCCATCTCCAAATCCCTGACTGATTCCTGCAAAGTCCCCACCCCAGAATTCCAGGGGAACACGGGAATTTCACATCCCCAGTCTTTTCTGTGCACCAATCCCCAGAATTCCTCTGCTCCAATCCCGGAATTCCTTGAGCACCAATCCCAGAATTCCTTGAACACAAATCCGTTAATTCCTCTGAATTCCTCGGGCACAAAATCCCTGAATTCTTTGGAATTCCTTGAGCACAAATCCCTGAATTCTTTGGAATTCCTTGAGCACAAATCCCTGAATTACCTGGCATTCCATCCCCAGATTCAGCAGCATTTTTTGCTCTGCTCCAGTCCCCAAATCCCTGCTCTCCAATTCCCGCTCTCCAATTCCCGAATCCCTGATCTCCAAGGCCGGAATTCCCTGGAATTTCAGGATCGACGAGGAGCTGCTGGGGGACGGGCATAGCTACAGCCCGCGGGCGCTGCACTCGTGGCTGACGCGGGTCCTGTACAACCGGCGCTCCAAGATCAACCCACTCTGGAACACCGTGCTCATCGCCGGCGTCTACGGCGGGGAGAGGTGAGGAGCCCGGTGCCGGCAGCTCCGGGGCTTTCTCCTTCTTTCCAGGGAAATTCCTGCTCCCTTTTCCTGCCGTGGTTCCCACTGCTTCCCAGTGAAATTCCGGCTTTTTCCTGGGGTGCTTCCTGCTCTTTCCCCAAGGGAATTCCCGGTTCCCGGGCTGATTCTCACTGTCCCGTTGTTGTTCCGCAGTTTCCTGGGATATGTGGACATGCTGGGCGTGGCCTACGAGGCGCCGTCGCTGGCCACGGGATTCGGGGCTTACCTGGCCCAGGTGAGCCCAGGCTCGGTCTTTGCTTCATCATTAAATTATTAATTGATTCTTTTCTTTTTTAGCTCATTATTTCTTAATTGATATTTTGATGTTTTTGATCTCATTTTAATTGTTTTTTCCTTTATTCCCAATCCGTGTGCAGCCGCTGCTGCGGGCAGAGCTGGAGCGGGACCGGGACCGGCTCCCGACGCGGGAGGAGGCGCGGGAGCTGCTGGAGCGCTGCCTGAAGGTGCTCTACTACAGGGATGCTCGCTCCTTCAACAGGGTTTGTATCCCAAATCCATCCCAAAATCCTGGGAATTCAACCCAAAATCCATCCCCAAATCCACGGGATCCACCCCAAACCCATCCTAATGCCAAGGCTTTTCCCATGGAATCCCAGGGCTGGGATTGAGGAATTCCGGCGTTTTTCCTATGGAATTCCGGGTGGGGACTGAGGAATTCTGGGTGGGGATTAGAAGAATTCCAGGGTTTTTCCCTTGGAATTCCGGGTGGGAATTGAGGAATTCCAGGCTTTTCCCATAGTACGAGGTCGCCACGGTGACGGAGAAGGGCGTGGAGCTGGAGGGACCCCTGACCCTGGAGGCCAACTGGGACATCGCCCACGTGGTCAGGTAATTCCCACCTGGAATGTCGGGATTTGGAATTCCGGGGGTTCTGGGGACACCCAGGCACCCACACCACCTGGATACAGCGGGATTGGGAATTCCAGGGGGACATCCAGGTGTTCTGAGATCCAGGCGTTCCAGGGTGACAATTCCTGCTCCCTGAGGGACATCCAGGTGTTTTTTCTGCCCCTCTAATGACCATTTTCCTCTTTTTTCCCTGTTTTTCCCCTTTTTTTCTGTTTTTCCAGAGGTTTTGAGTGATCTCCAGGAGCTGCTCTGGCCTCGTCAAATCCCCATTTTTATCCCCTCCCTTCCTTCCCTCTGGAATGGCAAATCTGGTGGTTTTTTGGAATAAAATCGATCATTTAAGACCAATCTGTGTGTTTGTTCTTTGGGAATCCTCAAAAAACCATGAGAATTCTCCTGGAAAACAGATTTCAGGAAGTTCTGGAATTCTGGGTGGATGCTGTAGCCCCAGATCCCAATTTTTACTGAAATAGTGGAATTTCTGAGGTGGAAAAAGCCCTTCTGGGATGGAGCCCAGGAATCCCTAAACCCTGTCCACGATTTTGGGGCATTCCATGGGATTTCTCCTCAAAATCCCAAACCCGGAGGGATTTCGAAGCCACAAAAATCGAATTAAAATGGAATTTTTCCCCTACACATTCCCAAAATTCGTCCGGCAGCATTTTCCCAACTTTTCCTTAAAAGAACCCAGGAATTCTCCACGGAAAAAACCAATTAAATCCAGGATTTTTCCACCCAAATCCCATGGGAATGAAGGAATTTTTTCCACAATAAAAACACTGTTTATTTATAAATCCATTTCCCTGCTTTTATTCCACATTTTCCACTCCTGTACAATTCAATGATGATCCATATTTTTTTTTTAAATTTTATTTATTTTGAATATTTTTTAAAATTTTTTTTTCCTGTTTTCCTTCCGGGAAAAAACCCAAAAAAAAAAAGAACCTCCACAAATCTTATGGAAAAACAGGTGCCAGGCGCCTCTGGAATTTGGGAATTCCAAGAATTTTTAAAATAATAATAATAAAAAAAAAAAATTCCCAAAAAACATGCAAATTCCGGTAAAAAATCGGAGCTGGCAGTGAAAAATCAATCCAAAATCTTTTTTTTTCATGGATTTTTTTGGGTTTTTTTGTCACAGTTTTAGTCACAAATCCCAGATTTTTTGACCCTAAGGAAGGTGGGGTTTTCCAGGATGGTTATTTTTTAAATAAAGTTGATAATTAACAATCCAAAAGGGAGAAATGCAAGGAGAAGTTGGGGTTTTCTGCCCCTCCATGGGAAGTTTTTGGGGAGAAACTGGGAAAATTGAGTTCAGGGCAGGAAAAGCAGCGCCAATCCCAAAAACTGCTGGCGTGGAATGGTGGCTCCACAATTCCCAAACCAAATTCCCTCAAAACTCCCTAAAATTCCACCAAAATTCCATCCAAATTCCCAATTTCCATTAAAAAAAACCCTAAAGTAACTGAATCTTCGCAGCCAATCTGAAGGAATTTTCTGTAAGAAACAGGGATTTTCTGGGTTAAATTCCAAAAAAAAAGTCAAGGAAAAAAGAAAGAAAAATTCCCCCAATTTTTTTCGGAGTTAAATCCAGGGACGTTTTGTCTTCTTGGAAAAAAACCTGGGCACAAATGACATCAAATTCCCACCGCTAAAAACCAGGAATTATGATAGAAGTGAGGTAAAATTCCCAAAAAATATCCACCCACGAGAGAGAATTCCAAGGAAATACCAACACAGTGAATCCAAGTTTTTTTTTTCTTTTTTTCAGTTTTTTTTAGATTTAAAAAAAAAGAAAAAAAGAGTCACGAAAATCCTCCCAAAAAATCGGCGGAAACGGCAAATCCGGAAAAATCCCAGAAATCCGCTGGGAACTGGGATCTCGTCTCTTTGTTCCAAAAACTGGGAATGTCCTTTGTTTTGGGGCCAAAAAGTTGGGAATATGCTTGGGCTTTTGGGGCTAAAAAATGGGAATATCCTTTAAATTCTGGGGTGGGTTTGGCTCTCCAAAAATGGGGAACATCCTTTAATTTTTGGGGCCAAAACCAAGGAATTTCCTTTCATTTTGGGGGCCAAAAATAGGGGATATCCTTCAATTTTTGGGGCAGAAAATTGGGAATAGCCTTCAATTTCTGGGACGTGTTGGGATCTCCAAAAAACAGGGAATATCCTTTAAGTTTTGGGGGCCAGAAACTGGGAATATCCTTCCATTTTTGCGGCCAAGCCTTGGAATATCCTTCGATTTTCAGGCCCAAAACCAGGGAACACCCCTTCCACTCCCGGCGCTCCTCGGCCTCTCCAAACCCAGGAATTTCCGGGATGAATCCGTCCCATTTTTATTTCCCTTTTTGTCCGGGAATTCTCAAATTTCCATCAGATCCAAATCCGCCTCCTCGAAGCCGTAAAAGGACTCGGCCTCGCTCTCCCCCTCGAAGAGCCGGTGCAGGATTTCGGGGTCGGCCTCGGGGTCGTCGTTCTCCGGGAATTCCGGGGACGATTCCCGAGTCTTGGCGATTTTCAGCCTCTCCTCCATGGCGGCGATCAGCTCCTCCTGCTCGTCGCCGTTGCGCCGCGGCGATGCCGAGTCCCCGGCCGGCCCCGGCAGGACGCTGGCCACCAGGAAAGATTTCCGGATCAATTCCGGGCAATTCCCGAGCACTTCCAAAGCTTCTCCCAGCCACCCCAGCAGCAGCTGGAGCAGCGCGGAGGAGTCGGAATCCGCCAGATCTCTCGCCCGCTCTCTCCATTTTTTGTGGAGGAAATTTTTCAGGGATCTCTTGACGCACACGTCCAGGGGCTGGGCGCGGGAGCTGCACCCCGCGGGGATGACGGCCGGCAGCGCCCCGGCCGCGCTGAGCACGGCCAGCACCTCCTCGGACAGGTGCGTCCGGTGGCAATCCAGCACCAGCATCCCTTTGGAGGCGCCGCCCCGGCACTCCGCGTGCTTCCTCCACACCCGGGCCGCCCACAGCTCCATGATCTCGTCGTCGCCGCAGCCGCTCTCCTTGGACTCCAGCAGGATGGATTTGGGCAGGGCGGCGGGACAGGGCGGGCGGCCCCTGGAGACGACCAGGGCGGGGAGGACGCCGCCGTCGGCCAGCAGGGTCAGCACCAGCTCGCACCAGGGCTCGCCGTTGCCCACGGTCTGCAGCGCGCTCTCCTTGCGCTCGTCGCTGCCCAGCACCTCCGCGTCCAGGAACAGCGAGATCTCGTCCACGGCGGCGATCATGGCCGGGGGCAGCTCCTGCGCGTGGATCTGGCGCTGCACGAACTCGATGAAGGCTCCGGCGTTGCCCTGGATCTCCTTGGGCAGGGGGTGGGCGACGCCGCGGCGCGTGTGGGTGCTGAGGTGGTGCCGCAGCATGAACCTCACGGCCCACTCGTAGGAGATCTGGAACCCCCCCTCCAGGGCCCTGCCGATCTTGGTGGCCTTCTGGAAGAGCGTCTCCTCGTTGACGGGCAGCTGCTGCTCGCGCTGGGTCAGCACCCACTCGGCCAGCTTCTCCTCGGCCTCCAGGCCCAGGTATTTGCCCTCGGGCAGCTCGGGGCGCTCGTCCTGCAGGGCCTGGCAGCGGCGCAGCCAGCGGCGGATGCGGCGGGGAGGGCTGCGGAAGTGCCGCGCCGCCTGCTCGGGGCTGGAGCACAGCGCGAACAGCACCACGCGCAGCTTCCGCACCGACAGCGGCTCCTTCTGCTCCTTGCGCGGCGGCTCGGGCTCCCGCTGCGGCGGCTCCGGCGGCTGCGGGGCGGGGGCGGCCTCGGGGGGCTGCGGGCTCGGGGGCTGCAGAGGGCTCTGGGGCGGGGTTTGGGGTTTTGGGGGCGTGTGGGGTTTGGGAGGGGGAGGAGGCGATGGGGTTTGGCAGGGAGGGGGCTGAGGCGTGTCCTGGGTGTGCCTGGAAAAAGGGGGAGTGGGAAAAGTGAAATATTTGGGGTGTTTGGGGATGGGGAGGAAAAGGGGAGGGAAAAAGGAGAAAAGGAGACAAAAGGGGGAAGAAGGGGAAAATGAGGGCAAAAGAAGGGGGGAAAGGAAAAAAGGTAAAAAATGGGAAAGGGGGGAAAGGAGGACAAAAGGGGGGCAAGGAAAAAATACAGGGAACAAAAAGGGGAAAAAGGGGAGAAAAAAGGGAGAATAAGGAGGGAAAAGGAGAGGAAAAAGGGGAGAAAAATGGGGGAAAAGGGAAGGAAAAGGAAAAACAAGGGGAGAAAAAAAAGGATGGAAAAGGGAGGAAAAAAGATGAGAAAAATTTGCCAATCCCATGGCCTGGGAGGGATAAGGATAAACAAGAACTTTTGGTTACCTGGAATGTGATATCCAAGAAGGCCCTGGAATAAAACAGAATATTTCCAGTTTTTATTCTGATTCATTTGAGGTGTTTTAGGTTTTTACTTCTATTTAATTTTATTTCTGAATTTGGGATTTGTGGGAATTCCTGGAAAAACTGAAATCAAACCAAGGTCCCTCAGGAGTGAATTCTGAATTTCCATCCCATTAAAAAAAAGTAAAATTAATTCCGTTTATTCCCAACCCGAGCTCCAGAATATGAAAATTTCTTGGATTTTGGCCAGAATTCTGGGTTTTTCCCATTTTTTCCCAGTTTTACCTTGGACAATGATGTTGCTGGACTCGTGGGAGGGGTTGAACACCAAATGTTTGGCCATGGAGTCGCCCTCAGAGGTGACGAAGAGGCAGGAGGAACATGAGAGCCTCACCCCGCTGGGAAATGGGAAAGAAGAGGGAAAAATGGGGGACAAAGGGGAAAAAAAGGGGAAAAAAGGGGAAAAAAGGGAAAAAGAGGAAAAAGAAAAAGGGAAGACAATGGGAGGTGGAAGAAAAATAAATAAACTTTATTATCCGATATAAAAATGTGTCCAACCTCTCATTAATAACTAAATCATTATTATCAATTGCTTCTTGTTAGTAATTAAACTAATAATAATTAAAATATTGATAATAATTGAACATTAAGTAATTATTATTAATAATTAAAATGTAAAACTCCCCCCCAATGGGAATAGGACCCATAAATCCAAAAATCCCTGGATTTTGCCCCAGAATGAAAAGGGTCGGGAATTTTGGGAATTTTCTCCATACCTGGCCGTGTAGTTCTTGAACAAAGCCAAGTATTTGGGGCTTTTCCGGGGAACATGGTTGCTGGAGAGGGAAAAAGGTGGGAAAGTGAGGGATAAGCTGGAGAAGCGGCTGTAAAATCAAAGAAAACACCCCACAAATAATAAAAAATCCCCTATAAAACACTGGAAAACTGCTCAGGAGGTCCAAAATAGTTCCCAAATCCCTGATTTTTCCATCCTTGCTCATGTGGTTGGCATAAGCATGGAACCAGCAGGAATTCCTCCGGTTTTCCCCCCGTTTTCCCCCATTTCTCCCCCATTTTTCACCCTTTTTTGCCGCTTTTGCTCATTTTCCCCCCATTTTCCCCCAAAACCCCGTACTTGCTCATGTGGTTGGCATAGGCATGGAACCAGCAGAAATTTCTCCGGTTTTCCCCCGTTTCTCCCCCATTTCTCACCCTTGTTTTGCCATTTTTGCTCAGTTTTCCCCCATTTCCCCCCAGCCCCGTACTTGATCATGTGGTTGGCGTAGGCGCGGGAGCAGCAGGTGCTGTAGCGGCACAGCGAGCAGTGCACGTAGGTGGGGAAGTGGTTGGGGAAGTCGGGGATCTCGAAGCTGCACTCCAGACACGTCTGCCGGCCCAGGCCGCTCCTGGGGCAAAAACAGCAAAATCCGTCAAAAGCGGCACTTTGGGAGGGCCTCGGTGGGAAAGGGGGTGGGAGGACCTTGGATGGGCATTTGCTACAAATGAATGATTATTTAACACTAATCAGTATTAATGAACTAATATTAAATTATCAAGTGTCAATATTCCAGGATGGAATTCCAGCTTTAATTCCTTGTTTTCCAGCTCCACCTTCCCAAACCAACCTCAGAATTCCTGTTTTTTCCCCAGAATGACACAACTTTGTCCCAGAATTTCCCCTATTTTTCCCAGAAAATCACTGATGTTTTCCTGCCAGCTCTCTTGGGGATGCTTCACTGGCTGGGGAACCTCAAAATTCCCATTCCTTCCCCAGATTCCTGTATTTTCCCTGTTTTTCCCTTGAGTTTCCCCAAAATTCCCGTTTTTCCCCAAATTTCCCCCCAATTCCCGTTCTTCCCCGAGAAGCGCTGACGTTTTTTTGCCGGCTCTGCGGGGCGCGTTGCGGTGGCACAGGAAGAGGGGCTGGGGGTCGGAGGAGGATCCCAGGGGCGCCGGGTCCGGGCCCAGCCCGTGGGGAGGCTCCAGCGGCAGCGAGCGGGGCTGGCCCCGGGACGCGCGGATCGTCACCTGGGGAGCACAAAAAAATCAGGGAAGTTGGGATTTTCCACAGGGAGTCTGGGGTTTGGACGAATTCCCAATCAATGCCATGAAACACACAATCAGCTCAATAAAAAAAACAATTAACTCCAGGAAATATCCAATTAATCACAGGAAATATCCCATGAACCCCAGTAAATTCCTAATTAATCCCATTAAATTCCCAATTAATTCCACAAAATTCAATGAATCTCATTAAATTCCCAATGAATCCCACCACACGTCAAACTCCATAAGAAATCCACTCAATCCCACCCCTTTCCCCCTCCCCACCACCCCCAGCCAACAAAAGCCACGGGGATTTTTCCAGGAGTTTTTCTCAGGAATTTTTCTGGGAATTCCGGGAATTTTTCCATGAACTTTTTCAGGATTTTTTCCAAGGATTTTTCTGGCATTTTTTTCAGGAATTCCAGGAATTTTCCCAGGAATTTTCCCAGGAATTCTCCCGGGCAGGACGTGCCTTGGTGCCGGGTTTGAGCCCCTCAAGCTGCTTGGGCTTGCGGAAGGTTTTGTGGTGCTGCAGCTTGTGCTCGATCTTGTCCTTGGCAAACAGGAACTGCAGGCGGCACTTGTTGCAGTGGTACACGCTCTTCTTCTGGAAAAAACCCAGCAGCATTAATTAATCATTAATTGTTCTGTTAGGCATTGATTGTTTATTAGCTAATACCTGTTATTAAATAGGTATCAATTGTTTATTGAGTACTGAATAGATATTAGGACTGAAAACTGCACTGGTTGCAGTGGTACACACTCTTATGGGAAAAAGCAGTAATTAGTATTAATTATTATTTATTTTTTATTAATTAATTATTTAATAGTTATTAAGTAGCTATCAATTGTTTATTGGGATTGAATGGGTATTAGAACTACTGGCGGCACTTGTTGCAGTGGCACATACTCTTCTTCTGGAAATAATTTTTTATTATATTATTAATTAGTTAATTATTAAGTAGGTATTAATTATTTATTAATTATTAAGTAAGCACTTTTCCCAAGGAATTCCCTGGAATTGGGGCTCACCTGGTGCCTCATGAAGTGCTGCTGGAAGGCGTTGCCGTTCTTGAACACCTTGAGGCAGTAGGGGCACAGCAGGTGCCGCGTGTCCTCGTGGATCAGCCGGAAGTGGCTGTCCACCTCCGAGTACAGCGATGAGCGGTACTGGCACACCTGGAACACCCGGGAAAACCCGGGAAAACCCGGGAAAACCGGGATGGGGGCAGGAAAATCCAGAGAGCCGGGGTGTCTGAACAGGATGTGGGAAACCGGGGAAAAAATCCTGGGATTTGGGGCATTTCAGCAGCAGGGTGTGGGAAAATCCCAATTAACAGGGGAAAATTGCATGTTTGTCCATACCTGGCACACACAGGGAATAACTCTGGGATTTTTAAAGTGGGAATTCCAGGCGGGAATTTCGGGAGTTTTCCATACCTGGCAGACGTAGGGCATCTCCCCGGGTTTGTGGGTGTCCTTCATGTGCTGCAGGAAGAGCGGCTCGCTCTCAAATGCCCACTCGCAGATCTTGCACTTGGCTGCACCAAAAAACAGGGAAAAACGGGCAAAAGTTGGGAAAAATGTGGGAGTTGGAGGTGTGGGGGGAAGGGAGAAGGGAGAAAAAGAGGGAAGAGAGAAAAGCAGGAAAAGGGGGGAAATGGGAAAAAGCAGGAAAAGGGGATAAAGGGAGGGGAAATGGAAAAAGAGGGGGGAAAAAAAAGAGGGAAGAGGGAAATGGGAGAAGGTGGAACTGGGGCTGGAGAAATGAAACTTGGCTGGAATTTTGGGGGGATTTTGTGGTGACCTCAAGCAAGGGGTGAGGGAGGAGGGACAATTTTCTCTGTCCAAAACCCCGATGAACCCCAGGGGAAATTCCCAGGAGAATCCCAAAGAAAAGCAGGAAAAGCACTGACTGCTGGACTCGTAGGGGCTGTGCACGTTCTCCAGGTGGCACTGCAGCTGGAAGGGCGTGCTGAAGTGGCGGTAGCAGTGCTGGCAGATGGTGTGCACGTCCACCTCCCCGTTCTGCTGGTCCAGCTCCACGTGGTGCTTCATGTGGTTCATGAACCTGCAGGGACAGAATTCCCGGAGATTCCTGTTCCCCATCCCGGGAAAATGAACTCTGTGCATCGCTCCCACCTCGGTTTGGGCTATTCATGGATTATTCCTGGCAAATTCCGGGATAATTCCTCACTGGGGTGTTCTTGAGGCAGCAGTGCCCATGCCCCAACAGCCTGTCATTCCCACAATCCCAGCCCATTCCCACACAACTCCCACAATCCCAGGTTATTCCTGGCTTATTCCCAGATAATTAGCGGATAGTTAGCAGATAATTAACAGGTAACAGTTCACTGGATCTTGTTCTCTAGGCGCTTGGTGCAGTGGGGGCAGCTTGGTGCAGTGGGGGCAGCGGTGCCCCCATCCCACTGCCCATCACTCCCACACTGTTCCCATCCCATTTCCGCGTTATTCCCAGGTAATTAATGGCTAATTAATGGCTAATTAAGGGCCGATGGCTCACCGGATGTTGTTCTTGAGGCGCTTGGTGCAGTGGGGGCAGCGGAAGGACGTGGGCACCCTGGGGCACGGTGGCACAGCCGCCCCCTTGCCCCCGTCCCGCCCGTAGTAGAACTCATCCACCAGCATGATCAGCTTGGCCTGGGCGGGGTCGGCCCCGCCCTCACCTGGCTCAGGTGCGGCCTTGGGCGGGGTCGGGGGCGGGGCCGGGGCCGCGCCCTGGGCGGGGGACGGGGCCTTGGCCGAGGGCGGGGCAGGCTCAGAATCCAGAGATTTGCGTTTCTTCAAGAATTCCACCAGCTCCGGGCAGCAGTACTGTGGAAACAGGGTAATTAACAGCTGCTCGCTAATTGGGACTGGGGTAATTAATGAGAGACAGTGAGCTGGGGCTGGGACAATGAATATGGAGACATTGAACTGGGTCTAGAACGCATCCCCACTTGTTAAACTGGGTCTAGAATGAATCCCCACTCATTAAGCCAGGTCTAGAATGAATCCCCACTCATTAAGCCAGGTCTAGAATGAATCCCCACTTGTTAAGCCGGGCCTAGAGCTCCCCAGTCCTGGGATGATGACTTACACACATGTGGCCCCGCAGCGCCTCGGTGACGCGGAACTGCGAGTCGCACTTGGGACAGACCTTGCGTCCCCCATCCTGGAAATCCAGGTTGGGAATGGGAGAGGAGCTGCCTGCAGCAGGACAGACACGGATCAGCCCCCAGTGCCACCATTCCCACTTCTCCCCTGCCCCAGACACTCATAATCCCAAAAAAATCCCCAATTTTCACACCCTTTGTCCCACAAAGCCTCCCAAAACCCCCCGTTTTTCTCTTTTCTACCCTTTATCCCAATAAGCATCTTAAACCAACTCCTGCCTCCCACAAACCCGGAGCACCCCCCAGGCCCCAGTCCTGCCCCCGGCGGGGCAGAATTCCCTTTTTTAGGGGATTTACCTTTCCGGGGCGCGGCCGAGGCCGAGGCCTCGCTGGCGGGGCCGCGCTGGGCGCTGCCGGGGCTGCTGTTGGGCACGGCCAGCGTGGCGGGGCCGTGTGCCAGCGAGGGCACCGTGCCCAGCGTGTTCACCAGCTTGGCCACCTCGGGGCCGCCGCCGCCTCCATCGCCGGGCACGCCCGGGCGCTTCACGGTCACGAAGCTGGCGATGCTCACTGAGGAGGGGAGAGCGTTCTGTGGGATTCCTGACGGGAACAGGGGGGGAACTCAGCCACCTCCTCCGGTTCCCTCCTTGGTGCTTCACCAGAAATAGTTTGGACAAAATTCCAGAGAAATTCCAGCCTGGAATTGTACCCCTGCCACTTGGCCTGGATCTTCTACCTCGAGTCTCCCCCCAGGGATGGTTTGGACAAAACTCCAGTGAAATCCCAGCCAGGAATTCCCAAACTGAACACCTTTTTTACCCAAACTGCCCCAGATTTTCCTCATTTCCTAGCATGTGAATAAACTCTGAGCCAAAAGCGAACTCAGGCCCAACTCCCAAAGCCACCCCCTGGTTCCCATGCATTTTTCCATGAGAATTCCCACAGGAATTTGGGCTAGGGTTGAGAATTTGGGATACGATCAGGAACTCGGGCCAGAATCAGGAACTTGGGATAGGATCGGGAACTGGGGCCAGGATCCAGAATTTGGGCTAGGATCGGGGATTTGGGACGCGGTCAGGAATTTGGGCTAGGATCAGGGATTTGGGACGCAGTCAGGAACTCGGGCTAGGATCAGGGATTTGGGACACGGTCAGGAATTTGGGCTAGGATCAGGACTGGGTGACTCACTCTGCTGGGGCGCCTGGGCCTGGGGCACGGTGCTGCGCAGGGTCAGCGTGGCCGGGATGACCGTGGCGAAGGCGTTGGTGGCCGGCCGGCCGGGCCCGGCGCTGCCCGGCCGCACCTGCGCCACGGGCGAGAACACCTGGGGAACGCCAACTGCTGGTTTAACAAACTGGGTACCTGGGGCTTCAAACACAAACAGAGAGCCGTCATCCCACCCCAGTCCCAAAAACAGAAATTTGGGATTTACAGCTTTAATCCAGGTGCGAGTAATCCCAAGTTAGGAATCTGTATCTGGAATTAGTCAATCCCAGCTGCTGGGCTAACAAACTGGGTACCTGGGGCTTCAAAGACAAACAGAGAGACATGATCCACCCCCAATCCCAGGAAATATGGGATTTACAGCTTTATTTGGGATTTACAGCTTTTATTCTTATTAATGATAATTATTATTAATATTATTAATGATGATCACCTGGCACAAGGGTGATGGGGCCCACCTGGCCCATGGGGTTCTACATTAGCCACTCGTCATTACTATTACTATTATGATGATGATGATTATTATTATTATTACTATTACTATTATTAGTATTATTACCTGGCACAAGGGGGACGAGCTCATGGGGCTCTGCACTGGCCACACCTCATCACCATCATCATTATTACCGTTATTCCCATTACTAGCTATTACTGGATGGTTCTCGTTTGATTAATGAATTAATTACCTGGCACAAGGGTGATTGGCCGGACGGTCTGGCCCTGCTGGACATTGAGCACAATGCCCACCTGGTTCATGGGGCTCTGCACAGGCCGGACATTCTGCACCGGGAACCCCTGAAACCCAAGGGATGCATCAGCCCCAAAACCGTCCCACACCAACCCAAAAACCATCCCAAACCAACCCAAAAATAACTCCTGGAATCCAATGGATCTGTCACCCTCAGGCCATTGCTGGGGGAATTCCAACCCCAAAAAATATCCCAAACAATCCTAAAAATCACCCAGGATAAGGGTTGGGTTTGGGAGTTTAGGATTGGGATTTAGAACTGGGTTTAGGATTTGGGTTGGGGCTTAGGATTGGGATCAGGACTGGAATTTGGGGTTCAGGATTAGGGTTCAAGGAAAACAAAACCTCTGGAGGGTTTGAAGTTTTGTTGAGCCAAATACACAATGGGATCCAACCCCCATCCCACAGCCCCGGGGGATTTTGGAGCGACAGGAAAAGCAGCACCCAAAGCGGAGCGAGGAACGGGAATTTTTCCCAGGGAAGCAGGGTTTTCCCGGGATTCCACGGGCAGCTTTGGGCCAGGAGCTGACCTGGGTGGTGATGAAGATGGGCTGGGTGCCCGCGGGCGGGTTGGTGCCGTGGTTGGCATTCTGCATCAGCTGCACCGGCCGCAGCAGCGGCTGCGTCACCACGGCCCCCAGGCCGGGCGCGGGGCTCTGCGCCAGCAGCAGCGACTGCCCGCCCGGCTGGACAGCGGCGTTCCCGCCTGGAAAACAGCCCACAGCCGTGGGGAAAGGGGAAAAGGCAGGGGAAAGGCAGGGGAAAGGCAGG
>JAWWLS010000113.1:6792791-6815153 GCA_035040975.1 Myioborus melanocephalus | reverse complement strand
ACCAGGGGAAGGGGGAGAGGGCTCTGGGGACAGGGAGGGGACAGAGGGACACAGGGAGGGGACAGGGGGACCCCAACCCTTCCCAAGCCCCTTTTTTGGGGGGCAGGACCAAAATTTGGGGATGCAGCCGGAGCCCTCAGCCCCTCCCCATTCCCATTCCCGGGAGTTTTCCCGGGAATTCCCGGGAGGAGCCGAGGCCGGGCACAGAGGGTGAAACCACTGGAGTTTAATGGAATCGATTCCTACAGAATAAAGAATTCCTGAGAGCCTCCCGAGCCCGCGGCTTTCCGTCAGCACATTCCCAAAATCCCCCAAACCCCGGGGAAACAGCCCCGGAATTCCAGGGGAGAACGTTCCCAAAATTCCAGGAGTCCAATCCCGAAATTCCAGGGGAGAACATTCCCGAAATCCCCGAAACCCCCGGGGAACAGCCCCGAAATTCCTGGGGGAAACTCTCCTGAAATTCCAGGGGTCCAACCCCAAAATTCCAGGGGGAACATCCCCGAAATTCCAGCCCCTCCCTCCCTCCACCCCAAATCCAGCTCAAGGCACTGAAATGCTGAAAACCGCGGGTCCAAAGCCATTTTTCCATAGTTGGGTTTTTTTTGGAATTTTTTCCTTCTAAATCTCGTAGAAACTTTAATTTCTTCTCTATATTTACACCCGGCCTGGGGGATTTTTTGGGAATGGCCAATTCCACCTGATTTTTCCCAGTTTTTTCCCACCCTTTTTCCATCCATCCACCCGCAGGGAAAAGGGGAGGGAAAACTCCCCTCAGTCCTGCTTGGAAAAAGTCAGAAAAACCGGGAATAAAAATCCAAAAACAAAAAAAAGAACAAAAAAAATCAACCCCAAAGCAGCTTCTGCCATCCCAAAAAACACAAAAAAAAAAGGGAAAAAAAACCTTGGAAAACCAAACCAAATCCCAGAGGGAGCACAGCAGTTGTTGGGATTTGGGGATTTTAGTGTATGATACAACTTTACAGGGAGAGGGGAGGGTTATCCACAGGGAACTCCGGGAATTCCGGGAATGGCGGGGCCAGGGAGGAGCGGCTTTTCCAGGGGGTTTTGGGGGATTGGAAGTGGGGAAGGTCCCGGATCCCGAGGGGGAGGAGGAGCTGGAAAAAAGCTGGAAAAGCCCCCAGACCTCACCCTCAGCCTGGAATCCGGGAGTTTTCCCACTTTTCCTTCTGGAAAAGGGTCCTGGCTGGGATTTGGGATCCCTTCCCAATCCTGGGGTTTTTTATTCCTTTGCCGAAGGAAAAATCTCCTCTTTTCCTTCTTTTCTCTCATTTTTCCAGCTTTTTTCCTCCTCCTGCTCCCTCGGGAATGTCCAGTGAGTGTCCAAGTGTCCTTCCCGGAGACTCCTGGAATTCCAGGACTCTGGAATTGCCCCCTTCCCAACAAAACACACTGGGAACGTTCCCAAAAGGGAAAAAAAATCCAGGAAAAACAAACAAAACCCAAAAATAGTAACAAAAAAAAGGTGGATTCTGCTGGAAAAGCTTCCCCACCCCGTCCGGATCCGGGAATTCCTGGGAGGAGCCCGGAGGGGTCCCAGAAACCCCAAATCCCCCCAAAATCCAACATTCCCAGGGGATTCCCGGCGGGATTTGGGATCATCCCAATCCCAATCCCATTCCCAACCTTCCCTCGGACACCGGGAAGGGCTCGGGGTGATTTATGTACACGGCGCCCATTCCCGGCCTTGGAGCCGATCCCGGAATTCCGGGAACGCTGAGATTCCCAGGAACGCTCAACTGCCCTCGGGGCTGATCCCGGAATTCCGGGAATGCCGCGATTCCCGGGCTCGGAGCCGATTCCCAGGACAATCCCAGGAATTCCGGGATTCCCGGGAAGGCTCAGTTCTGCCTGGCCCCCTGCCGGGCTCGGATGAATCCCAGGAATCCCAGAAGCCCGGGAGTTCTCAGTTCTCCTCGTTGCCCTGCCGGGCGCGGATGAAGGCCATGCCGTGGGTCCTGAAGTGCGTTTTGAGGTTGAGCTGGCTCTCGAAGCCCCTCCCGCACACTTTGCACTCCAGCTGCCCCTCCGCGTTCGCGGCGCTCCCGCCGGGGGCGCTCCCGGCCCCGGCGCCTCCCGCCGGCTCCTCGGGCTCGGCCCCGCGGCGCTTCTTGTGCGAGATGAAGCGGTGGCGGCCGAGCGCGCTGGCCGAGGTGAAGCAGAGCCCGCACTCGCGGCACTGCGGCGCGCCCTGCGCCGCGCGGTGCTGCGGCAGGTGCGCCTGGAACTCGGCGCGGCTCCCGGCCGCGAAGCCGCACTTGCGGCACCGGAACGGCGCCCGCGGGCTCTTGGCGGGCGGGGTGGTGCTGTCGGGCTCCTCGCTGCACGACTCCTCCGAGGAGAGCTTCCGTCTGCGCCCCGGCGCCTGCGGACACGGCGGGGACAGCGGGAATGGGCGGCCGGGGCTGGGCGGGACCCAGCCAGGAGAAACCCCGGGGGAAACCCCTGGGGAAACACCTTGGGAAAAATCCCCTGGGAAAACCCCTTGGGAAACACCTTGGGAAAAACCCCTTGGGAAACACCTTGGGAAAAACCCCTTGGGAAAAATCCCTTAGGAAATCCCTTGGGAAAAGCCCCTTGGGAAACCTCTTGGGAAATCCCTTCTTCCCCTTGGGAGAAAGGCCTGGAAAGCCCTGGAGAACTGGGCCAGCTCCCTGAAGGAATTCGGGGATGAGGAGCCTCCAATCCTGCCACAAACACTGAAATTCCCGGGAAATTCCCAGGAATTCCCAGATAATTCCATCTGGGCAGTCCCAGATCCAGAACCCCTCAGTTAGATAAAGTTCAGGGCTGGGATTCGTGGGTTCCCAGCAGGAATTCCAGGACAAATCCCCCCCACAGTCCTGCCCCTGAAATCCCCAGGAAAATCCAGGAAATTCCCAGACAATTCCACCTGGGCAGTCCCACATCCAAAACGTCCCCATTTGGATAAAGTTGAGGGTTGGGATTTGTGGGTTCCCAGCAGGAATTCCAGGACAACCCCCCCCCGTCCCCCCCCCCCCCCCCCAAGCCCCCAGAATTCCCGGGAATCCCCAGGAGTTCCGGGATGTCGCACCTGGGCGGGGCCGGGCTGGCCGCGGGCCGTCAGCACCTCCTGGCTGCGGGCGGGGTCGGTGGCCTTGATGCCGTGCCGCACCTGGATGTGCTTCTCCAGGATCAGGCGGCTGCTGAACGTTCGCTTCCCCTCCGTGCAGTACCTGCAACGCGGCAGCTTCGTTTTCCCGGGAATTCTGCCGCTGGAATTCCCAAATTCCAACCCCGAACGGGATCCATACAAAGCCTGGAGCCCTTCCCCAAATCCTTCTCACTCCTGGAATCTCAATTCCCATCTTGGGCAGAGCTGGTGGGAATGAGCTCTGATTCCCTGGGAATTAAACCCTGATTCCCTGGAATTAAACCCTGGTTCACTAGGAATTAATCCCTGAGTCTTTGGGAATTAATCCCTGAATCTTTGGGAATTAACCTCTGATTCCTTGGGAATCAACCCCCAATTTCCCTAGGAATTAATCCCCGATTCCTTGGGAATTAATCCCCGATTCTTTGGGAATTAAACCCTGATTTTTCTGGGAATTAATCCCCAATTTCCCTCGGAATTAAACCCCAATTCCTTGAGAGTTCCCCTTTTTCCCTGCCCAACCCCAGCCCCAAACCCCCTCAATCCTCCCCAGACCCTCCAGTTCCCAGCCATCCCAGCCCCTTTCCCAGCCCCGCTCTCAGGAATCCCAGGGACCCCAGGACCCCCGGGACCCCCGGCAGGGGTAACCCCAGGACCCCCAGGACCCCCATGAACCCCAGGACCCCCGGCCCCCCGGCCCCCTGGCATACCGGCAGGGGTAGACCCGTTTGATGCCCTCGTGGTTGACGCGGACGTGGCGCCGCAGGCTCGGGGCCGAGCAGAAGGAGCGCTCGCACAGGTGGCACGGGAACTTCTTCACCGACTGCGGGGAAAAAACCATCAGGATCCCGGGGAAAAACCATCAGGATCCCGGGGAAAAACCATCAGGATCCCGGGGAAAAACCATCAGGATCCCGGGGAAAAACCGGGAAAAACCCGGGAAAACATCACTCAGGATCCAGGGGAAACACGGGACAAAACTGCTCAGGATCCCGGGGAAAACTGGGACAAACCCAGGAGGGATTCCAGAAAAATCCCAGGAAAAGTCCAGCTCAGGATCCCGGAAAAAACAGGGAAAAATCCAGGAGGGATCCAGAGGGACCCAGGAGGATCCAAAGCTGGGATTCCCACTCCAGCTGGAGGCGGGAATTCAGTTTTCCCTCCAATCCATGCTCCTGCCTGGGATCGTTCACCCAATCAGGAATTATCCCAAAAACAATTCCCATTCCCAAACCCTCCCATTCCCATGATCCAGGAGGAACCAGGGGGATCCAGGAGGAACCAGGGCGATCCAGGGGGATCCAGGGGCATCCGGAAGGATCCAGGAGGATCCAGAGGGACCCAGGGGGCCCCAGGAGGATCCAGGGGCATCCAGGAGGGATCCAGGAGGATCCAGGAGCCGGGACTCCCCCTCCAGCCGCTGTAACTCCCCTTTCCCTCCCATCCCGCCCAGGATGACCCCAAACCCCCCCGGCTTCCCGGGATTCCCGGTGCCCACCTTGCCGTGCTCCCTCTTCATGTGCGCCACGTACTCGTCGCGCTCGGGGAACCACGAGTGGCAGAGCCCGCAGCTCCAGCCGCTGCCCTTGGCCTTGGGGCCGGCCCTGCCCCGGGCGAAGCGCCCGCGCCGCGCCCGCCGCAGCTCCGGCGAGCTCGGCGCCTCCTCCTCCTCCTCCTCCTCCGAGGAGCTCGAGGAGGAGCCCGAGCGCCGCGGCGGCTCCGGCGGCTCCGCCTTGGGCGCCAGCAGCGCCCCCGGCCGCCGCGAGGGCTCGTCCTTGGGCTGCTGCGGCTGGTGCGTGTTCTGCGGGGGAGACGGGCAGTCAGGGACCCGGGGCGACCCCGGGTCCAGAGCGCGGCTGGGTCCCCTCCCCACTCCCACTGCCCCACTCTGGGGGAAATTCCCATCGTTTCCAGACGGAATTTTGCCACTTCTGTCCGGAATTTCATCCATTCCCAGCCAGAATTCGGGGCCTGACCTTGATGTGCCCAGAGCACGGCTGGCTCCCCCTCCTCAGTCTCACTTTCCCCAATTTGGGGGAAATTCCCATCATCGCTGGACAGAACTTCCCCATTTCCAGACAGAATTTCGCCATTCTCGGCAAGAATTTCGCCATTCCCAGCTGGAATTCCATCAGGGCTGGAGCTGACCCTGAGGTGCTGGAGCTTGGTGCGTTTCTGGATCCAGACCATGGCTGGGTTCCCCTCCCCACTCCCTTTTCCCCCAGTCTGGGGGAAATTTCCATCGTTTCCAGCCAGAATTTGGCCATTTTTGGCCGAGATTTGGCCATTCCCAGGCGGGATTTGGCCATTTTTGGCCGGGATTTGGCCATTCCCAGGTGGGATTTGGCCATTCCCAGGCGGGATTCGGCCATTCCCAGGCGGGATTTGGCCATTCCCAGGCGGGATTCGGCCATTCCCAGGTGGGATTTGGCCATTCCCAGGCGGGATTCGGCCATTCCCAGGCGGATTTGGCCATTCCCGGGCGGAAGGGGCCCTGACCTTGAGGTGCTCCAGCATGGTGCGTTTCTGGGCGAAGAGCAGCGGGCACTGCGGGCAGCGGAAGACGCTGACGCGCTGGGGCAGCAGGTGCTGATCAAAGTGCGACGACAGCAGCGGCTTGTGCGTGAACACCGTGTCACACATGGCACACTTGTAAATCATCCTGGGCAGAAACACGGGGAAAAATGGGGGAAAACGGGGAAAAACGGGGAAAAACGGGGAAAAATGGGGCGGAGGACACATAGGGGGGAGCGGAGAGGGAGGGGAAAAGGAGATGGGAAAGAGAGAAATGAGGGAAGGGAAAGGGAAAAGAAATGAGAAAGGAGGGAAGGGAAAAGGAGTGAATGGGACAGAAAAAAGGGAAGGAGAAAGGAGGGGAAAGACAGAAATAAGGGAAGGGGAAACGAGGGGAAATGAGAAGGGAAAAGGGAAAGGAAAAGGAGAGAATGGGAGAGAAAAAAGGAAGGATAAAGGAGAAAAAGGAAAGGAAAAAGGAAATGGGAAAGGAGGGAAGAAGAGGGAAAAAAATAGGGGAAAAGGGATGGAAAAAGGAAGGTGGGAGTTGAGCTCATCCCATCCATGGAGGAGGTTCTGCCAATCATGGAATATTCCCAGTTCCCCCAGTCCTGGAATCCTGGGATGGCTCAGGCAGGAAAAGCCCTCTGGGATCCCCACACCCATCATTCCCAAGGGCCCCATTCCCAAATCTCCCAGCCAGCTCCATTCCCACAGCAGAACATTCCCAAACCTCCCATCCCAACCTCTCATTCCCAAACCTCCCATCCCAGCCTTTTCCAGGACGAACCCGAGCCCCTCCCCGGGATGCTGGCAAGCCGGGAGCTGTGGAATTCCCGGGAATTCCCGGGAATTCCTGGAGCACTCACTTGGATTGCTGGTTGCTGAAGCCGGGGTGCTGCGTGTAGACGTGGGCGTGGGCGCTGGGCGCGGATTTGAAGGCCATGGGGCAGATGGGGCACTTGTGGAAAACCTCGCAGTGCGAGCTCTGGATGTGGGACTTGATGGAATTGACCCCCCCGAACACCACGGAGCAGCTGGGACACCTGGAAAAGTCCCAGGGGACAATGGGGTATGGAATTCCCCATGGAAACTGGGATCCAAAGGGGCTCTGGGAAAATTCCAACTGAAACCAGAACCCAAAGCAGGTCTGGGAAAATTCTATCAAGGACCAGGATCCAAACCAGTTCAGGGAAAATTCCCAACTGGAACCAGGACCCCAGACAAGGATTCCTGTAATTCCCAGGGCTCCCTGGCTCCGTACCTGCATCCCACCCTGCGGGAGGAGTCCTTGAGGTGGGACTCCAAGCAGTCCAGCAGGAAATTCCCCCCACACCCCATGGGCAAACTCCATTTCTGCAGCTCCCCAAGGCCCCTGCATGGAATTCCCGGGGTTCCCGGGGTCCCCTGGCTCCGTACCTGTATCCCACCCTGCGGGAGAAGTGCAGGCAGGAGTCCTTGAGGTGCCCCTCGAAGTTGGCCAGCAGGAAGTTGCCGCCGCACTCGGGGCACACGTGGGGCGGGCGGCTGCGGTGCATGCGCTGGTGCGCGCTGAAGCTGCAGCGGTTGGCCAGGATCATGGGGCACGCCGAGCACACCTGCGGGAACGGGGGCAGCCTTGGAACCGGCAATTCCACCCGGGATCACCCTCGGGACCCCGGGAATTCCACCTGGGATCGGCCTCGGAATTCCACCCGGGATCAGCCATGGAAACCCGGGAATTCCACCCGGGATCAGCCTTGGAACCCGGGATCAGCCTCAGGACCCCGGGAATTCCACCCGGGATCACCCATAGAACCCAGGAATTCCACCCGGGATCAGCCATGGAAACCCGGGAATTCCACCCGGGATGACCCATGGAACCCAGGAATTCCACCCGGGATCAGCCTGGGAATTCCACCCAGGATCACCCATGGAACCTGGGAATTCCAGCTGAGATCAGCCTCAGGACCCCGGGAATTCCACCTGGGATCATCCATGGAACCCCGGCCCGTGGGGGGCCAGGATCGTGGGGCACACCGAGCACACCTGGAAAACCAGGATCAGCCTGGGAATCCCACCCGGGATCAGCCTTGGAACCCCGAGAATTCCACCCGGGAACACCCTCAGAATTCCACCTGGGATCAGCCTTGGAATTCCACCCAGGATCACGCACAGAACCCAGGGAACTCCACCTAGGATCACCCTTGGAACCCCAGTGCCTCCCACCACTCTGAGCCGCCTCCCAGTGCCCTCCCAGTACTCTGAACCATCTCCTAGTGCCTCCCACCACTCTGAGCCGCCTCCCAGCGCCTCCCATCTCCTTCCATCCCTCCCAGCTCCCTCACCGTGCTGCTGCTGCTGGTGGCCGGCCCGGCCTGCTGGAAGTGCGCGGCCAGCCCGGCCTTGTCCTTGCACTGCTCCTTGCACTCCAGGCACCTGAAGCAGCTGTAGCTGCCGGGCTCGGAGCCCAGGGGCAGCACGGGCAGCAGCTCCTGCCCCGCGCCACCCTCCTGCGCCACCTTGGAGGCGGGCAGGGCCAGCGAGGCCAGCGGGGTGACGTCGGGCTGGCCGATCATCTGCTCCAGGGCGATGGGGCGCATCACCAGGTGCGAGCACTGCATCACCAGCCCCTTGTCCTTGTGCTCGCGGGCGTGCAGCAGCAGGCTGCACTTGTTGAAGAACACCAGGCGCTTGGTGCAGTGGTTGCAGGTGACCTCGATGCGCATGCTGCGCCGGTCGTAGTGCCGCGCCAGGCTCTTCTCCAGCGCGAAGGCGTCGCCGCACTCCAGGCAGCGGAAGCCGGCGGGCGGCAGCGCCAGGCTGGCCTCGGCCGGGGGGCTCAGGTTGGGTTTGTAGGTGGGCAGCAGGTTCTTGCTGTTGAGGATCTTGTTGAAGGCCTCCACCAGGCTGGACTGGCTGCGGGAGATGACGGTGCCGGCCACGTTGGCCTTGGCGCCGCCGTTGGCCTTGGCGCCGCCGTTGGCGCGGCCGTCCCCCTTGGGCAGGGGCTGCGGCACCAGGCTCAGGATGTTCTTGGCCACGGATTTGCCGGGCTTGGCGGGCAGCACCACGGATTTCTGCTGGGCCACGCTGGCGGCGATGAGCATGGCGCTGCTGGCGCTCTGGATGGTGGCCACGGGCAGCACCGTCCCCTTCAGCTTGGTGCCGTTGCCCAGCTGCACGCTGACGATTTTGGGCCCCTCTGCGCTTTTCAGGGGGCTCGAGAGCTCCGATTTCTCCTTGGCCGCCTCCGTGGCGATGCCTGTGGGACACTCCAAGGGCTCCTGGGAGTTCTGCTCGCCGGGCAGTTTGCTGGAGGGCGGCTCCGAGTCCGAGGACACCCTGGTGACAGTCCTGGTGATGCTGCCACAGGAGGTTTTGATGGTTTTGATGCGCACCTTGAGCGGCCGCGAGGAGCTGGACGACGGCGAGTTGGTGCTTTCCTCCTCCTCCTCCTCCTCCTCCTCTTCCTCGGCGCTGGACACGCTCGGGGGGCTCCCCACGGGCTTCCCCAGCATCTCCCGGTCCTCTTTCAAGGAGAGCTGCTTGGGGGAAGGCGGCATGGGCGCTCCCGGGGAGGAGAAGGACTCCCGGGGGCTCCCGGGTGAGTGTTTGAGCTCAGCCCCGGCGCCGCCGTCCAGCGCCACCGGCTCCGCTCCCGGCCAGGGCGCCCCGGGCGAGTCCCCGCCGGGGTAGCGGACGGTGACGGACTTGAGGTGATCCAGCCCCAGCCCCTTGGGGCTGCAGCCCCTGCCCGGAGCCTCCTCTGGGTCCGACTCCTCCTTCTTGATGCAGGGAGCAGGATGGGCTCCATCTCCGGCCGATCCTGCCCGGAACGGCGCCGGGAACGGCGGCTCCAGCCCCTCGGGGCCGTCCCCCAGGGGCTCCTTGCAGCCCGCGATGGGGGCCTTGTCCTTGGCCTTGCCCTCCCGGGCCCTGTCGATGAGGTTGGCGCCGTCCTGGCCGGGCTCGGGGCTGAAGTGGGAGAAGAGCTCCAGGCCCTTGGCTCCCTTCTCCTTGGCCCAGCAGTCGCCGTTGGGGGCGGGCTCGGCGGGCCGGGCCCCGGGGCCCTCGGGGGCCGCGCCCGTGCCGGTGAAGCCGTTGTGCAGCAGCCGCGGCGCCAGCCCGTGCCCGTGCCCGTCCTTGGCCTCGGCCTGCTCGGGGCACACGGTGTTCTTGACGATGACGCTGACGGCCGAGATGTCGGCGTGGGGCAGGGCGGGCTCGGGCGCCGCGCCGGGGCCCGGCTCCCCCGGCAGCTGCTTCCCGTGCGCCTCGGGCTCCTCCTGGTGCGACTGGATGGCCTCGTTGGCGTCGATGTCGGGGATGTCGAAGGCGGCCAGCAGGTCGTCGAAATCCGGGGTCTTCATGTCCCCCATGGCTGGAGTCGGGGAAAGGGGTTCAGGGTGGGAGGAGTTTGGGAATTCCCGGGTTTCCATCCCCAAAAACCCCAGGGAATCCTGATGTCCCGCAGCCTTTTCCATTCCCATTCCCCTTCCACCCCAAACACCTTCTCTCCATCCCAAAAACTCCCCCTTTCATCCCAAAAATTCCCCCTTTTATCCCAAAAATCTCCTTCCCATCCCAGCCCTGCTGCAGATCCATCCCCCAAATTCCCAGAACTCCCGGGAAATCCTCGGGATCCGGGGAATCCTCGGGATCCTCCAGCCCCATCCCGGCTCAATCCCGGCCCTGTTCCCGACCTGGAGCTGAGCCCAGGATCTGTCACATCCCGGGGACAACAATTCCCTGTTAGCCCCTGGAATTCTGGAATTCCGGAATTCCCAGCGGGCCTGGAAGCTCCAAGGATTTTTGGTTCACTTAGGGAAAAAACTCCTTTCATGAGGAGGGGTTTTGATCCCACGGTTTTCCAGCCAGGAAAACTGGGAAAGAGGGGAAAGAGCTGTGGATCCGACCCCAACTCCAGCCCCAAATTCCCGCTGGATCTGAGGTGGGAAATCAGGGATCCAACCCCAATTACAGCCCCAGATTCCCACTGGATCCTGGAAAGTTCCAGGCAAGTGGGATTCCATTCATTTCCCTCTGGAATGTGCCTGGGGAGAGGCCTTTTCCTCCCCAAATCCCCCTTTCCTGCCCTTTCATCCCGGGGAAAGCCTCCCCAGGTAGGGAACGACTCCTTTGGAAAAGCTGGGAATTGTTTTCCAGGGGGGAATCGCTCCCTTTGTCCTTCCCCATTCACATCCAAATCCCTGGGAATGTCTGCGGTGGATCCCGGATTTCCCCACCCCAACTCCTTCCTCCCCGATCCCGATCCCAATCCCGGTTTATTTCTGGGAATGAACACACCCAGGCCTGGGTAATGGGATCAGGAGCGGGGTTTGGAAAATCCTCCCCGGCCCTGGAAAAGGAGGCGGGGACAGCCACAAACAGGGAAGGATTGTCCCAAAATTCCACCTGCGGCAAATCCCGGCTCCCACACCGATCCCAAACTCCTCATCCTGATCCTAAATCCTAACCCCAAACTGCCTGTCCTGATCCCAAATTCCCCATCCTGATCCTAAATCCTCAATCCCAGACTCCCAATCCTAAACCCCTATTCCAACCCCAGATCCCCAATTCCAAGCCTCCCATCCCGATCCCAGACTCCCGATCCCAAATTCCCCATCCGAATCCCAAACCCCCATCCCGCTCTCCCCATCCCGGCGCAGCTGCCTCGTCCCGAGGGATCCGTGCGGGATTAAATTCCCGGGATTTGGAGGGGATTAATTCCCGACCATCTGCCGGCCCCGCAGCCTGGCCCCGAGCCCGGGATCCCGAAAATCCCAAAGGGAGGGCTCGGGAATCTCCATTTTCTCGGGATTCCCGATTTTCCCAGGATTCCCACAAGGGCTGCGGGGGTCTGGGCAGGGATTCCGTGGGATTTTGGGGTTTTCCCAAATATCCAGGATCCCAAGGCCCCCATGCCGATCCCGAGCTTCCAATCCCAGACCCCCCATCCCCATCCCAAACTGCCCACCCCAAACTCCTCACACCGACCCCAAACTCCCCGAAATTCCAGGCGGGAGGGGAGGACCGTGACCCCTCCCAATCCCAGGATTTGGGATGGGGAAGGACAGACCGCGACCCCCCAGAATTTCAGGATGGACAAGGATGATCCTGATCCCCACAAATCCCGGGATTTTTTTTGTGGGAAGACGCGAACACGACCCCTCCAAATCGCGGTTTTTGGGATGGGAGGGCGTGACCATGACCCCCCAAATCCCGGGATTTTTCTGTCGCAAGGAGTGACCGTGACCCTCCAGAATCCCAGCAATAGGGGGGTGACCGTGACCCCCCCAAATCCCGGGATCTGCCGAGGGAGGAGGCGACGCTGCCCCCTCCAAAACCCGGGATTTTCCGAGGGAGGCGGCGACGCTGCCCGCTCCAAATCCCGGGATTCGGGGCCGGGCCCCTCAGGCCGCGCTTCCCGCCCAGGCCGCGCCCCCCCTCAGGCCTTGACCCCCTCAGGCCGCTCCCGCCCCTCCGGCCCCGCTACCTGGAGCTGCGCGCGGGGGCGCTCCCCGCTGCCGCTGCCTGTTCCCGATCCCGGTTCCCGCTCCCAATTCCCGATCCCAATTCCCAGTTCCGATCCCGGTCCCGCTCGGGCCCCTCAGCGGCGCTGCTTCCCCTCCGCCACTTCCTGCTTGGCCCCCCCCCGCCCCGCCGGCCGCTCGCGCCGCGCGTTCCCGCCCTCACGCGCTTTTCCATTGGCTGCACGGCCCGTCACTCTTAAAAATTCACATTCCGATTGGTTTCTTCCGCTGTCACTCAATGGTGAACGCGGCCGTCCGCACTCCCCATTGGCTGAGCGAGACTCGCCCCACAGCGGGCGTGTTGATTGGGAAGGGCGGGTGTCATTCAACCCGCGAAGCCTCGCCCACCGCGATAACCTCGCTTCCTATTGGTTGTCAGCGCTGGCGCATCTCGCTGCCGATTGGTTAAAAGCGCTGTCTATCAATTATCCTCCGCCTTATGACGCTTTTCATTGGTTAAAGCGCGCTGTTTATCAAGCGCGGGTTCCGGCCGCCATTGGCCTCGAGGAGCGTCCATGGCGGCGGCTCCCGGGCGGGGGCTCCTGTTGGGCGCGGGATTCCTCCTTGAGCACCAGAACCCGCCCAGGCCGGGCCCGGAATAGCCTCAACCCCCTCCTCCCATTCGCTGCCAGCGCTGTCATTCACAGAGGCGTCTGAGGGAATCTCCCGCCCACGTCCGCATGGTGCGTGATGCCATTATTGGAGAGCGCTGTCACTCAAGGCCGCCTCTGCTTCCTCGCTCTCCCATTGGCTGGAGTGCCCAAAATGCCGCCAAGCCTATTGTCACTGCTCATTGGCCTGCAGAGCTGCCACTCACATGAATCCCTGCCCTCCTCCCTATATTATTTGCCACCAGAATGACAACATCCGCTCCTCCCGCTCCCTGATTGGTTGATCTTACTGCCAATCAACAGCCCGGCCCCGCCCTTCAGCCTCATGGTAAACAGCGCGCGGGGGATGCCGGGAGCCGCTGCGGGAATTCCCAATCCCGAATTCCTGGGAATTGCGGGGAGTTCTGTTCCCAGCAACCCCAGCACAGGGAATTCCTTTCATCCTCCCCAGAATTCCCAAGAAATTCCTTTAATTATTCCCAAGAAATCCCTTTAATCATTGCTGCCATTCCCAAGAAATTATTTCCATTCCCTTTATTATTCGCACAACGCCCAACAAATCCCCTCCATTCCCAAGAAATTCCTTTAATTATTCCTGGAATTCCCAAAAAAACCATTTAATTATTCCCACAAAACCCAACCCATGCCTTTCATTCCTTTTATTTCAGCAATTCACCAACTCCCGGCGCCCCCGTTGCTGTGGTGTCCCGGCGTTTCCCGGGTTCATTTCTTCTCCTCGTCCTTCCTGTCCCGCTGCTGCTCCCGCTGCTGCTCCCGGCTCTGCTCCCGGTGCTGTTCCCGGTGTGCCTGCGATGCCAGGGACCCCATGGCGTTGCGGATGGCCTCGTTGTTGGGATCCACCCCGGGCAGGTTCTCCAGGACGCTCTGCAGGAACTCGGGGTCCTGCATCACGTCGTAGTCATCCTCCTCCTGCGGGGAAAGCAATGGGAATGACGGGAAAGAGCGGGATTGGGGATCGGCCTGGGGGATTTGGGATCACCCAGATCCACAGGAAAACCCAGGGAATTTGGGATCATCGGCCTGGGGGATTCGGGATCATCCCATTCCAGATGGGTCTAGAGGGACTGGGATTACTGGAGTGTGGAACAGGGAATCCATAGAATAACCGGGGCGGGATCTGGGATTTGTCCCTAAAATCCCAAAGAAAGCAGGACAGGAAGTCCTGGAATGGTTTGGGGTGGAAGAACTTTGAGGGTGACCCCATCCCTGTCCTGTGGGTGGGGTGGGATTTTTGGGATTGATGGGAGGAGTGGGGAATTGCGGGAGCTGCCCACCTTGGCGGGCTCAGAGGTGTCCATGGCCGCCCCGCTGTCCACCTCGGCCGCCTCGGCCTGGGCAAACTCTGTGAAAGCCAAACAAACCCAGAGATGATCCATGGGCAGCCCCTGGAGCAGCCGGGCCGGGCTTTTCCTGGGGTTTTCCCAAGGTTTTTCCCAGGGTTTCCCCACGCACCGGCGCCCTGCAGGGACATCTGCATGGCGTAGGCGATCTGCTCCTCCTCGCTCATGGAGCTCAGGTCCGGCAGCCCCGCGCGGCCGAAGTCCGGCTGCCCGATGGTCATCTTGAGCAGGGCCTCGTCCGACTCTGCACGCGCAGGGCACAGGGGTGTCCAGGGTGCACAGGGTGTGCAGGAATGCGTGGAGCATCCCGGGAATCCAGGGGGGCCCCAGGAATGGGTGTCCCCACCCGCCCAACCCAGGGAAGGGTTAAAATCCCCAATGTCCAGTCTGAACCCATCCTGCGTTTTAGTCCTCCTCATTCCCATCCCATCAATCCCATAAATCTCGTTCCCAATCCCATCAATCCCATCCATCCTGTTCCCAGTCCCATTCCATCAGTCCCATTCCCATCCCATCAACCCCATCCCATGAATGCCATCAATCCCATTCCCAATCCCATCAATCCCATTCCCATCCCATCAACCCCATCCCATCAATCCCTCTTCCCAATCCCATCACTCCCGTTCCCAATCCCATCAATCCCGCTCCCAATCCCGTTCCCAATCCCATTCCCAATCCCATCCCTCCCGTTCCCAGCCCCACCCCAGCCCCCGTCGCCCCTCACCATCTCCCCCGGTCGCTCCGATCCCGGCCTCTGCAGCCGAGGCCGCGGCCGCCCTGCGCGCCTCCTCCTCCTGCCGCTGCCGCTGCTCCTCCATGGACACACGGAGAGCCTGGACAAACACCCCAAGGCACGGGCTGGGGTCGGGGAAATGGGACAAAACACCCCAAAACAGGGCTGGGGATAGGCCCCAAAACACCCCAAAACAGGGCTGGGGATACACCCCAAAACAGGGCTGGGGATAGGCCCCAAAAAACGGCTGGGGATAGGCCACAAACCACCCCAAAACAGGGCTGGGGATCTGGGACAAAACACCCCAAAACCCTGGCTTGGGGATCTGGGAAACAGGACACCTGCAGTGCCTGCACAAACACCCCGAAATGGATTTGGGTTCAGGAAATGGGACACCCGCAGCACCTGCAGAACCCCAAAATCCCGGATTTGGGATCTGGGAAGAGCTGGGGATGGGGTTCCCTGGAGGGGACTGGGAGCCTTGGAGTTCAGTGCTGGGGGGGATTCAGAGTTTTGCTGGAAATTCCCCAATTCCTGGGAATTTTGGGGTCCCTACCAGAACCAGCTCGGGGTCGGCACTCGGATCCACCCCGAACTCGAAGTCGGAAGCGCCCATGCCCAGCAGGATGGGGGAATTGGGGCATTTGGGGTTTTGGTGTTGTAAACACCCAATCCCAGGGAATTTGGGGTCCCTACCAGAGCCAGCTCGGGGTCAGCACTGGGATCCACCCCGAACTCGAAGTCAGAGGCGCCCAGCCCCAGCATGGCGCCGCCCTCGCCTGCCAGGATGGGGGAGCTGATGAGGGCGTCGGCCAGGCTGGGCCCCGGTGGCACCGTCACCAGGTGGGAGCCGCTGCCGTCCTTGCCGTTGAGCGCCGTGATGAACGCCGTCAGCTTCTCCGTGTTGGCCTCCTGCGACGGGAGCGGGGTGGTGAGGGGCTGGGAGTGGGGGATTGGGGGAGGAATTTGGGGTTTGGTGGGGTTGTGGTGCCAGGAGAGAGCTCTGGGAATGGCAAGTCCAACTGTCAGGAGGCTCCCAGCAGGAGTTGGGGATGGGGAGTGTTTGGGATCCAGGGAAAGGTTGGGAATTGGGGTTTTCCCTGAAACATTAACCTTGGAAAAACCCCCAAGGACTGACCTCATTCCCAAAAACACCCGCCAGGATTTCCCAGCCCCAAACACGGAGCTGGAAGAGGCCCCGGAATTCCCTCTGGAATGTGGCAATTCCCAGGGTTCTCACCTCCTCCCCGAAGTTGATGATGTCCACGTTGACCTTCTCCTTCTTCAGGCGCTTGGCCAGCTTCACCAGCTGGGGAGAGGCAGGAATTCCTTGCGATCAGCGGGATCTGGGACCTGGCCCAGCGCCCACATCCCACTGACATTCCCAATTTGGTCCTGAACCAGTGCCCAGGGATCCATCCCAGTGATCCATGCCAGGGATCCATGCCAGGGATCCACACTTGTGACCCCCTGCAATCCTGGGCCAATCCTGGGCTGAGCCCTGGATTTTCTGGGAGTTGATCCCGTTGTTATCCCGTGTTCCCATCCCCAATCCTGCAGCGATCCCTTGATTATTCCCATTGTTACCCCATTGTTATCCTGTGTTCCCAGCCCCGATCCTGTGACCATTCCCGCTATCCCAGCCCCGTTATTCCCTCCTGGCACTCACGTCCTTGTCGCTGTCGTGCACGGGGCTGCCCACGAAGGCGATGATTCTCATCTTGTGGTTCTTGCCCTGCCGGTGCTTCAGCGCCAGCTGCACCAAAACCCCGGATCTGGGGCCATTCCCGGGAAATTGGGGATCCCCGGCCCCATTCCCAGAAAAACAGGGATCCCCTGCCCCCAGATCCCAGGATTTCGGGGGCGTTTCTGTGAAACTCCCATGGATTTACGCTTTAAAGCCTCCCCCACCATTTTCACCACAAACACCCAAGGAAACCCCAGATTTCCCCCGTCCAGGACCCCAGGAAGAGCCCATGTCCCACATCCACGCCCTCAGACCCTGGGAAGCCCCGGGAGCGGCCGGAATTCCCGGGAATCCCGCGGGGGACTCACGTGTGCCACGCGGATGCCGGTGCCGAAGGTGATTTTGCCCTTGGGCTGCACCGTGTGCAGCTTGGACAGGATGCGCCCGGTGTCCGGGGTCAGCGTGGTCAGCACCTCGCAGTTACTGGGGAAACAGGGGAACAGGGACATTCCCAGGGATCCCAAGGGATTCACTCCTGGGATTCAGGAAATTCCCCCTGGGATTCAGGCCGGGCTCGGCTCCGGGGCTGGCAGCGCCTCACAGCTACAGGAAACACTCCTGGCGATTCTTTGGGAATCTGGGAGGAAATTCCCCAAATTCCCAGATTTCCCTACCTCCAGCGATCCCCAAATCCCTCCCATTCCAAGAACTCCTGAAGCTCCTGCCTCCAAAATCCTCAGATCCCTCCCATTCCAAGTGGGAATGAGCCATTCCAAGAATTCCTGGAGTTCCCCCTGCAAGGACCCCAAAATCATTCCCAGGTCCCTCCCATTCCCAGCACTCATTCCCAGTCACTCCCAGCCCGTCCCCCGTGGATCCCGAACCCCGGGGATTCCCGGGAATGCCGCACTTGGCCAGGGTGATGAGCCCCACGTTGTTCTCGGGGTTGCTGCGGGTCTTGGAGTGGCACACGATGTTCACGGCGTCCTGCTGCGCCTGCAGCCGCGTCGGCAGGAAGTCCCCGTTCCGCATGTACTCGCTGTTGTCCACGCTGAAATTCCCCCCAAAAAAACGGGAATGTTACAAGGGAATCACGGGAAATTCCCTCTGCTGGGGTGGATGGGGTTTAGCTCCCCAAAATCCGCTTTATTTCAGAGAAAAATGAGGTTCATTCCAGTCTAAAATGTCATTTTTATGGGAATGCGGAGGTTTGGGAGAACCAAGGTTCATTCCCCAAAATCTATTTTTTTGGGGGGGAATTGCTGACGTTTATACCCCAAATCCGGGGTTTTTGGGAACAGGTGAAGCTCAAGCCACAAAATCTGCCTCGTCTCTGTCTCAGACTCTCTCTGTCCCCTCATGTCCCTCCCTGTCCCCTCAGCCCCCCATCCCCTCAGGTCCTACTTCCCCCTCACCCCTTGTGCCCTGCTGTCTCTGTCTGTCCCTATGTGTCCCCTCCTGTCCCTGTCTGTCCCCTCCTGTCCCTGTCTGTCCCCTCCTGCCCCCCGTCCTTCTCTCCCCTCAGGCCCGGCCCGCTCCGCACCCCCCGCCATGACTCAGGGAAAGCGGCCGGGCGGGCCGGGGGTGCCCGCGCGGGTGCCGGGGGTTGCCCGGGGGTTTCCGGAGGGTGTCCGGGGGGTGTCCCGGCGCTCCCGGAGCTCTCACCACACCATAGTGCTCTCCAGAACCATCTTGCCTCCTTCCCCCTCTCAGGGCCAGCGCGTTCCCCACAACGCCCAACAACGCGCGCGCTGATTGGTCCAGACCCCGCAGCCAATCAGCGCGCCCCGTCTGGGCGTGGTGCTGCGCAGAGCATGCTGGGAGTTGTAGTTCTGGGCGGGGCCCATGGCAGCCGGGGGACACCGCAGTCCCCAAAGGTCCCGAATTGTCCCCAGAGGTCCCGAATTGTCCCCAAAGATCCGGGAATGTCCCCAAAGGGCCGAGACTGTCCCCTAAGGTCCCCTCCCACCGCCACTCCCCGCGGGGTCTGCGAGGGGCTCCGAGAACAGCCCGGGGTGTCCCCTGTCCCCCTGTGCCACCCCTAAGGCCACCCCAGGGGTGTCCCCACGGCCCCTCTGTCCCCCCCGAGATGTCCCCTTGTCCCCAGGTCCCCCCAGATGTCCCCAGGGCTGTGTCCCCATGTCCCCCCCAGCCAAGGCCACCCCAGGGGTGTCCCCAATGTCCCCCCAAATGTCCCCAGGGCAGAGCTGGCCCCACCCGGGGACACGAGGGTGACAGACAATTCCAGGCTGGACACGGCAATTCCAGGAATTCCATTCCCAAATCCAGGAAAATTCCATCCCCGAACGCGGGGGAAATTCCACGAAATCCAAATTCCCCAATCCAGGGAAATTCCGGGGGGGAAAAAAATCCCCAGAAAATTCCAGGGGAATTCCACGGATTCCATCCCCAAACCCAGGAAAAGTCCGTCCCAAATCCAGGAGAATTTCCATTAATTCTGTCCCAAATCCAGGAGAATTCCATGAAATCCATTCCCAAGTCCAGGAAAATTCCATGAAATCCATTCCCCAATCCAGGAGAATTCCATTTCCCAAATCCAGGAGAATTCCACGGATTCTGACCCAAATCCAGGAGAATTCCATTCCCCAATCCAGGCAATGTCCGTTCCCAGTCCATGAAAATTCCACGGATTCCCATCCAGTCCGGGGAAGTTTCCATTCCAAGTCCAGGAGAATTCCAGGAATTCCGCCCCAAATTCCAGGAGGATTCCGTTCCCATTCCCAGGAAGAGCCAAATCCTCTTTTTCTCCTGGAAAATTCCCCCCACAATTCCCAAATTTCCCCATTTGGAACAGGAAAATTCCCAAAAAAAAATAAACCCAACAAAAAAACCCTGATCCCAAAAATTCCAACCCCAGCCCTCCCCCCGCAGCTTCTGGATGGGGAGAATTCCCAGGAAAAAGGGGAATCATCCCAAAAATATTTAAATATTCATAAATATTCCGTTCTGGGAGGGGGGAAATTGGGAAAAAATTTGGGAAAATTGGGGAAAAAAATGGGAAAAATTTGAGGGAAAAATGGGGGAAAAATTGGGAAAAAAATGGGAAAAAAAGGGGGGAAAAAAGGGAAGATTGGGAAAAAAATTGGGGAAATTTCCCCTCCTGATCCGATACAAAATGGGAATAAAAGGGGACTGGGAGGGACTTTGTCTAATATAGACAAACATTCCAAGGAAAAAGGGGAAATCCATGGAATTGTCCCCGAATTCCCTGTGCTGGGCTAAGGCCGGTCCAAGGGAAATCCGGGATTGGGGGGCAGGAAAATTCAGCTTTTCCTTAAAAAAATTGTGGGAAAAGGGAGAGAGGGGAAGGTCCCGGGAGGGAATTCCCTCCCTGCTCCACATTCCGGGGGTTTTCGGCACAAAAAGCTCGAAATTCCAGGGTTTGTATAAAAAATGGGATTTTTCCAAGCGGGAGTTTGGGGGAAAAAGGAAATTTTTCCATTAAAAAAATCAGGGATGGAGCAAAAATCAGCTCCAGCCCCGGGGGCTGCTCCGGGAATTTGGGAATTTGGGGATTTTTGGGATTTTGGGATCCAGGTGGGAAATTCCTCATTCTGGGTTTGGGGTTTTTTTGTTTTTATCCCATCCCAAAATCTGCTCCAGGAATTTTGTGGGATTGTCAGAGGTGTTAAAAAATGGGATTTGGGGATTGGAAAAGTGGGATTTGATCCGGGATTTTGGAGGGAAATCCTTAAAAAATCTGGGGGAAAATCCCGGGACGAGCTCAGATTCACAAAATCCCAAAAAATCCCCAAAAAAATCCCCCAAAAAATCCCAAAGATTCCCAAAAAAATCCCAAAAATTCTTCCCAGATTGTGGGAAAAGGTTCCCAAAATTCCTGCTGGGAAAAGGGGAGCCAGGAGCTTTTCCATGATTTCTCCTCCTTTTTTCCCTCTTTTCCAGGGGATTTCCCATGGAAAACCAGGAGCAAAGCCCAATTCCTGAATAAAAATTAATAATTCATAATTAATAATTAACAATCCCAAGAATTCCCCCAGGACTGAAAGCCGGGATGGGATCCTATGGAAATTCCAAAAAAAAAAAAAAAATCAGGATAAAAATCCAAAAAAACCTAAAAAAATTCCCCCCCAAAAAATCGGCGCGGCTCCGATTCCGGCCGGGAATTTTCCAGGAATTCTCTCCCCTTTTTCCATCCCAAAATCCGGGAATTCCTGGGAATTCCAGCTCCCTGCTCCCGGGGCTTCCATCCCTGGCGTGCTCGGTGTTCCCGGGAATTCCGGGGGGACCCTGACATTCCCGATTTCCTGGGAACATTCCTGATTTCCCAGGGCCATTCCCCATTTCCCAGGGCCATTCCTGATTTCCCAGGGCCATTCCCGATTTCCCAGGGCCATTCCCAGCCCCAGGAGCGCTGGGAAAAGCAGGAATTCCGGAATTCCAAGGCTTTGCTGGGATTCCACCGGCGCCCGTTCACTGGGAAGAGAAAAAACAGGGAATGAGGGAAAACTGGGAAAAGTGGGAATATTCCCAACCCCGGGAAAGGAGGGAAAATCTGGGAATGCTCTGGGCGGGATCTGGGATGTTCCAGACCCTGTGGAATGAGGGATTTTCCTCCTTTTGGGGCAATTCCAGGGAATTTGGGATATTTCAGACACTCAGGAATTTCCCTCATTTTTAAACCAAATTCCCAGAATTTTGGGCAGGAATTTTCCCCCAGATCCTGCTGGGATTAAAGGTGGCAAATCTGGGAATGCTCTGGGTGGGATTTGGGATATTCCAGACCCTCGGGATTGAGGGATTTTCCCCCTTTTTGGGCAATTCCAGGGAATTTGGGATGCCCAGAGCCCCGGGAGCGAGGGCAGAGCCGCTCCTGCTGCATCCCCAGGATATTCCAGGATCCATCCCCCCAATCCCAGGGAATTCCCGGTTTTTTTCCATGGAAAACACTCACAAAGCTGATCTCGGTCTCTGGCAGCTCCTCCAACTCCAGGGCCAGGGAGGGCCCAGGGGATCCGCTGGAAGAACAACAGGAAAAACGGGAATTCCGGGGAATTCTGGGGAATTCTGAGGGGAAATCCAAGGAATGGCAGCCAGCCCTCCATCCCAACCCCCTGCTGCTCCCATGGAATTCCCAGGAAATCCTGGGGAAACCACCCGAAAAGCGCTGGAAAAATCCAGGTTTGCCCGTGGAGAACGTGGAAATTCCACCTGGGAATTCCATGGAATTTATGGATGGAGAGAACATTCCCTGGGAATCCCACAGGAACTCCAGCCCTGGGAGAAGCGGGAACACCCTGGATTTGGGATTTCCCAAAACCCCTGGAAGGTTGGGAAAGCAGCGAGCCCAGAGCTCCAAACCCCAGGAATTCCTGGAGAAAATCCCATAAAATCCCACCAAATCCCATAAAATCCCGGCTGGGCTCACCTGGGCAGGGCTGTGGGCGCTGCAACGGGGCCCGGGTGCACCTCAACCCCCACGGACCTGCAGGGATTCGGGATCAGCCCCGGGGATTCCCCATTTTCCATGGGGGCATTCCAGGGAAACGGCCCCAAAAAACCGGGAATGGTCCCAGACCCTTTCCCCAATCCCAAACCCTTGGGAATGATCCCAAACCCCTTCCCCCAATCCCAAACCCCCTGGGATTGAACCCAGCCGCCTTTTCCTGATCCCAAATGTCTTCTCCTGATCCCAAACCCCTCAAGAATGATTCCAAACCCCTTTCCCCAATCCCAAACCCCCATTCCTGATCCCAAACCCCATTTCCCCAATCCCAAACCCCCATTCCTGATCCCAAACCCCCATTCCTAATCCCAAACCCCCAT
>JAWWLS010000113.1:6764197-6774333 GCA_035040975.1 Myioborus melanocephalus | reverse complement strand
TGGGGGGAAAAGAGGGAGGAAAAGGGGAAAGAAGGGGGCAAAATGGGGGGAATTGGGGGGAAATTTGGGGAGAAATGGGAATTTCGGAGGGGTCACTCACCTGCGCCCCATCTTTGGCGTGTAGGGGGGGGTGGGGTTTTCCAGGGATCTGGGAAAAGAATGGTTCGAGTTCAGCCTCGGAATCCAGGGATTCAACCCCAAACCACGTTAATGCCATGGATTTTTCCATGGATTCTGCAGGAATTCAGGACCTGAAGGAATAGAAACCTCTCCCTCCTTCCAACCCCCTTAATCCCATTTCCAAAAACCCCAAATCCCAAACTTCCCCTGATCGCAATTTCCCTTCCTTTCCAAGACTTCCAACCCAAATCCCAAAGTCTGGGGCTGGGCCCTCCAGAATTCCAGGAATTCCATGGATTCCGGGATTCCGCACCTGTTGGAGGGGCTGGAGGTGCGAGAAGTCCCAAAAAACCCTCAAATCCCCAATTCCCCTGATCCCAACGCTCCCAACTTCCCGGATTTTGTTCCAACACCCCCGTTACCCTGAATCCTCCAGAATTCCAGGATTTCTGGGATTTCCCACCTGTTGCAGAGGCTGGAGGTGCGAGAATCTCCAAACAAACCCCAAATCCCAAACTCCCCTGATCCCAACGCTCCCACCTTCCCGTACTTTGTTCCCACACCCGCGTCACCCCGGACCCGGGGCTCCGGGCCCCCGGAATTCCGGGATTCCCGGGAATTCGCACCTGTTGGAGAGGCTGGAGGCGGAGGAGGAGGCGGAGTGCAGCCGGGGGGTGTCGCTGCCCGTGTCCATGTCCACGTCGCTGCGCGAGCGCGGCACCAGCTCCGAGCGCCGGGAGCGCCGCAGCTCCTCCCGGCCCTTGAGCGACTCCGAGCGGCCCAGGCGCACCTCGCACCGCGAGCTGCTGCACAACGGGGGAAATGGGAATTCTGGTAAAAATCCCGGGATTCGGGGCGAAAAATCCCGGGAATTATGGTAAAAAATCCCTGGGAATTACGGCAAAAAATCCCGGGATACGGGGCGAAAAATCCCTGGGAATTCTGGTAAAAATCCCGGCGTTTATGGGAGAAATCAGGCGCACCTCGCACCGCGAGCTGCTGCACAACGGGGGGAAAAATGGGAATTCTGGTAAAAATCCCGTGAATTACAGCCAAAAATCCCGTGAATTACGGCAAAAAATCCCTGGGAATTACGGCAAAAAAATCCCTGGGAATTACGGCAAAAAATCCCCAGGAATTCTGGAAAAAATCCCGGGATTTAGGGGAGAAATCAGGTGCACCTCGCACTGGCAGCTGCTGGAAAATGGGGAAAAATGGGAATTCTGGTAAAAAACAAGGGATTCGGGGCAAAAAATCCCGTGAATTACAGCAAAAAATCCCTGGGAATTCTGGTAAAAATCCCGGGATTCGGGGCGAAAAATCCCGTGAATTACAGCAAAAAATCCCGGGATTTATGGGAGAAATCAGGCGCACCTTGCACCAGGAGCTGCTGGGGAACAGGGGAAATTCAGGAGAAAAAATGGGAATTCCGGCCAAAATCCTGGGGTTTGTGACAAAAAATCCCCAGGAATAAGTGCAAAAATCCCCAGGAATAAGTGCAAAAATCCCCAGGGTTCAGGGCCAAAATCCCCAGGAATAAGTGCAAAAATCCCAAGGGTTCAGGGCAAAAATCCCCAGGGTTCAGGGCCAAAAGCCACCCCAGATGCAGGGAAAGGATCTCAGGGGTTTCTGGGGAGCCGCGGGGTTTGGGGGCACCTGTCGGGGTCCAGCAGCTCCTCGGGGATGCTGCCGGTGCTCAGGCGCTGCGCGCTCGGCTCCGGGGGCTCCCCGTGGCTGTTCTCAAAGTGCTGGATCATGGTCCGGACGTTCCCCGGCTTCACTGCTGGGAAAACGGGAATGCCGGAGCTGGGGGCGCCTGCCCGGCCCACACAAACCCCTACAATCCCTAAAGTGATCCTGAATCCCAAAATTCCCCGCCCAAATCCTGAATTTCCCATCCTAAATCCCAAAATTCCCTGCCCAAATCCTGAATTTCCCATCCCAAATCCAAAATTCCAAGCCCAAATCCAGAATTTCCCATCCTAAATCCCAAAATTCCCAGCCCAAATCCTGAATTTTCCATCCTAAATCCCAAAATTCCCAGCCCAAATCCTGAATTTCCCATCCTGAATCCCAAAATTCCCTGCCCAAATCCTGAATTTCCCATCCTGAATCCCAAAATTCCCAGCCCAAATCCCAAAATTCCCTGCGCAAATCCAAAATTCCTGATGCTAAATCCCAAAATTCCCTGCCCAAATCCTGAATTTCCCATCCTAAATCCCAAATTCTCGATCCTAAATCCTGAATTTCCCACCCTAAATTTCAAAATCTCCCATCCTAAGTCACAAAGTTCCCACCAACCAATCCCAAATTTCCCCATCCTAAATTCCCATCCCAAAGTCCAAACCTGACCTTAATTCCCAAAATTCCCATCCCAAATCCCAAATTTCCGACCCTAAATCTCAAAATTCCCATTCCCAACCAAATTTCCCACCTTAAATTCCCGTCCCAAAGTCCAAACCTGATCCTAATTCCCAAATTTCCCATCCTAAAACCTGAACTCCCTTCCTACATCCTAAACCCCCAATTTCCCTCCTAAATCCCAAATTCCCAAAATCCCAGAGCTCCCAGGAATTTCATCAGGGAATCAAAAATGGGAATAAACCCCAAAACCAACGGAAAACCATGACAGAAAAATGAAGGAAAAGCAACAAAAAGTTGGGAATTTTTACCTTCAGCAGGGGACAGGGGGACATGAAATGCTGGAAAACAAAGAGGAGGTGTCAGAATTCCCAAAATCCCGGGGCAAAACCGGGGATTCGGGAATGCTGACGGGATGAGAACGGAAAAAAAAATGGGATGGGAATGCGGGAATGAGGCCGGGATCTGGGAATTGCAGGGAAAATCCCAGGGAAATCTCTGGAAAACACCAGGAAAGTCTCTGGAGAATCCAAGGAGAGCCCCAAGAAAATCCTGGGATATTCCCAAGAAAATCCCAAGGAAAATGCTGAGAAAATCCCAGGAAAATATCCCTGGAAAATTCCAGAAAAATCTCAAGAAAACCCCTGGAAAATCCCAGGAAATTCCCAGGACATCCCCTGGAGATCCCCTGGAGATCCCAGGTGTGCCGGGGCCGGGCTGTTCCCGGATTTTCCCAGGATTTTCCCGGGATTTTCCCGGATTTTCCCGGGTGTTCCCGGCACTCCGGGCTCACTCACTGCTCTGGGAGGAGCTCCGGGGTTTCCCGATGTATTTCAGGATCGGGTTCTGCCTCTGCTCCTTCTCCTTCCTGGAGCTGCTGCTCTGTTGGGAAAAAATCCTGGAATCGCTCGGGATCCCGGGAACTCCCCCGCCCAAACCCCAAAATCCCTGCCCAAATCCTGAATTCCCATCCCAAATCCCGAATTCCCATCCCAAATCCCAAATTCCCATCCCAAATCCCGAATTCCCATCACAAATCCTGAATTCCATCCTAAATCCCAAATTCCCATTCTAAATTCCCACCCTAAATCCTAAATTCTCATCCCAAATCCTAAACCCCCATCCTAAATCCCAAATTCCCATCCCAAATCCCAAATTTCCCATCCCAAATCCCAAATTCCCATCCTCAACCCCACACTCCTATCCTAAATCCCAAATTCTCATCCTGAATTCCCACCCCAAATCCCAAATCTCCCACCCCAAATCCCAAATCTCCCACCCCAAATCCCAAATTCCCATCCTCAACCCCAAATCGCAGGATTCGGGTCAAAAAATCCCGGAATTCCAGTTTAAAATTCCCAGGATTTGGGTGAAAATCCCCGGGATTCCCCCGAAACCCCTGGATTGGACCCCTGGGCTCTCCCCCGGAGCTGCTCCCTGGAATTCCCGGGAATTCCCGGGAATCCGGGGCCATTCCCACCTTTTTGGCCTTGGGGAAGAAGGGCAGCCACTTGTCCCTGTCCGGGAGCTTCTCGGGGGCGCCGGGGCCGCGGGATTCCCGGGATTCCCGAGATTCCCGGGATTCCCGGAACTCCCGGGGCCGGATCCCGGCGTGGGCCATGAAGGTGCTGAGGGCGAAGGCCATGGGAGAGCTGGGAGAGAGAATTCCAGAGGGTGGGACGGGCAGAATTCCCGGGATTCCCAGATCCGCCGGGAAAACTGGGAATTCCAGGGAAAGGATCCCCAGGGAGAACTGGGAATGGCGGGGAAAAGAGAGAAGGGAAAAGGGGAAAGAGATTGCACAGGGAGAACTGGGAATGCCCCAAATTCCCGGGGCTTTCCCCGCTGGATCCGCTCACCTCCGCTCCTCCTCGTACTTGGAGCTGCGGGAAAAAGGAATTCCTTGGATTCTTCCACCGCCAACCCCAAATCCCCGTTCCCAATCCCAAAATTCCCACTGCAGCCCCAATTCCCATCAGGAGTTCCTGATTCCCAGCTCTTACAGGATATCCCCGAGGTGCCAATCCCAATGATCCCATGGGGAATTCCCATCCCAAATCCCCATTCCCATCCCAAATCCCCATTCCCATCCCAAATCCCCATTCCCATCCCAAAATCCCCATTCCCAATCCCAAAATCCCCATTCCCAATCCCAAAATCCCCACTCCAGCCCCGAATCCTGTGGGGAATTCCCAAATCCCATGAGGATTTCCCCATGATCCCATTGGGAATTCCCAATGATCCCAAAGATCCCCAGCTCTCACAGGATGCCCCTGAGGTGCCAATCCCGATTCCCATCAGGAATTCCCAAGGATCCCATCAGGAATTCCCAATCCCAGCTCTCACAGGATGTCCCCGAGGTGTCCCAGCTGTCTCTCCCTGTCCCAATGATCCCATAGGAATTCCCAGTGATCCCATAGGAATTCCCAATGATCCCATAGGAATTCCCCACACTCACAGGATGTCCCTGAGGTGTCCCATCCCAATGATCCCACAGGAATTCCCAGATTTCCCCACACTCACAGGATGTCCCCCAGGTGTCCCAGCTGCCTCTCCCTGTCCCAGTGATCCCAGTGATCCCATAGGAATTCCCACATTCCCCACACTCACAGGATGTCCCCCAGGTGTCCCATCCCAACGATCCCACAGGAATTCCCAGTGATCCCATAGGAATTCCCAGTGATCCCACAGGAATTCCCACATTCCCCAAACCCTCACAGGATGTCCCCCAGGTGTCCCAGCTGTCTCTCTGCCAGCTGCCTCTCCCTGTCCCGGCATTCCCGGGGCTCCCGGGGGCCGTTCCCCAGCTCCAGCTCCTGCAGCTCGTTCTCCCCGTACAGGCTGCCCAGCCCCAGCGTGCGCTTCGTCCTGAGAGGGGAAAACCGGGATTGGGAACGGATGGGATTCCCAGAATCCCAAAATCCCAAACTCCCAAAATCCGGCATGCCCCGCTTGGCTCTCCGGGAAAAGCTAAACAGGATTGGGAACGGCTGGGATTCCCAAAATCCCAAACTCCAGCATGTCCCGCTTGGGTCTCTGGGAAAAACCAAAAAAACCAGGATGGGAGTGCCCAGAAAGCCCCAAAATTCCCAAAATTGGGGATTTTCTGCTTGGTTCTCTGAGAAGAGCGAAAAAAAAAAACGGGATCAGGAACTCCCAGAATTCCCAACATTCCCAAAGTCTGGGATGTCTTGCTGGGTTCTCTGCGAAAAGCAAAAAAAAATGGGAAATGGGATAAGGAATGCAAGAAATTCCTGAAATTCCCGATTTTCCCCTTGGATCTGTGGGAAAAGCTGAAAACAACAGGATGGGGAACTCTCAAAATTCCCCAAATCTGGGATTTTCCTCAGGTTCTGCCGGGAAAAAGCAGAAAAACACAGGGATTGGGAGGCACAAAAACCCCCCCAAAATCTGGGATTTTCCTGAAGTTCTGCCCCAAAAGGTTTGGGGAGCTCCCGGAATTCCCAGGATCGGGATTTTCCCGGGATTCTCCCGGGGTTTGGGGGTTCCCTCCCACCTGTAGTCCTGGAGCTGCTCCTGGATCTCGGGGATCACCGAGTCCTGCGCCTCCAGCAGCGCCGGCCGCAGCTCGTCCCCGCTCCGCAGCCGCAGCTCTGGGAATTCCGGGAACACTCGGGATTTTGGGAACGCCCCGGGCGCTCCCCTCGTCCCACAGCTGATTCCCAACGCTCCTGAGGCTCCCGGGAATTCCCAATCCCGGCCCTGGGCTCCTTCTCCCGGGGGAAATTCCCGGAATTCCGAACTCACCGATCTCAGCCAGGAGTTGCTCCGGCAGCTTCACCCGCAGCGGCTGCAAAAGAGGGAAAAGCATCCCAAAAATCCTGGAAAATCCATCCCAAAATCCCGGGAAAATCCATCCCAAAATCCTGGAAAATCCATCCCAAAATCTGGGAAAATCCATTCCAAAATCCCAGGAAAATCCATTCCAAAAATCTGGGGAAATCCATCCCAAAATCCCGGGAAAATCCATCCCAAAATCCTGGGGAAATCCATCCCAAAATCCCAGGAAATCCTCACAAAATCCTGGAAAATCCATCCCAAAATCCTGGGAAAATCCATCCCAAAAATCTGGGGAAATCCATTCCAAAATCCTGAGAAATCTATCCCAGATCCTGGAAAATCCTCCCGGAACTCCAGAATATCACCCCAAAACTCTTCAAAACCCTGGAAAGTCCTCCCAAAATCCCTTTAAATCCTCCCAAAATCCCGGGAATTTCCGGGAATTCCGTCTCACCGCGGCCCTGTCCAGGAAGATGTTCCAGATGTCCCTGCCCAGGGCCCGGCAGTCCCGGGGGCTCTGCTGGCAGCAAACCTCGGAGCACAGGTGGAACAGCTGCGGAGGGAAAACCGGGAATGCCGGGAATTCCAGGGGCAGGAAACCCCGGAATTCCGAGGAAACCCCGGAATTCTGAGGAAATCCTGGAATTCTGAGGAAATCCCGGAATTCCGCTCCATCCGGAGCCCCGGGAACGTTCTGGGAAGGGCCAGGGGTTGGGAATGGGATCCAAGGGTCAGGAAATCCCGGGAATTTTGGGAATTCCTTACCAGGGGAGTGGGATCAGCCTGGGAGAAGAGGAACCTCAAGAAAACTCCCAGATGGGCCGGGCGGGATTTGAGAATTCCCAAATCCTGGAACACGGAATCGCTCTGGGAACGCAGAGACGGAGAAATGAGAACTGCCAGGAGCCCAAAAATCCCTTTCAAAATCCCCCCTGGAATCCCCAAAATCCCAAAAATCCCTGCCAAAAACCCCCCTTGGAGTTCCCAAAATCCCCTCAAAAATCCCCCCCGGAATTCCCAAATCCCCAATTCCCGCTTTTCCCGAATCCTCACCTCGTTGCTGCCACTCCCAGGCTCACAATCCTCCTCGGGGCCGATGATTTGGGGTCTCCCTGATCCCTATCCCAAAAAAAAAAACGGGATCAAGCTCCGGGAACGGCCCTGGGGGGATCCCCGTGGGGATTCCCAGGATTTCCCCGGGTTTTCCCGGGATTTTCCGGGGTTTTCCCGGGATTTTCCGGGGTTTTGCAGCCGCACCGGATCCGTGGAGAGGCGGGAGCCGAGCACGGGGGAGCTCCGGGGGCTGCCGGGCTCGGAGCAGCCGGAATTCCGGGAAACCTGGGAAGGGAATTCGGGATCAGCATCCCCAGAACGCCCCCAGGGGGATCCCAAATTCTGGGGTGGGGGGGTTCCCACCTCTCCTGGAATTTTCCCTCCTTTTCCCAAACTTTTCATGGAGTTTTTCCCAGAATTTTCATCCCCTTTGCCAGGATTTTTCCTGGAATTATTCCCCCCTCCTTTTTCCTCAAATTTCCCCCCTTTTTTCCCTTAATCTTCCCCCTTGTTCTCCCAAAACTTTCACGGAATTTCCCCCCACGTTTTTCCCAAACTCTTCCTGGAATTTCCCTCCCTTTTTTCCCAAACGTTTCCTGGAACTTTCCCTCTCTCTTTTCCCAAATTTTCCCTGCAATTTTCCCCCCCTTTTTCCCCAAACTCTTCCCCACCCTTTTCCCAGATTTTCCCCGGATTTTCCCAAACCCTTCCCTGCCCTTTTCCCGGATTTTCCCTGGAATTTCCCTGGAATTTTCCCGGAATTTCCCTGGAATTTTCCTGTATTTTCCCCGGAATTTTCCCGTGTTTTTCCCCTCACCTCAGGCAGGGCCGGGCCCCGCTCCTCCAGCCCCGGGTTCCCATCCTGGGGGTCCCTGGGGAGGCGCCCCGGGAGCTGCGGGGACCCCTCCAGGGGCCGGGAGGAGCCCAAATCCTGGGAAAAGGGAACCAAGGGATCAGGGAAAAGGGAATTTCAGGAGTTCCCTGGGCAGGGAATGCCCGGGAAAGGCAGCAAAGGGAAAAGGGGATCCCAGAAATCCAGGAATGAGGAGATTCCCAAAGTTCCCACCGAGCCCCCTCCAGCCCCAGTTTTGGTTTTTGGGAAAATTCCCGGAGCCTCAAAAGCACCAGGAAGGGCTTGGCAATGATCCCAGGATTATTCCCGTGGTAATTCCTGGATTTCCCAGAATTCCTGGATTTATTCCCAGAATTCCTGGATTTATTCCCAGGATCATTCCCGGACTTATTCCCAGAATTCCTGGGATCATTCCCAAATCCATTCCCGGATTTTTTCCCAGATCCATTCCCAGAATTATCCCCAGATATTTTCCCGTTCACTCCCAGCTCCATTCCTGTACATCCCTGTACATTCCCATTCCATTCCCATTCCATTCCCAGCTCCATTCCCATTCCATTCCCATTCCATTCCCATTCCATTCCATACCAGGGCTGTCCCTCGTGTCTCCTGCAGCACCTTGAGCTGCAGCTGGCTCAGCCAGACCCACCCTGCCCATTCCCATTCCATTCCCATATCCATTCCCATTCCATTCCCATTCCATTCCCATCCCATTCCCATATCCATTCCCATCCCATTCCCATTCCATTCCCATTCCATTCCCATTCCATTCCCATTCCATTCCGTACCAGGGCTGTCCCCCGTGTCTCCTGCAGCACCTTGAGCTGCAGCTGGCTCAGCCGGCGCCGCGCCCCCTCCAGCTGCTCCTCCAGCGCCGCGCCCGCGCCCGGCTGCCGCTGCAGCAGCTCCTGGAAACGCTGGGACGGACAGGGAGAGAGAGAGAGACACACCGGGAATTGTGACAGTGCTCCCGTGGAAAAACAGCACCAAAACAGCACCAAAACAGCACCAAAACAGCACAAAAACAGCCCCAAAACCAGCCCCAAAACCAGCCCAAAAACAGACAGGGAATTGTGACAGTGCTCCCGTGGAAAAACAGCACCAAAACAGCTCAAAACCAGCCCAAAAACAGACAGGGAATTCTGACAGTGCTCCCGTGGAAAAACAGCACCAAAACAGCACCAAAACAGCCCAAAAAGACAGGGAATTCTGACAGTGCTCCCGTGGAAAAACAGCACCAAAACAGCACAAAAACAGCACCAAAACAGCACAAAAACAGCACCAAAACAGCACAAAACCAGCCCCAAAACAGCCCAAAATCAGCCCAAAAACAGACAGGGAATTCCAGCAGGGTTCCCAGGGAAAAGAGCCCAAGAACAGACAGGGAATTCCCAGCAGCATTCCCAGGGAAAGCCCGGGCAAACACCCAAAAAACCCCAAAAATAAAAAAAAAAATCCCCAGAAAAATCAAAGCCAGTTCCCAGTGCGGCAGTCCCAGGGGTTCAGGGATGGGGTTGCGGGGTTTTCCTGGGATTTTCCCAGGTTTTTTTGGGAAAAAGGGGAAGCAGGGGCAGCACCTGGAACTCGGCCTCCTCCTGGCGCAGCATGTTGCGCAGGATCTGCGCCGCGTGCTTCTGCACCTCGGGGTCCTGCAGGGAACAGCGGGAGAACAGCGGGAATAACGGGAATGACAGCGGGAATAACGGGAATGACAGCGGGAATAACGGGAATGACAGCGGGAATGACAGCGGGAATAACGGGAATGACAGCGGGAATAATGGGAATGACAGCGGGAATGACGGGAATGACAGCGGGAATGACAGCGGGAATGACAATGGGAATGACAATGGGAATGACAGGAATGACAATAGGAATGACAGTGGGAATGACAGCAGGAATAACAGGAATGACAGTGGGAATGACAGTGGGAATAACGGGAATGACAATG
>JAWWLS010000113.1:6660419-6673639 GCA_035040975.1 Myioborus melanocephalus | reverse complement strand
CCCCCTTGCTGTCCCTCTGTCCCCCTGTCCCCTGCCTGTCCCCCTGTCCCGTCTGTCCCCGTCTGTCCCCGCTGGCTCCGTTCCCGGCAGATGGAGCGGCCGCAGCTGCTCCCGGGAATCCGCAGGGAATCCCGAGCGCCGCGCCCCGCCCCCGCTCATCTTCCTCATCGTCCTCATCCTCATCATCCTCATCACCATCATCATCCTCATCATCCTCATCACCATCATCCTCTTCTTCCTCATTCTCTTCATCCTCATCACCCTCATCTCCTCATTCTCATCCTTATCTTCTTCTTCTACTTCCTCATCTTTGTCTTCATCTTCCTCCTCCTCCTCATTTTATCCTCATCCTCATCCTCATCCCAATCCTCATTCCCATCCGCATCCTCCTCATTCTCATCCTCATCATTCTCTTCTTCCTCACCATCCTCATTCTCATCTTTATCTTATCCTCATCCTCATCTTCATCCCAATCCTCATTCCCATCCTCCTCATCCTCCTCATCTTCATCCCCCGCTGCCTTCCCTGGAAATCCGGGAGCGTCCAGGGAAAGGGAGAGAAACTTTGGAATGGGGAAAGCGGCCGGGAATGAGCCGGGAATGAGCCGGGAATGAGCTGGGAATGAGCCGGGAATGAGCCGGGAATGAGCTGGGAATGAGCTGGGAATGAGTCGGGAATGCTCCTCTCCTTCCTCATCCTCATCTTCATCCCCATCCCCATCCCCGGCTGCCGCTCCCGGAAATCCGGGAATGCCACGGGGAAAAGGAAAAAACTTTGGAATGGGAAAAGCGGCCGGAACGGATCCCAAATCCCACGGGACAGGGCAGGAACGGCCCCAATCCCGGTTTGTTTTAGAGGCTGGAACGGTGGGAATTTGCCCCAGAAAAATTCGGGAATAAAATTCGCCCGACAGCTCCCAAAATCCCCGAGAGGGGTGGGAATTTCCCCTCTGGCTCTCCCGAAGAAATTCCCGGGAATTTGGATATTCGGGATCACTCCCTGTTCGGCTTCACTCCGAGAGACGGGAATTATTTGGGAATTTGGGGATTTGGCCCCTTTGGCGGATCTGAGATTCCCGGAAATTTGGGGTGGATCCCTGGATGGGAAGCAGGAGAGACTTTTTTTGGGAAAACTCAAGTTTCGTTCCCGGATCCAAACAAATTCCCGGCCTGGGTTATCCCGGAGCTTTTCCTTGGCGTGGAATTCCTGCTCCCAGCGCCTCTTTCCCGACTTTTAGGGTTTGTTTTTTTTTTTTAGGGAAAATCGCCCCATTCCCGAATCCAGCCGCTCCAAGGATTCCTGGTCAGCCTCCACTTTTCCCAGCAAAACCCCGGGAATTTTTCTCACCTCCTCCCTCTCCCTTTTCCTCCCATTCCCGACCCGTGAGCCACCAAATTCCCGATTTTCCTTGGAAACCAAACGGATTCCAGGCGGGTTCTTTTCCTTTTCCCCGCTCCCAAACCCTCCCAGGAAAAACCCATTTTCCAAAGGGATTTGGGAGCCAAACCTGGCTAAGGGATTGAAGCTTTTCCTGGGAATCCGGGGCCGAATTCCCGCCCCGATCCCGGTTTTTGAGCCATTCCCGGTGCCTGGAAAAGCCGCCTTACCCCGAGTCCCGCAGCATCCCGGGGCTCCGGGCGTTTCTCCTCCGGGAATTCCCAGGTTTTGGAATCCGCTCCGCTCATCCATCCACGGAGGAAGGAGGAAAAAACTTTCCCGGGATTCTCCCGAAGGTCCCGCGGAGGATCCGGGATGGAAATTCGGGATCGACCCCGCAATTCCCGGGGCTCGGCGCCGCTCCGGAGCCTCCGAGGAGGAAATTTCGCCGCTCCCCCCCAAAAATTCCCAATTTATCCACCCCGGGCCCGACCCCGGGAGCCTCATTGGCCTCTCCAGCTCCCCCCCTCCCTTTTCCCTCATAAATATGGAAAAGCGGGAATTCGGGATTCCATTGGCTGCGCCGGAGCCCCCCGGGAGGGGCGCGCTGGATGCGGGCCGGGAAAAGGCGACAGCTGCTCCCGGTGCCGCTTTCCAGAGGGAATTCGGGCCGGGAAAAGGGGAAAAAGAGCCTGGAGCGGAATTCACGGTCCTGAAAATCGGGGAAAAGGGACCCGGGAAATTGGGAAAAGGGAGTCTGGAGCGGAATTCCCGGTCCTGAAATTGGGAAAAGGGAGCCTGGAGTGGAATTGCCGGTGGATCCCGAGGCTCTGGAGCTCTCGGGTGATCCCTGAGGACACCGCGGGTCCCTTTGGGATCACCCAGAGCCTCCATCCCATAAATCCCGCCTGGAAAATTCACCTGCGGTGGAGAGGGAAAAGTGAAAGGAAGGAAACTCGGGAATATCCCGGGAATATCCGGAGAAGAGCCGGGAATGCAATCCCGAGTCCAGCCGGGACACAGTGACCTTTGGGGCTGGCTCTGCTGGGATTGTCCCAGTTCAGATCCGGGAAAATCGGGAAAAATCGGGAAAAATCAGGAGAATTGGGAAATGCACTGCAATCCCAGGGAGATCCCAGCGCCCCCATCCCGCATTTGGGATCCACCCGGAGCTCCCGATCCGTCCGGGACCGTCCCGCCCTCCCAGGGCCGCGCTCGGGATCCCTCCCGAGGGACTTTTGGGTCCCCTGTCCTGTCCCTGTCCCTGTTCCTGTCCCCGCTGTCCCCGCTCTCTCCCCACTGTCCAGGCTCTGTCCCTGCTGTCCCCGCTGTCCCTGCTGTCCCTGTCCCCGCTCTGTCCCGGCTCTATCCCGGTTGTGTCCCCTCTCTGTCCCCGCTGTCCCGGTTCTGTCCCGGCTCTGTCCCCGTCCCCCATCTCCCGTCCCTGTCCCCCTCTCCTGTCCCTGTCCCGTCCCCGTCCCTGTCCTTGTCCCCATCTCCTATACCTGTCCCCATCTCTTGTCCCTTTCCCTCTCTCCTATCCCCGTCTCTGTCCCTCTCTCCTGTCCCCCTCTCCTGTCCCTGTCCCCATCTCCCGTCCCTGTCCCTCTCTCCTGTCCCCCTGTCCCCGTCTCTGTCCCCGTCCCCTCCCGGCCCCTCCTGCCCGGGCTCGGCGCCCGCCGCGCTCGCAGCTGCTCCCGGAACGGCCCCGGAGCCGCGGGCGGCGACACGCGGGGCTCAGCTGGCGACAGCGGCGGGGACAGAGCCAGAGCCAGAGCCAGAGCCAGGGCGGCACCGCCAGCACCGCCAGCATCGCCATGGCAGCGAGCGGGGACAGCGGGGACAGAGCGGGGACAGCGGGGACAGAGCGGGGACAGCGGGGACAGAGCCGGGACAGAGCCGGGACAGAGCCGGGACAGAGAGCGGGGACAGCGGGGACAGAGCCGGGATAGAGCCGGGACAGAGCCGGGACAGAGCGGGGACAGAGAGCGGGGACAGCGACAGGGACAGGAGAGAAGGGGACAGGGACGGGAAATGGGGACAGGGACAGGGACAGGAGATGGGACAGGGAATGCAGCGGGAACAGAGCCTGGAGTTGCTCCCGGCACAGCCGCATCCCACATCGCCATCCCACACTCCCCATCCCAAATCCCCATCCCAAATCCCCATCCCAAGTCCCCATCCCAAATCCCCATCCCAAGTCCCCATCCCAAATCCCCATCCCACGCTCCCGAATCCCCTCCCCGCCACCCCGAGGGGATTTTTTGGGATCGTTCCCGGCCCCTCCCGCATCCATCACTCCCCAAATCCCAAATCCCGAATCCCAAATCCACATCCATTACCACAAACCCCACATTCCCATCCCAAATCCCGAATCCCAAATCCCACAGCCACATCCATCAGCCCAAACCCCGAATCCCAAATCCCACACCCCAAATCTACATCCATCACCCCGAATCCCAAATCCCACATCCCAAATCCACATCCATTACCCCAAATCCCGAATCCCACATCCCAAATCCACATCCATCACCCCGAATCCCACATTCCCACCCCGATTCCCCTCCCCTCGGCCCCGCGGGGATTTTTTGGGATCGTTCCCGGCGCGGCCGCAGCTGAGGCGGCGGCTCCGGGCGCGGCTCCAGCCGGGAATGAGCCGGGAACGAGCGGAGCCGTCCCAGCGCTTCCCGCCGGGAATTCCGGGCGCTGCTCCCGCCCCGGATCCTCCTGGAACGGGATCGGGAGCTCCAGGCGGATCCCAAAGAGGGAACCGGGATCGGGGCTGCGGATCCCAGGGAAATTCCCGGGAATGGGGGATCCCATCCAGGGATGTGCCCGGACCCCAAGGATCCCAAAGATCCCAAAGATCCCATGAGCCGGGAAGGTTCCGCCCGGATTTTGTTCACTCCCAATCCTGGCAATTCCTGGGATTTTTGTTCATTCCCAGCCCCGGGAATTCCCGGGATTTTGGTCATTCCCAGTTGCTGCTCCAGGCCCATTATCCCAAATTCCCAGTTCATTATCCCGAATTTCCGGCCCATTATCCCGAACTCCCGGCTCAATATCCGAAATTCCAAACCCCTTATCCCGAATTTTGGCTGCCCCCCTTCCCATCTGTTCCCAAAGCTTTTCCTGGCTCCTCCTTTTCCATGAATGATTTGGGATCCAAATCCCATCCCCTTTATCCACCCAATCCCAAATTTCCCTGATTCCCAGCAATTGTGGGGAAAAAAACTGGAAATGAAAAAGTTTCCTTGGGAATTCCACGGACTTATTTATAATATTTACAAATCCCAGGGAAAAAAAGGGAATTTTTCCATCGGGACATTCCCAAACCCTTTGGAATTCCTCACGATTCCCAAAACCCTCCCCCCACTTTATCCTTCCTTTATCCGGATTTTGGGAAAAGCTCCACCCTGGGAAACAGGATGGATCCAAGTGGGAATTCCAGGAAAAATTTGGGAATTTGCTGCTCAGGGCACCGGATCCATCCAGAAATCCCAGGAATTTGGCAATCAGGAATTCTGGGAATTTCCCACCGGGGCATCAGATCCAAATGAGAATTTCAGGAATTTCCCACCCAGGGCATCGATCCCACCTGGAATTCCGGGAATTTCCCGGGAACACCTCTGGCATTTCCAGCTCCGGGGGGAATTCCCTCCCAAGGCTTTTTCTGGAAGTTTTCCCTCAATTTTCCAGGCGGTTTTCCCTGGGTTTTCCAGGAAGTTTTCCTGAATTTTCCAGGCAGTTTTCCCTGGATTTTCCAGGCGGTTTTCCCTGGGTTTTCCAGGAAGTTTTCCTGAATTTTCCAGGCGGTTTTCTGGGATTTTCTGGGCAGTTTTCCCTGGATTTTCCAGGCAGCTTTTCCTGAATTTTCCAGGCAGTTTTCTGGGATTTTCCAGGTGGTTTTCCCTGGATTTTCCAGGCGGTTTTCCAGGATTTTCAGTATCCAGAGGAGCCGGGAGGAGCCGGGATCCCGAAGAGCAGCTCGGCCTTGGAGTTGATGAGGAAGGTGCAGAGCAGGGACAGGAGCAGCACCAGCACCCCCAGGGCCAGCGTCAGCAGCTGGGGGAAAATTTGGGATATTTGGGAATTGGGAATCTTGGGGACTGGGAACTGGGGACATTGGGAATTGGGATACTGGGTGTACTGGGAATTGGGAATTAGGGGATTTGCAATATTGGGAATTTGGGATATTGGGAATTTGTGGATTTGGGAATTTGTGGATTGGGAATATTTGGGATATTGGGGATTGCGAATTTTGGATATTGGATATTTGGGATATTGGGAATTTGGAGACTGGGGATTTAGGAATTTGGGGATATTGGGAATTGGGGATTTGGAATAACGGGGATATTGGGAATTGGGGATTTGGAATAATGGGGATATTGGGGATTTGGGATATTGAGGATACTAGGAATTGGGATATTGGGAATTTTGGATATTGGATATTTGGGATATTGGGAATTTGGAGATTTGGGATATTGGGGATTTAGGAATTTGGGGATATTGGGAATTGGGGATTTGGAACAATGGGGATATTGGGAATTTGGGATATTGAGGATACTGGGAATTCGATACTGGGAAGTGGGAATTTTGGATACTGGGGATTTGGGATATAGGGGGTCGGGGATATTGGAGATTTGGATATTGGGAATTTGGGATATTGGGAATTTTGGATACTGGGGATTGGGAATTTGGGGATATTGGGGATTGGGATAAACCCAGGGCCCCTCCCTGTCCCTTTGGTGTCCCTGTCCCCTCCCGGGTGTCACCTCCAGCTCCCTGCTGGCCACCAGGAAGATTCGGGCCCTGATGTCCTTCCAGCGGCTCTCGGTCCAGGTGGAGAATTCCCGCGAGTCCCAGCGGCGCAGCTCGAAGGCCGGGGACAGCGCGGGGGACAGACGGACACCGGAGCGGACACAGCCGGGAACCCGGGATGTGGAATTCCCGTCCAGGGGGCCCTGCACCCACCAGTACTCGTACAGCTGGGAATGAGAGCCAGAAAAATGGGAATGAGAGCTGGGAAAATGGGAATTACACAGGGAAAAAATGGGAATGAGAGCCAGGAAAATCGGGAATGAGAGCTGGGAAAATCGGGAATGACAGGCAGGGACAGGCAGACACCGGAGCGGACACAGCCGGGAACCCGGGATGTGGAATTCCCGTCCAGGGGACCCTGCACCCACCAGTACTCGTACAGCTGGGAATGGCACAGGGAAAATGGAATGACACAGGGAAAAATGGGAATTACAGCTGGGAAATGGGAATTACAGCTAGGAAAAACAGGAATTACACATGGAAAACCCCAAACCCCATCCCAATCCCAATCCCAAATCCCAGGATTACCTCAGGCTGTGTTCCGGGGTTCTGGCACTGCTCCCATTATCCCAAATCCCAGATTACCTCCAGTTGTGTTTTGGGTGTTTTCCTGGGGTTCTGGCACTGCTCCCGTTAACACAATCCCATTATCCCAATCCCAATCCCATTATCTCACCTCCGGCTGTGTTCCTGGTGTTTTGCTGGGGTTCTGGCACTGCTCCCATTATCCCAATCCCATTATCCCAATCCCAATCCCATTCTCTCACCTCGGGCAGCGTTCCCGGTGTTTTGCCGGGGTTCTGGCACTGCTCCCATTATCCCAATCCCATTATCCCAATCCCATTATCTCACCTCGGGCAGCGTTCCCGGTGTTTTGCCGGGGTTCTGGCACTGCTCCCGGCTCAGGTTGGCGCTGCTCCCGGTCAGGTTCCCCAGCACCGCCTGCAGCAGCTGTGTGGTGTTGGTGGGGCTGGACACGGCCACGTAGTGCTGGGGGAACGGGCCTGGGAACACGGAAAAATGGGATTAGGAACAGGGAAAACGGGAAAAATGGGATTGGGAATGGGGAAAATGGGATTGGGAATGTGGAAAACGGAATTGGGAACAGGGAAAACGGAATTGGGAACAGGGAAAACGGGACTGGGAACAGGGAAAACAGGATTGGGATCAGAAAAAATGGGAAAAAGGGGATTGGGAATGGGGAAAATGGGAAAAATGGGATTTGGAACGGGGAAAATGGGAAAAAGGGGATTGGGAAGGGGGAAAACAGGACTGGGAATGGGAAAAATGGGAAAAGATGGGAAAATTTGGATTGGGAACAGGGAAAACAGGATTTGGAATGGGGAAAACAGGATTGAGAATGGGGAAAATGGGAAAAATGGGATTGGGAATGGGAGAAATGGGATTGGGAACAGGAATTAAGGCTCTGCGGAATGGGAGAAATAGGATTGGGAATGGGAATTCCAGCTGGGAAATGGGAAAAATGGGATTGGGAACGGGAATTCTGGCTCTAGGGAATCACAGCTGTAAAAACGGGGATTGGAGAGGGGAAAACCAGAAACCACAGCCAGGAAAAATGGGAATTACAACTGGGGAAAATGGGGGTTAGAGACGGGAAAAATGGGGATCACAGCTCATGGGAATGCCATCAGGAAAAGCGGGAACGGGGTCTCTCTCCTCACCCAGGATTCCCTTCTGGTCGGGTTTTATCAGGGACTGGAACCAGGAGTTGTTGGAGTTGAGCAGGAACCCATAGAGCAGCCGAGTGACCTGGGGGGAAAATATCCCGGAATTCCATCAGGGAAAAAGGGCCCAGGGATGGGGGGGAATCCCGGGAAAATGGGGAATTCGTGGAAAATCAGGGAAATCCAGGAAAATCAGGGAAATCCAGGAAAAACGGGGAAATCCAGGAAAAACGGGGATTGCAGGGCACATGGGGAATTCCAGGAAATCTGGGGATTCTAATCCCAAGGAACCACAGGAAAATTGGGCATTCCAGGGAAACCGGGGATGCCAGGCTGACTGTGGATTCCCACTGCAGCATTCCCAGCAGGAATTCCCAGCAGGAATTCCCATCATTCCCAGCAGGAATTTCCAGCATTCATTCCCATCATTCCCAGCAGGAATTCCCCTCACTCCCATCACTCATTCCCATCACTCATTCCCGTCACTCCCATCACTCATTCCCAGCACAATTCCCACCGTTTTGGGATCCGCCCGGATGTTCTCGGTTCCGTTTTCTCCCCCGGCCAGGGAGAACAGAGCCCGGGCCAGCAGCGTGCCCACCTCGGCCAGGGCCTGCGGAGAGAACAAATCCCAATCGTTCCTTGGATCCCAAATCCCAGATCCCGAATCCCAGGAATCCCCTGGATCCCAAATCCCAGATCCCGAATCCCAAGAATCCCCTGGATCCCAAATCCCAGATCCCAAATCCCAGGAATTCCTGGATCCCGAATCCGAAATCCCAGGAAACCCCCCGGATCCCAAATCCCAGGAGTCCCCTGGACCCCAAATCCCGAGAATCCCCGGGATCCCAAGGATTCCCATCTCCCAAATCCCAGGAATGCCCTGGATCCTGAATCCCAAACCCCAGGAATCCCCCGGATCCCAGATCCCAGCAATCCCCTGTATCCCAAACCCCAGATCCCAAATCCCAAGAATTCCTTGGATCCCAAGTCCCAGATCCTGAATCTGAAACCCCAGGAATCCCTCGGATCCCAAACCCCAGAATCCCCTGGATCCCAAGTCCCAGATCCCAAGCCCCAGGAATTCCTGGATCCCCTGAACCCCAGGAATTCCCAGAATTCCCAGAATTCCCGGAATTCCCGGAATCCCGCGGGACCTTGGCGGTGTCAGTGACGTGCTCCAGCTGCTCCTCGGGGCTCATTCCCTCGGGATAACGCATCCCGATGCTCTCGGCCGTGTCGTAGATGCTCTGGAAGTACCTGGGAACAAAACCCGGGAAAACCTGGGAAAAATCCGGGAAAAATCCAGGAAAGAATCCCGGAGAAATCCGGGGAAAATATGGGAAAAATCCGGGAAAAATCTGGGAAAAATCCATGATGGGGCCAGAATTCCCATCCTGGAGGGAAAACCCCACTAGAGAAGGGACCAGGGAATTCCCAATCCCCAGGATTAATGAGGAGGGGTTGGAATTCCAAAGCTTCTCCTGAGGATTTTCTGGGATTAATGAGGAGGGTTTGGAATTTGCTCTTCCAGCCTGGAATTTTCCAGGCTGCGGTTGGAATTTCAGACCCCATTCCATGAGGCGGGAAGGGGAAAATTCCCAAAGGATCCACGGAAAAGATGGGAATTCCAAGGGGTTTTATCCATTCATCGTCCATCAGTGGCTGATCCCAGCTGGAATTCCAAGGGAATTCCAGATTCCCACATTCCTGGGAAAGCCGGGATGATCCCAAGGGATCCCGGAGCTGGGATTTGGGGTTTTTGGGATTCCCAGAATTCCTTTGGAAAAGCCGGACCGGGGTCACGGGGGGTGATCCCAAAAAAACCCCTGGAAGGGGAGAGGAAGCAGCCGGGCAATAATTCCATGAAAAATTCCGGGAGCAGCCTCCGGAAGCGCAGCTGCGGCTCCGGCGCCTCCGGCCCCGCCGGGCTCGGGGCCAGGAACCTTCTCCCAGAAAAAGCCGGAATTTCCTCTCGCCTGTCCGAGCAATTCCCTGCCGCTCTTCCGAGCATTCCCAGCGTTCCTGCCGGGCCGCGATTCCCACGGGAAGGGAAAAATCCCGCTGGAAATCCCGGATTTTCGGGATGGGATTCCTGTGGGATCCTGCTGGAATGGCCGGAATTCCTGCAGTTTACCCGTCCCGGGATTCCCAGAATTCCAGGATCTTTACCTGTCCCAGAATGCCCAAATTCCCAGAATTCCTGGATATTTTACCAGTTCCAGAATTTGTGGGTTTTACCTGTTCCGAATTCCTGGAATTCCAGGATTTTTTACCTGCCCTGTAACATCCAGAATTCCCAGATATTTGACCTGTTCCAGCATTCCCAGCATTCCCAGTTTTACCTGCCTGGAATTCCTGGAATTCCCAGATTTACCTGTCCCAAAATTCCCAGATTTTACCTGGCCCAGAATTGCCGGCATTCCTGGGTTTACCTATCCCAGAATTCCCAGATTTGCCTGTCCCAGAATTCCTGGAATTCACGGATTTACCTGCCCTGGAATTCCCGGCATTCCCAGATTTACCTGCCCTGGAATTCCTGGGTTTTACCCGTCCCAGAATTTCCAGAATTCCCAGTTTTTACCTGTCCCAGAATTCGCGGCATTCCCAGATTTACGTGTCCCGGAATTCCTGGCATTCCTGGATTTTACCCAGCTCAGAGTTCCCAGATTTACGTGTTCCAGAATTCCTGGCATTCCCAGATTTACCTGTCCCAGAATTCTCAGAATTCTTGGAATTCCCAGATTTTTTATCTGTTCTGGAATTCCTGGCACTCCTGAGTTGAACCTGCCCCATAATTCCCGTAATTCCTGGAATTTCCAGTTTTACCTGTCCCAGAATTCCCAGATTTACTTGTCCTGGAATTTCCAGAATTCCCGGCATTCCCAGTTTTACCCATCCCAGAATTCCTGGAATTCCCAGTACCTGTATCAGAATTTTGGGAATCCCTGGATTTTACCTGTCCCAGAATTCCTGGAATTCCCAGTTTTACCCGTCCCACAATTCTCAGATTTTACCTGTCTCAGAATTCCTGTCATTCCCAGATTTACCCGCCCCGTCATTCCCGGCATTCCCGTCATTCCCGGATTTTACCCATCCCAGAATTCCCAGATTTACGTGTTCCAGAGTTCCCAGATTTACCTGTTCCAGGATTCCTGGAATTCCCAGATGTACGTGTTCCGGAACTCCCGGATTTTCCCGCCCCGGCATTCCCGGCATTCCCGGATTTTACCTGTTGCGGAAGCGGGCGCGGTGGTCGCTCAGCACCACCCCCGGGATGCTCCGGGACCTCAGGAACCTCTGGAATGACGAGGGCGGGAGGGGCTGGGACACCCCCGGCTCCTGCAGGGAAACCCCGGAGCCGGAGCCGGAGAGCACCTTCAGGAGAACCTTAACCTGGAAAAACAGCGGGAATGACAACGGGAAAAACGGGAATGACAACGGGAATGACAACGGGAATAACAATGGGAATGACGGGAATGACAACGGGAATAACAACGGGAATAACAACGGGAATAACAATGGGAATAACAACGGGAATGATGGGAATGACAATGGGAAAAACGGGAATTCTGGATCAGCCCGAGGGGTTCCGGGATGTGGGGTTGGAATCCTGCTGGAAATCCCTGAGATTTGGGTGGAATATCCACGGAAAACAGGGAGCTTGGGATCAGCCCAGAGGGTTCTTTGGGATAGAATTCCCAGTGGGAATTTGAACTGGGAATTTGAACTGGTTGGAATTCCCAGTGGGAATTTGAACTAATTGGAATTCCCAGTGGGAATTTGGACTGGATGGAATTCCCACTGGGAACTTGAAATCCTGGATTTTACTGTGAATATGCCAGGAATTGTAGCAGGGTTTGGATTTCTGGGAAAGGCTCTGAGCCCGGGATGGGGTGACAGGGAATTCCCAGGGATTCTTTGGGATGGGGAACATTCCCAGGGGTTCCTTGGGATGAGGAACATTCCCGGCTTTCCAGGCTCACCTGGGAATCCACGGATTGGTTCCGGCGGGAGACGGGATCCGTGTGCATCCAGAGCATGGAATTGTTCATCAGGGACACCTGGAAAACAGCCAGGGGGGAAATCCGGGAAAAATCAGGGATGGGGTGGGAATTCCAGGGAAAAATCAGGGTGGGGATGGGAATTCCAGGGAAAAATCAGCCCCTGGATGGGAATTCTGGGGGCCTGGGTGGGAATTCCAGGTTCTTGCGTGGCAATTACAGGAAAAAATCAGAGTTGGGATGGAAAATTCAGGAAAAATCAGAACTGGGATGGGAAATTCAGGGAGAACTCGGGAAATTCCAGGGGGAGCTGAGGGAATTCCCAGGAAAGGGTCCCCGTGGGAGCCCCGGACCTGGCCCAGCTCCAGGAAGGCCCCGATGTTCTCCAGGCGCACCGGGAACTTCTCCTGCTCCATGTCAAACACCAGGCGCGAGCTCCCGATGTAATCAAAGGTCTCCTGGAAAAGGGAAAAGCCTGGAATTCCGGGTGGGAATGGGAAATGGGAATGGGAAAAGGGAAAGGGGGAAAGAGAAAGGAGATTAGGGGAAAAGGGGAAAAGGAAAAGGGAAAGTGGGAAGGGGAAAGGGAAAATGGGAAAGGGGGAAGGGAAAAGGGAATGGGGAAATGGGAATGGGGGAATGGGAAAGGGAAAAGGGGAAAGGGGAAAAGAAGGAAAAAGAAAAAGGGGAAAGGAAAAAAGGGGAAAGGGAAAATGGAAAAGGGGAAAAGGGAAAATGAAAAGTGGAAATGGAAATGGGAAAGAAAAAAGGGAAAGAAAGGAAAAACCAAGAAATGAAAGGGAAAGAAATGGAAAAGAAAGAAAGAGAAGAGAGAAAAGAGAAAAAAACAGAAACAGAGCCAAGCCCACCCAAAACCCCAGGAAAAACCCATTCCCAAGGGCTGGGATTGATCCCAATGACTCAGGGCTGGGATCCCTGGGATGCATCCCATGGAATTCTGGCTCTCACCCCCTGGAAGAAGAGGACATTCCTGGGGAGCTCAGCTGACCCCAATCCCACCCAAAACCCCTGAAAGAACCCATTCCCAAGGGCTGGGATTGATCCCAAGGATCTGGGGCTGGATCCCGGGCTGGATCCCCTGGAATCTGGCTCTCACCCCCTGGAAGAAGACGAGGAGGACGTTCCTGGGCAGGCTCTGGGCGCCGGGGGCTCCGTGCAGGGCCTGGGCAGCCGCCAGCAGCGCCACGAAGGAGCCGACGGCGGCCTCGGCACCCGGGGCCACGTTCCAGAAAAACGAGTGGCTGTCCACCTGGGAAATGGGAAAACAGGGAAAAAGAATGGGAATGTTCCAGAAAAACCAGTGGCTGTCCAC
>JAWWLS010000113.1:6617729-6632251 GCA_035040975.1 Myioborus melanocephalus | reverse complement strand
GCAGGTGGGGAGGCGAGGAGCAGGTTCCTCTTTGTGTCCCTCGCTGTCGACACCGGGAGGTGACACCGGGAGGTGACACCAGGAGGTGACGCCCTCAGGTGGGGATCACAGGAGGCGAGAAAAAACCACACCTGGGGAAGGCAAACACCTGAGCACACCTGGGAGGCAGAGCAGGAGCAAAAATTCCACCCCAAAAAATGGGTGGGGAAGTGAGGAATCAGCACCTGGAATTCCTCGGTGAAATCTGAGGATCTGCCTCAGGAGCCACTCGGAGGTGACACTTTGGTGGCATCTTGGGGACATGGAAAAGGTTTCAGGAATGAGGGGAACAACCCCACACCTGAGAGGCGAAGCAGGAGCAGGAAATCCCCAAAAAAATAAGGATGGGAAAGTGAGGAATCAGCACCTGGAATTCCTCCGTGGAATTTGAGGATCTTCCTCAGGAGCCACTCGAGGTGACGCTTCGGTGGCATCCTGGGGACATGGAAAAGGTTTCAGGAATGAGGGTGAACAACTCCACACCTGGGCCAGAAACTCCCAGGAAAATGGGCTGGAGAATAAGGAATCTGCAGCTCAAATTCCTCCCCAGGAACCCAAATCCTCGAGGATCCAAGCTCTGCCCTGGAGGCGCCACTTTTGTGGCATCTTTGGGGCATGGAAAAGGTTTTAATCAGGAATCATGATTAAAAAAACAACCCCTGCACCTGAACACACCTGGGCTGGGCATTCCCAGGAAAAATGATGGGGAAATGAGGAATTTGCGCCTCAAATTCCTCAGAATTTTTGGGGGGATCCAAGCTCTGGGGAGCCACTTCTGTGTCCTCTTCTAGGCCTGGAAAAGTTTTAAACCATGAATCATAGAAAAGGTTTAAATCAGGATTCACGTGGAGCTCCAGCCCTGTGAGTCACCTGGTTCTGGACCATCTCCATCCCAACCCAACACCTGTGCCTGGAAATGGAATTTTTTCCATTTTATCTGGGAGCAGGGAGCACCTGGAGAATCCTGGAGGGACCTGCTGGGCTCCCAACATTTCCTGTGGCCAAGGCCTGACGCACCAGCTGTGGCCAGCGCCGGGAATTCCTGGAATTCCTGGGATATTTGCAATAAATTAAGGATATTTCATCAGATGGAGGAGCCTGGAAAATCTTCCTGATTTATTGTGGGGAAAAATAAAAAAAAAAAAATCATTCCTGTTTTTTTGGGATAGGAATTAGAGGAGGGAAATGGCAAAATCAAGAACCAAACTGGGATTTGGTGATTTTTCAGGTTCCAAACTGGGATTTGGAGCCTTTCCAGGTTCCAAACTAGGATTTGGTGATTTTTCAGGTTCCAAACTGGGATCTGGTTCTTTTCCAGGTTCCAAACTGGGATTTGGAGCCTTTCCAGGTTCCAAACTGGGTTCTGGAGCCTTTCCAGGTTCCAAACTGGGATCTGGAGCCTTTCCCAGGAGACACAACAGATTCCCAACCCCGCTCAGACTTCTCCAGGTGCTCCCCAGCCAAAACCATCCCTAAACCGGCCAAAATAAACCCCAAAACACCCGCGAGTGGCCCCGGCTGCCGATTCTTTGTGGGATCTCTGCCCGGGACGGGGGACGTCGGGAATTATTAAGAAATCATTAACGAATTATGAACAAATCACCCGGCGGTGAGCAGCCCTGGGTGTGCCCTGGCTGGAGAGCACCCAGGGCCCCGCAGCACCGGGAGAGGAGGGAACCTCGGCCGGGCTTTGGCCGGGGAGGTGGGAGCGGAGCCGGTTCCGGTTGTGAAAGATTCTGGTCACCGGGTTTAATCCGGAGCCGTCCCCAGGGGTATAAAAGCTGCTCCCGGGGAAGCTCCGCACCCGCAGCGGCTCCTCCCGAGCTCCCTCCTGCAGCAGGACGCGCCAGGTGAGTCCCGCCCTGCCCCTCTCGCTGCCCAGGCCAGGGGCTTGGTGCCCCGGGGTGGGAAAATCGGGATTTTCGCTGTTTTCTTCCCCAAACTGGGGTTGTCTCTCCCCAAAAATGGGATTTTTCACCATTTTTATCCCCAAACTGGGGTTATCGTCCCAAAAATGGGATTTTTCACCATTTTCTTCCCCAAACTGGGATTCTCTCCCCCAAAAATGGTATTTTCGCCATTTTCTTCCCCAAACTGGGGTTATCGCCCCAAAAATGGGATTTCTCCATTTTCTTCCCCAAACTGGGGTTGTCTCCCCCAAAATGGGATTTTTCACCATTTTCTTCCCCAAACTAGGGTTGTCTCCACTAAAAATGGGATTTTTCACCATTTTCTTCCCCAAACTGGGGTTATCGCCCCAAAAATGGGATTTCTCCATTTTCTTCCCCAAACTGGGGTTATCGCCCCAGAAATGGGATTTTTCTCTGTTTTCTTCCCCAAACTGGGATTTTCTCCCCCAAAACGGTATTTTTCACCATTTTCTTCCGCAAACTGGGATTTTCTCCGCTAAAAATGGGATTTTTTTGCCATTTTCTTCCCCAAACTGGGGTTGTCTCCCCCAAAAATTCTGCCTGCAATGGATGGAAAACCACATTATAGAATTTGGGAAATTTTGAGGCTTCATCCAGTGGTTGGGACTCCTTGGGTCAGAACTTTGTGATAATTTTTGTGTGGATTGATAAAATCCCGTGGATAACCAAAGGCTGGCACCCATGGGCAGGTGGTGGAACTGCTTTCCAGATTTCCGGGGATCCTCCAAAAATTGGTATCAAATATTGGGATTGGTATCAAATATTCAGAATATTATCAAATATTGGGATTGCTATCCAGTACTGGGATTCTTACCAAAGGATTTTTCTCTGCCAAAACTCCCAATCCTGAGACTTTCCCAGTTTTTTTTGTTGCTTTTCTTGGAGTTTCTCCTTGAGTTCAGCTTTCCTCCAAATCAATTTTTTTGTCCCGAGCTTTTTTAAAGTTGAGATTCCCAGGAAAAAATGAGCAGAGGGAAGGAAGGAAGGCAAACCCCTGGTGCCGTTTGTCTCCTCTCCAGCTCTGCAGCCTTTCCCTGGCTTAGTTAGGCTGGGTTTTACCTCTGATCCTCGTTTTAGGCACAGCTACTCCCTGATCCCTCAGCGAGACGACCAATCCCGCAGGGAATGGGATGGGATCCAAAAAAACCCCAATAAAGGGCGGGAAACAACTGCCCAAAATTCAGACTTCAGGGATTTAATCCTGGTTTGGGACTGGGTTTAAATTTAAATCCACGTGGTCGAACTCAAAGCTGAGGCAGCGCCCGCAAGCTCAACACCCCAAAAAGGCGAATTTAAGCCTAAAATTTCCCCGCGGTTTTGAATTCCAGGATGTCCCAGCAGCAGAAGCAGCCGCAGCAGATCCCGGCCCAGTGCCAGCAGAAATGCCAGGCCCTTCCCAAGGGGGTCCAGCAAAGCCAGGCCTGCAAAGGCCAGGCCTGCAAAGGCCAGGCCCAGGCGGCCGCCAAGAGCCCGCCCCAGCAGCAGCAGCAGCAGCAGTGCTCCAAGCAGAAGTAGGAGCCATCCCAAATGCCAAATAATCCCAAATCCTGCTCTTCCCGCCTCTCCTGGCTCCCGGGAGCGCTCCAGACCTGCAGCTTCGCTCGCCAGGAATTGCCTCAGAACGGGATGAGCTTAATTAGGTTTAAAAAAAAAATGATAAATGAACGGCGGGGGATAATTCCGAGCTTAATTTGGGATGTGGTGCAATAAAATGATGGAATGGCCTCGTGGGTGTTTCCCGGTGTTTTTGTTGGTGATTTTCTCCCGTTTCCCCCTTTTCTTTCTCTTTTATTTTCCCCTAAAATATCAACTTTAGGCACACACAAACCCCGGGTTTTCCAAGCTGTGCCTCCTCTCCTCCTTTTTCAGGAGAAGCCGTTGAAAATCCCCAAAACTTGGAAAAAAAATCCCCAAAACTTGGAATAAAAATCCCCAACACTTGGAATAAAAATCCCCAACAATTGATTGAAAAAAACCTGCAATTTGATACAAAAATTCCCAAAACTTGGTATAAAAATTCCCACACTTTGATTAAAAAAATCCCCAAAACTTGATACGAACCCCCCCGAAACTCAGCATAAAACTTCCCAAAGCTTGATTTTAAAAATCCCTGAAACTTGGTATAGAAACCCCCCAAACTTGATATAAAACCCCCCAAAACTTGGTGAAAAATTCCTAAAACTTGGTACAAAAATCCCTAAAATTTGCTGCAAAAATCCCCACAACCGGATATAAAACCCTCTCACGACCCAGAACAAAATATTCCCCAAACTCGGTACTGAAAGTCGCTTTTATTGTGGAATTTTCACAGTGAAATAAATCCTGGATCGGACAGCAGCCGAAAACAATCCCAGACCAAGTCCCAGACACCGACGGGTGGCGAAACATTCCCGGCTGGAATTCCTCCTCGGTCCCGTCTGCGCCACGCCCGGGGTTAATCCCTTCCCCAACATGTCTGGAGTGGAGTTAATTATCCACAAATTTGGGTAATTACGGAATATTCGCGGCCTGACCTGTTCTTTGACACCTCCGAGGAAATTCAAGGGGAGAGCGAGCTCGGATTTATCCTAAAATTCTTCCTTTTTCCCCCTCAATCCTAAAGGATTATTTTAAACTCCACCAAAACCGGATCTATCCTAAAATCTTTCCCTTTTTCCCCTGGATCCCGAAGGATTCTTTTAATTCCACCAAAACCGGATCTATCCTAAAAATCTTCATTTTTCTCCCTCAGTCCCGAAGGATTATTTTTTATTCAGCACTAATTCCCGATTTGGGAAGTTTTGAGAGTTTTGGCGGCAGATCCCGCACAAAATCTGATTATTTTTAGGGAAAAAACTTCCCAAATTCCAGGTGGGAGCTGGAATCCAGGGGGAAAAGGGGATGAGCTCTTCCCAGGATTTTGGGTTTTTAACTTCACGAACCCCGCCCTGCTCCAGGAATTTTTGGGGGGTTTTTTTGGGCATTCCAAAGCCGCGGGATTGGGGGGAAAAAAGGGGGGCAGGAATTTGGGAAGGGGAGCTACAACCCTGCTGGAAAAGCATTCCCGACGGGAATTCCCTGCTGTTAGTAAAGGACAAGGCGTTAGCGGGAGGGGCGGCCGGAAGGAATTCCTGACAAAAGCTCTGCAGGGGTTAAAAAAAAAACACAAAAAAAGGATTGGAAAACCCTCTGGATTCGGGGAGAAAAACCCCGGGATCGGGATTTCCCCTCTATTTTTGCCACGGGCCGGGCTGCTCCAGCTGCTGCTCCAGCGGAGGGAAATTCTCGGGAAGGGAGCGCTGCTGCTGCTGCTCCGGGATCCCCTGGAATTCCTGCTTTTCTTGGGAACACGGGGTGGGCTCTGAGATCTCCTGGAATTCCTGCTTTTCTTGGGAAGAGGGAGCGGGGTCTGGGACTGGGATGGGGACAGGGGTGTCCTTGCATTCCTGTTTTTCCGGGATGGACACCGGGATTTCCTTGCATTCCTGCTTTTCCTGGGCACACGGGGTGGGTTCAGGGTTTGAAACTGGGATGGGGACAGGGGTGTCCTTGCATTCCTGCTTTTCCTGCTTTTCTGGGATGGACACCGGGATTTCCTTGCATTCCTGCTTTTCCTGTTTTTCCGGGATGGACACCGGGATTTCCTTGCATTCCTGCTTTTCCTGGGCACACTGGGCAGGGTCGGGGATGGAAACTGGGATTTCCTGGCACTGCTGCTTCACCTGGGAACACGGGACAGGGTCAGGGATGGACACCGGGATTTCCTTGCATTCCTGTTTTTCCGGGATGGACACCGGGATTTCCTTGGATTCCTGTTTTTCCGGGATGGACACCGGGATTTCCTTGCACTCTTGTTTTTCTGGGATGGACACCGGGATTTCCTTGCACTCCTGTTTTTCCGGGACGGACACCGGGATTTCCTGGCGCTGCTGCTTCTCCTGGGCGCAGGGAACGGGAACGGGAACCGGGATCTCCTTGGCCTCCTGCTTCTCCAGCGTCGGTTCCCGGCAGGATTTCTCTTCCAGGCGCGGAGCAGGTTCGGGGTTCGGGGATGCCGCGGGGATTTGGGTTTGCTGCTCCTGGGGCAGGGCAGTTTCCCCTTTTCCCGGTTCTGGGATCGCCTTTTCCGGGAATTTCGCCGCTGCCGGGAGCGGCTCGGGCGCCGGGATTTGGGGATGCTCCGGGCTCTGTTTTGGGCTGGTTTTACCCAAACCGGGGGGGAGCTGCAGCTCCTGCTTGATTTGCATCTGGTTCAGAGACATCACTGCGGGAAAACGGGATCACCTGGAAAAAAACAAGTGGGAATTCCTTCTGTTACCGGGACGGGGGTGACACAGTTCTGAAAAACGGGTTAAAATTTAAAAAGCCGAGTTTTCCTCCTCTGCCCTTGGCTAAAACCAAACATTTCAGGACGTTTGTCGAGCCAGAAAAAAAGAATATAAATATGGGGCCAAGGGGTGGTTTAGACTGGCAAACCCGAAATAATTCCTGCTTTTCCCCCCTCGATTTTCAGCTTTTCCCTGGAATTTGGAACGCCAGGGGAGGTTCCTGGAGGCTCCGGCGAGCCGAGGGTTAAATTCCCAGGAGAGAGCTCCTCCTCTCGCTCCGGTCTCACCCGGCTCCGGTGACGATGCCGAGGGTTCGGGTGACCCTGGGAGGGTCCTGGGAGGGGAATTCTCTGCGACAAAGCGTCCCCGAGGTCCGGGATTGTCACCGCTGTCCCCTCCTGAGTCAGAGCGGGCGGCGCGGCTTTCTCCTCCCGGACAATTTGGGGACAATTCGGGGACAATTTGGGGACAATTTTGCGGCCGCTGAAGGCTCGCCCGGACCTCGGGAATTCCTGCGCTGCCGCTTTTTAAAACCCAGGGAGAGAAAGGTGAGAATTCCAAAAGGGATTTGAACTCCCCGTGGCAGAGAGAGGGGAAATTCCTCCTCCCTTCCCCGGGGTGTTCCCAGCTCCTCTCACAGCCAATCCCCTCCTCTCTTCCCGTTTATTTATTTACTTTATTTTTTTTACACATCTGATAAGACCTTGATTAATTAATTAATTAATTAAGATCTTGTTCCTGACACGGATGAGGTGGCACACGGGGAATATTTTCACTCCTCGTCTCCCTGCAGCGCCCTCTTGCTCCCAAATTTGCCTCTTTCCAAGGAATTCCTGGGTGAAATGGAAGTTTTAAAAGCAATTTTGGTTATAAAATCCAATTGGAAAATCAATTTGGCCCGAGAGGGTTTGGTGTCCTTCCCTGGAGAGAGGAGGTTCGCCCTTGAACCAACGGAATTCCATCTGATCCCTGCCTCAGGAAGGGTCTAATTTAGGGCTTAATTACCCTCAGACTTAGGCTCGGTCTTAATTTGCCTTCCAGTGCCATTTCCAGGCTGCCCCAACGCCCACAGATTCCCTCCTTTCCAGGAACCCTCTGCACATCCCAAGGCACCAAATCCAACCTTTCCTGAGAGGCAGAACCCCAAATATACCCCCCAAAATCTCGACATTCTCAATCCCAATCCCCCCCCAAAATCTCGATATTCTCAATCCTAAACCTCCCTAAAAATCTCAGAACTCTGAATCCCAAACCTCCCTCGGGAACCTCAGCATCCCCAATCCCAAATTTCCCCGGGGAACCTCGGGATCCCCAATCCCAAACCTCCCTCTGGAACCTCGGGATCCCCAATCCCAAACCTCCCTCGGGAACCTCAGCATCCCCAATCCCAAATTTCCTCGGGGAACCTCAGCATCCCCAATCCCAAACCTCCCTCTGGAACATGGGGATCCCCAATCCCAAATTTCCCCAAGGAGCCTCGGGATCCTCAATCCCAAATTTCCCCGAGGAGCCTCGGGATCCCCAATCCCAAATTTCCCCAAGGAGCCTCGGGATCCCCAATCCCAAATTCCCCCGGGAACCTCGGGACTCACCCAGGCGGTGCCGAGGGAGCAGCGGGAGCGGAGAGTGGATGCCGGAGAGGGGGGATTTGGGATCTTTTATAGGGTTTGGAAGCCCTGCCTTCTGGGAACGAGTCCTCCTGCCTGATGAGCTCATTCTTTCACAAGAGCCTTGCCCGGCCGGGTTTTACACGTAGGCGCTTTGCAGAGAGGATTCTGAGTTTGCTCCCCTGACTAATCCCGCTGAACCGTGGGATTCCTGCCCGGCCAAAGGTCAGAGCCTTGGGATCGTGGAGTTGTGGGAGATCCCCTTGAGGTTCGGGGGGCTTGGTGGGGTTTGGTGCCACCTCAACCCATCCAGGGGTCATTACACAGCTAAACCTCTCCCAATATCTGAAATTCCTGGGATTTATTGGAAATTCCCACCTCAACCCATCCAGGGGTCATTACACAGATAAAACACCCCCAAATGTGTGAAATTCCTGGGATTTATTGGGAATTCCCACCTCAACCCATCCAGGGCTCATTCCACAGCTTAACCTCCCTCAATATCTGAATTTCCTGGGATTTATTGGAAATTCCCACTTCAACCCCTCCAGGGGTCATTCCATAGCGAAACCTTCCCCAATATCTGAAATTCCTGGGATTTATTGGGAATTCCGACCTCAACCCATCCAGGGCTCATTCCACAGCTTAACCTCTTCTGGGTTTTCCTTGGGAAGAACTTCATGGATTTTCCTCCCCTTTCATTTCAGTCTGGAATCACCAGGAGGGATTTCCTGGAAATTCCAGGAATTTCCTCCTGGAAAGGGTGGTCAGGGTTCCCCAGAAAGGTTTGGAGTCGCCACCCCTGGAAGTGTCCAAGGAATTCCTGGAAAGGGGCTGATCCATCTAAAGATGGACTCGATGATCTTGGAGGGCTTTTCCAACCTCAGTAATCCCGGAATTCTCTGGATAAATCTCATTGTCCACAGAGATGCAGCTCCCACCCATCCAAATGTGATGGAGCAGGGAGCTGAGTTCACCTCCGTGGATTTTTAACAATATCCAGGATCTTCCCCACCCAAATGGAATTTGGGGAAGCTGCCCCACAGAATTCCAGAAGGGAATTTAAAAATGTGTTTCAGCCTGGATGTGAAATAAAGGGAATTCTGCATTCCCTAAGGATTAGTCCAGGTGGAACAAAACCCAGACATTTACGGAGTGGGGAAACCCTCTGAAATCCCATCCCAATCCCCCAGATCTCCGGGATCCATCGGGACACGGCTCCTGGAGACGCCGGGTCCCACCCAGACGGGAATTTCGTCACCTTTGGTCACCCCGGGCTCATCTCTGCGGCTTTTCCGGAGCTTTTATCGGACCAAGATCCCGGCACGATCACTTCCAACAGGCTGAGCTGGTCCCGCGTCACCTCCCGGAATCCCTGGGCAACACCTGGGAACAGCTGCAGCTTCCTCCCTCAACAGCCCTTTGGCAGCACAAGGCTGGAGAATTCCGGAATTTTCTCCCGCCTGTAAAATTCCCGTTTTCCCCTGGGTCCTGCCTCGCTGTTCCCGCTGGGGTAGGCTCGGTTTTAGTCTCCAGCTTTGGGGATACCCCAGCCCAAGCCCAAAGCCTGACTCAGGCCTCTCTGGTGCTCCGCTGGTGCCGATTCCAGGCTGGAATTAGGGCACTTCCCAGACCTGCCCGGCTGCTTTCGAGGCAGCCTGGCGGCTGGCAGGGCTCGGAACCCAGATAAGCTCCTGGAATTGTGCCCGTCCCGCGGGGAGATGCAGGGGAGGAGAGCAGAGCCCTCAGAGCCCTGGGGATCGGCTCTGCCCCGTTCCTGGAGGTGTCCCAGGAAAGGCTGGATGGGGCTCGGAGGCACCTGGGATAGTTGGAATTGTCCCTGGCCGTGGCAGGGCCTTGGAAGGGGATGGTCCTGAAGGTCCTTTCCAACCCAAAGCATTCCATGATCCTCTGATTCTCCTGGATTCTCTGATTTTATTGTTCCATTATTTTGTGCTTCTGGTATTCCGCGATTCCGTGATTCTCTGTTCCTCTTACTCCATGATTTTCTGATTATCTGACTCTGTTATTCCATGATTTTGTGATTCTGGAATCCTCTAATTCTATCATTTTTTGATTTTATGATTCCATGATCCCCTGATTCCATGATTTTCTGATTTCATGATTCCATGATCCTCTGATTCTATTATTCCACGATTTTTTGACTCCACAATTCCCTAACTCCATGATTTCATGATCCCCTAACTCTATTATTCCATGATTTTCTGATCCCACGATTCCCTAACTCCATGATTTCACGATCCTCTATTATTCCATGATTTTGTGATTCTGTGATCCTCTAATTCCACCATTTTGTGGTTTTATGATTCCACGATCTCCTGATTCCATAATTCTCTGATTCTATGATTCCACTATCCCCTGATTCCATAACTCTCTGATTCTATTATTCCCTGATCCCCTGATTCCATAACTCTCTGATTCTATTATTCCCTGATCCCCTGATTCTATTATTCCACGATTTCATCATTCCCTGATCCTGGTTTTTGCCCCGCCGAGGCCGGAGCAGCCGAGTTTGAGAGCGGACAGGGAATTTCACCACCTCCAACCTCCCACCCGAATTTTTTGTGCAATATTCCCGAGGGAATTCTCCTCCTCAGGTCGGTGCTGTCCATCCCTCGGAGCCCCAGAGAGGGACAGGACGCCTCCACCTGCCCGGGATATTTTTATTTAAGCAATAAATAAAAGATTTCTGGAATATTTCGGTGCCAAATTTAAACCCAGAACTTGCAACGCCCAGGGGATTAAAGTCAAACACTTGCCATGGCTGGGAGGGAGAGACCTAAACCCAAACCTAATCCTAAACCCAATCCTAAACCCTGTCTGGAGATGAGGAGATGTGGCCTGACCTTAAACTGGTTTGGATCCAGTCTGGAGATGCTCTGGAGGTCACCGGGCAGCAACCTCAGCACAAAAATTGTGGATCTTGCCCAAAGAGGCTCCCGAGTCAGCCCCTGGAAAGGGAGGGAACGTTTTTCCTGGAGCACAGGTGGAATTGCTTTTCCCATCCCCGGGAATTGCACAAAAATCTATTTTTAGCCAAAGCTTTGGGAAAACGACGGGAGAAACGTGAGGGAATGGAGGGAACGTAGAGCTCCTGGTCCATCCCAGATATTCCACAAATTCCAGGGTCAGGACACCGGGGAAGGAAATTCCCAGCCCGGCATTCCCGGGGTGGGATTGGCTGCTCCAGATCCCACAAATCCCAAATTTATCGGGGACCTCCAGGTGATTCCCAGGAGTTATTCCAGGAGATCCAAATGGGAGCTGGCGGCTCCATCAGGGATGTCCTGGAGGTGTCTCGGTGTCCCCAAGGGTCCCGGAGCTCCTTTGCTTCACTCTGCCAAAAAAAATGGATCCGAATTTTGGGAGGTGAGGACCCCTCACCCAAGCCCCCATGGATGCTCCCTTGAAATTTTTTGCCACCTCAGATTTGGGGATTTTCATGCAATTCCCAGATTTTATTTGGGGAAGTGAGAACCCCTCAGTCAGGACTCCGTGGATGCTCCTTCACCTTTTTTCCATCCAGGATTTGGGGGAAGGATCAGATTTATTTGGGAAGTGAGGACCCCTCCCTCAGGACTTTTTTGGAGGCTCCCTCACCTTTTTGCCCCCCAGGTTTTTGGGATTATTTTGTGCAGGGATCAGATTTTTTGGAAATGCAGAGCCCTGCAGAGAATCTGGGCTTGGGCTCCTCACAGATGCTCCCTGACTTTTTACCATGCAGAATTTTGGGATTTTTGTGCAGGGATCAGATTTTTTGGGAAGTGAGGACCCCTCCCTCAGGACCCTAAGGATGCTCCCTCACCTTTTTTCCACCGAGGATTTGGGGGAAGGATCAGATTTTTTGGGGAGAAGCTCTCCTTCAAGACTCCACAGACACCCCCTGATTTTTCCCTTGCAGGATTTGGGCATTTTTCTCCAGGGATCAGATATTTTTTTGAGGGGGGAAGCGAGGATCCTTCCCTCGCGATTTCACGGATTCTCCCTGATTTTCCCCCAGGATTCAGGACCTTTGTGCACAGAGGGGAGGATCCCGGGGAACTTTTGCCCCGCCGGATTTCAGCGGTGACTCAGGAGCTGCCGAACCGGCCCGGCCTGGCCCGGGGCTCCCGCAGGGTTCGGCTCCTCCCGTCTCGTTATTGTGTCCAGCTCCGGGCTGGACATCGCCGTGAACTCATCAAACAAAGGCTTAATTAGCACCTGCTGCGCGGCTTAATTAGCACCTGCAACATCTGCCGGTATCGGTCTGGAGCCTGGAGCAGCTCCTGGCCCAAACTCCCGGGACCTTTGTGGCTTCCCTGGAAGTGTCCAAATCATGGATGGGCTTGGAGCCACCTGGGAGGGTGGGAATTGTCCCTGCCCGTGGCACGGGGTGGGATTTAAGGTCCCAAAAAACCCGGACACCCCCAAGGACTGGATCTGGAGTGTCCATGGTCCTTTCCTGGCTGCTTTTTGTTTGGCAGATTGGGAATGTTGGGAATGTGGAGACCTCCAGGATGTGCAGGGGCTCCAGGGAAGCTGGAGAGGGATTTTTCCTCAGGAACTGCAGGGAATGGGGTCAGGGGGGACAGAGGGGGAATTTGGGGGGGATTTTGTGTTGGAATTGTTCCCTGTGAAGGTCCCAGGTTATTCCTGGGATTTCCCATCTCTGGAAGTGCCCAATTCCAGCCTGGAGCCACCAGGGACAGCACAAGGTGTCCCATGGCATAGGTTGGAGCGAGATGATTTTTAAGATCCATTCCAACCCAAACCATTCCATAATTCCATGATTCCTGAGCTTCCCAGGATCCAGCCAATTCCTATAAAACTCTGAGTTTCCCAGCTGAGTCAGGGACTCCAATCTCCTCTAAAAGCTCCCCATAAATCCCCTAAACCCCAACCCAAAGCTTTTGAGTGCCATTTTCGGATTTCCCAGCCCGTCCCTGAGTCTTCCTGGGCTGCTCCCCGAAAACCTCCTGCTAATTCCCAGCCTAAATTAATCCTTAATTTCTCCTCTGCTTGAATACCTCCTGCTAATTCCCAGCCTAAATCAAGTCCTAATTTCTCCTCTGCTTGAAAACCTCCTGCTAATTCCCAGCCTAAATTAATCCTTAATTTCTCCTCTGCTTGAAAACCTCCTGCTAATTCCCAGCCTAAATTAATCATTAATTTCTTCTCTGCTTGAAAACCTCCTGCTAATTCCCAGCCTAAATCATGTCCTAATTTCTTCTATGCTCCTTGAAAACCTCCTGCTAATTCCCAGCCTAAATTTATCCCAAATTTGCCCCTCAGGGCTCCGATTGCCTCACTGAAACCCCACAACTCCTCCGGCGTCCATCCCATCAAAGAGCCAATTCCCGATTGCCCCATTCCCCCTCCGGAGCTCGCTGGGGATGAACTCGCTGGAGTTCAGCCTTTCCCAGCTTTTTCCAGGACCTGTTGGAAAGTGGAGCAGCCCTGGGGTCACCCAAGGAGGAACTGGGGACACAGAGCCGGGTTTCAGCCTTCCCTGACCTCTTGGAAAAGATAAAATCCTGATTTTTTCTGGAATATCAGCTCTGCGGTGCTCCTGGTGCCGCTGGGAAAGGCGATTTTGGTTTTTGAGCCAAAAAACCAAAAGGATTCGTCTTGGATTTTGTCCTTTCCATGGGTGCCATGAGCTGGGCTGAGTTAATCACTAAAATAATTAAAATTCCAACCCTGGGCTCGCCATTGGCTCCATCCCAACACGAGGCCAATCCCAAATCTCAGGGATTTATTCCCCGTGGAATCCCAGCGCGGGGATGGAGAAGGGAAGAAAAATTGGTGCTGAAACCCCAAAAAAGCTGAGCTTTGAGGAGTCACCGGGGTTATCCTGACCCTAAAGCCAGGCTTAACCTCCCCCGAGCCAGGCCCAGAACAAAGAGCTCCTAATTAGAGAAACCAAGAGTTAATTAAGTAATAAAACCCTTCTATGGTGAAGCAAGAGGGACCAGGTGAGGAGTTTCATTCTCATTTTGCCCTCGGTGCTGTTAAATCGCCCAAATTGGGAATTTACTCATAACGAGAGAAGTTTTCTTGTCTGCAGCTCCTGTGCAGATCTTTAATTACAAATTAATTAAATCAATTAAATTACTCTGAGCACAATCCCTGCTCGTCCCCTCACGTTTCCTTTGCTCCCTGCCCCTTCCCTCCCTGCCCCGTGCCTGGAATGGTTTGGAATGGTTTGGAATGGTTTGGAATGGTTTGGAATGGTTTGGAATCATGGAATGGTTCTGGAATGGTCTGGAAACATGGAATGGTTTGGAATGGTTTGGAACTGTTTGGAACGGTTTGGAATCGCGGAATGGTTTGGAATGGTTTGGAATGGTTTGGAATCATGGAATGGTTTTGGAATGGTTTGGAATGGTTTGGAATGGTTTGGAATGGTTTGGAATCATGGAATGGTTTTGGAACTCTGGAATGGTTTGGGTGGGAAGGGACCTCAAGTCTCATCCAGTTCCACCCAGGGGCAGGGACACCTTCCATGATCCCAGGCTGCTCCAAGCCCTGTCCAGCCTGGCCCTGGACACTCCCAGGGATGGGAAATCCATGGAATAACCTGGGACCCTCACAGGGAACAATTCCTGCCCAGAATCCCCCCCAAATTCCCCCTCTGT